>JAFIRS010001543.1:0-338455 GCA_018342105.1 Gonioctena quinquepunctata | reverse complement strand
GAATGTTAACAGATTGGTTTCCACCGATTTGTTTTTGCAGAAGCCGTGCTGATTTGGTGATATGATGTGTTTGAAACTGGCATACAATTTTTCATGCAAAATAAACTCGAATAATTTTGCTGCGCAGTTGAGCAAGTTATATATAGTCTTTTACTAGCTATAGATTTTATGTACGACCTTGTGATAACTTTGTTTTTTTTTCTGTATTAATCAGTTTCTTATCTAGAAACGGGACGGAGTTATCAGTCCCTTGTTCTAATGTGAACTGTAAGTTATTGTTATAATTGTTTAATATATCAAGAACCCTTCCAAAAGGTATGTTGACAACCTCACACTTTCTGTTCCTCAGCTTCGACTTGAAGAGGTTTGTCAGATGTTTGATTTTCTTGATGTTGGTATGTGGGAACCATATTAGTTATCGCTTTGTTTGCACACATGGTGGAGAAATGAATTTTTTGCAGAGAAACAATTTTAATGACAAGAACCGAAGATGATCGATTATCTTCATTGGAAAATGAGTTATAATATATTTTAAATTAGAATTCCTCGGATTTTCCTTTTACGTTTCATGAACCATTAGTTCAAAATTCCACGATTTCAGTGACTTTTTCTACAACTCAAGAATAATAGTAAAGTACCAGAACTCTAACAAATACGCGCAGCAATTGTCCTTTTAACCTTCAGTCATTATGTAATCAAGTGTGGAGTGGGTATGTTGTAGGTATATTGTATCTAGGAATTAAGGCTGGTTCACATCTTTGAAAACGTGTTAGAGTTGAAGCGAATTAAAATTTGTGTGACGGCTCATTCTACACGAATGACGTCTAGAAAAATATACGTGGGTTTCATATTCGCAAAAACAATTACAAAAATATAAACAAATGAAGATTCGAAAAAAGAACTGTCCAGTTTTTTGCGAATAGCTGGAAAACTAGAAGAATAATGATTGTCGAACAAAATCCTACAATTATTTCACTTCGTGGAAACCTTACGATTACTAAACTCAAAAGGATTATAATATTGCGATATTTTCAATCGTAATAACCTATTTCCCAACTAACAAAAATAAAACAATAAAAAACAAATGTTTTTTTTCAAATTATATTGATACTGCTGTTTTCGTATAGAAAAAAATATCTGTTCAAAACATTTTGTAACCAGTTGTTATAATGATTTCATAAACAAATAGACTGATGTCATGGTTTTGAAAAAAATATTTTGTCAATAGATTTGTTAGAGAATATTATGATTAGGAAAATAAATAATGATTTGTTTGAAAATAGAAGAGGATGTTTATAAAATCAGATGTTACAAATGATTTCTGGTGAGTACTCTCTTTTGGAAAACATTCTTATTTGCCTCATTCACCTATATGAGTTCTTAATTGAAACTGGAATGGAAAATCAAATAACTATCTAAAACTGTTATTTATCATCCTATTCAGAGGGTTTTTTTTCTTTCAGTAGATAGACCATCAATAGTTCTAGTTGAATGCCATGAATTCTGAATAAAAATAAAAATTTCACGGCCTTTTTCGAATTTTTTTCAAGGTCAAAAATACAAAAAACATACTAGCGATTTTTTTTAATAAAATTTGACGACACCACTCTATTTGTGATGCTTCCAAATGAGTGTGACTGAAATTTCACGATGAAATATTTTTTTTCAACAGAAATATGGCATAAGAAAAATTCATATCTATTTATCAAAATATTTCGAATAGTCGTCATATAAATCACAATCTTGTTAAAAATAACGTTCAAAATGCTTTTTCAGGTCGTTAACAGTCGAGTTTGTAAACAGCAGTTATTCAAAATGGTGTCAAATTATGTTTCTTCTAAACGTAACTCCATAGTATGTCCATCAGAACACTGCAGTTTTTTGCCAAAGAAATTAAATGTACATCTTTACATCAAATAGTAATCAATATTCAATAATCAATAATAACCAATATTGATAACATAAATGAACTACAAGTGAACGAATGTGGTTCGCTTTAATAAACCTGATAACTTGCTAGCATCTTTTGTTATATTGAAAATGTGTCGATCAAATTTGAGATCACTTTGAAATAGAATACCATGATCAGTAATTTCCAAAACTCGTTCCAACGTAGAACTCTGCTAAGTGTATATAAAATTATGTGAATTTTTACTCTTTTTGCTAAACGAAATAACCCTGCATTTTGACAGATTGTTCTTTATGGACCATGCGGAGATTTGGTCTAGGTCATTCTGCAGTTCAAAATAGTCATTTATGTCCGAAAGCAGACAGTCAGATAAAACTTTTAGGGGTAGATCATCAATGAAGATGAGAAAAAACAGTGGTCCCAAATTCGAGCCCTGTGGCACACCCGACCCCGCCAGGAAGACGTCAGATGTCTCACCACCATATGTAACATACTGAGGTCTCAGTTGAAGGAACGATGGGGAAAAACTAAATTTAATAATTGCTCAGTCCATAATATTTGAGTTTGGCAATAGTATATCGTGATTCACCTTGTCAAAGGCTTTTGCAAAATCGGTGAAAATACAGTCTACCTGTTGATTTGATTCCAAATATTCTGTTAGTTCGTTAGCGAATGTTAACAGATTGGTTTCCACCGATTTGTTTTTGCAGAAGCCGTGCTGATTTGGTGATATGATGTGTTTGAAACTGGCATACAATTTTTCATGCAAAATAAACTCGAATAATTTTGCTGCGCAGTTGAGCAAGTTATATATAGTCTTTTACTAGCTATAGATTTTATGTACGACCTTGTGATAACTTTGTTTTTTTTCTGTATTAATCAGTTTCTTATCTAGAAACGGGACGGAGTTATCAGTCCCTTGTTCTAATGTGAACTGTAAGTTATTGTTATAATTGTTTAATATATCAAGAACCCTTCCAAAAGGTATGTTGACAACCTCACACTTTCTGTTCCTCAGCTTCGACTTGAAGAGGTTTGTCAGATGTTTGATTTTCTTGATGTTGGTATGTGGGAACCATATTAGTTATCGCTTTGTTTGCACACATGGTGGAGAAATGAATTTTTTGCAGAGAAACAATTTTAATGACAAGAACCGAAGATGATCGATTATCTTCATTGGAGAGATGAGTTATAATATATTTTAAATTAGAATTCCTCGGATTTTCCTTTTACGTTTCGCGAACCATTAGTTCAAAATTCCACGATTTCAGTGACTTTTTCTACAACTCAAGAATAATAGTAAAGTACCAGAACTCTAACAAATACGCGCAGCAATTGTCCTTTTAACCTTCAGTCATTATGTAATCAAGTGTGGAGTGGGTATGTTGTAGGTATATTGTATCTAGGAATTAAGGCTGGTTCACATCTTTGAAAACGTGTTAGAGTTGAAGCGAATTAAAATTTGTGTGACGGCTCATTCTACACGAATGACGTCTAGAAAAATATACGTGGGTTTCATATTCGCAAAAACAATTACAAAAATATAAACAAATGAAGATTCGAAAAAAGAACTGTCCAGTTTTTTGCGAATAGCTGGAAAACTAGAAGAATAATGATTGTCGAACAAAATCCTACAATTATTTCACTTCGTGGAAACCTTACGATTACTAAACTCAAAAGGATTATAATATTGCGATATTTTCAATCGTAATAACCTATTTCCCAACTAACAAAAATAAAACAATAAAAAACAAATGTTTTTTTTCAAATTATATTGATACTGCTGTTTTCGTATAGAAAAAAATATCTGTTCAAAACATTTTGTAACCAGTTGTTATAATGATTTCATAAACAAATAGACTGATGTCATGGTTTTGAAAAAAATATTTTGTCAATAGATTTGTTAGAGAATATTATGATTAGGAAAATAAATAATGATTTGTTTGAAAATATGAAGAGGATGTTTATAAAATCAGATGTTACAAATGATTTCTGGTGAGTACTCTCTTTTGGAAAACATTCTTATTTGCCTCATTCACCTATATGAGTTCTTAATTGAAACTGGAATGGAAAATCAAATAACTATCTAAAACTGTTATTTATCATCCTATTCAGAGGGTTTTTTTTCTTTCAGTAGATAGACCATCAATAGTTCTAGTTGAATGCCATGAATTCTGAATAAAAATAAAAATTTCACGGCCTTTTTCGAATTTTTTTCAAGGTCAAAAATACAAAAAACATACTAGCGATTTTTTTTAATAAAATTTGACGACACCACTCTATTTGTGATGCTTCCAAATGAGTGTGACTGAAATTTCACGATGAAATATTTTTTTTCAACAGAAATATGGCATAAGAAAAATTCATATCTATTTATCAAAATATTTCGAATAGTCGTCATATAAATCACAATCTTGTTAAAAATAACGTTCAAAATGCTTTTTCAGGTCGTTAACAGTCGAGTTTGTAAACAGCAGTTATTCAAAATGGTGTCAAATTATGTTTCTTCTAAACGTAACTCCATAGTATGTCCATCAGAACACTGCAGTTTTTTGCCAAAGAAATTAAATGTACATCTTTACATCAAATAGTAATCAATATTCAATAATCAATAATAACCAATATTGATAACATAAATGAACTACAAGTGAACGAATGTGGTTCGCTTTAATAAACCTGATAACTTGCTAGCATCTTTTGTTATATTGAAAATGTGTCGATCAAATTTGAGATCACTTTGAAATAGAATACCATGATCAGTAATTTCCAAAACTCGTTCCAACGTAGAACTCTGCTAAGTGTATATAAAATTATGTGAATTTTTACTCTTTTTGCTAAACGAAATAACCCTGCATTTTGACAGATTGTTCTTTATGGACCATGCGGAGATTTGGTCTAGGTCATTCTGCAGTTCAAAATAGTCATTTATGTCCGAAAGCAGACAGTCAGATAAAACTTTTAGGGGTAGATCATCAATGAAGATGAGAAAAAACAGTGGTCCCAAATTCGAGCCCTGTGGCACACCCGACCCCGCCAGGAAGACGTCAGATGTCTCACCACCATATGTAACATACTGAGGTCTCAGTTGAAGGAACGAGGGGAAAAACTAAATTTAATAATTGCTCAGTCCATAATTTGAGTTTGGCAATAGTATATCGTGATTCACCTTGTCAAAGGCTTTTGCAAAATCGGTGAAAATACAGTCTACCTGTTGATTTGATTCCAAATATTCTGTTAGTTCGTTAGCGAATGTTAACAGATTGGTTTCCACCGATTTGTTTTTGCAGAAGCCGTGCTGATTTGGTGATATGATGTGTTTGAAACTGGCATACAATTTTTCATGCAAAATAAACTCGAATAATTTTGCTGCGCAGTTGAGCAAGTTATATATAGTCTTTTACTAGCTATAGATTTTATGCTAGACCTTGTGATAACTTTGTTTTTTTTTCTGTATTAATCAGTTTCTTATCTAGAAACGGGACGGAGTTATCAGTCCCTTGTTCTAATGTGAACTGTAAGTTATTGTTATAATTGTTTAATATATCAAGAACCCTTCCAAAAGGTATGTTGACAACCTCACACTTTCTGTTCCTCAGCTTCGACTTGAAGAGGTTTGTCAGATGTTTGATTTTCTTGATGTTGGTATGTGGGAACCATATTAGTTATCGCTTTGTTTGCACACATGGTGGAGAAATGAATTTTTTGCAGAGAAACAATTTTAATGACAAGAACCGAAGATGATCGATTATCTTCATTGGAGAGTTATGAGTTATAATATATTTTAAATTAGAATTCCTCGGATTTTCCTTTTACGTTTCGTGAACCATTAGTTCAACATTCCACGATTTCAGTGACTTTTTCTACAACTCAAGAATAATAGTAAAGTACCAGAACTCTAACAAATACGCAGCAATTGTCCTTTTAACCTTCAGTCATTATGTAATCAAGTGTGGAGTGGGTATGTTGTAGGTATATTGTATTTAGGAATTAAGGCTGGTTCACATCTTTGAAAACGTGTTAGAGTTGAAGCGAATTAAAATTTGTGTGACGGCTCATTCTACACGAATGACGTCTAGAAAAATATACGTGGGTTTCATATTCGCAAAAACAATTACAAAAATATAAACAAATGAAGATTCGAAAAAAGAACTGTCCAGTTTTTTGCGAATAGCTGGAAAACTAGAAGAATAATGATTGTCGAACAAAATCCTACAATTATTTCACTTCGTGGAAACCTTACGATTACTAAACTCAAAAGGATTATAATATTGCGATATTTTCAATCGTAATAACCTATTTCCCAACTAACAAAAATAAAACAATAAAAAACAAATGTTTTTTTTCAAATTATATTGATACTGCTGTTTTCGTATAGAAAAAAATATCTGTTCAAAACATTTTGTAACCAGTTGTTATAATGATTTCATAAACAAATAGACTGATGTCATGGTTTTGAAAAAAATATTTTGTCAATAGATTTGTTAGAGAATATTATGATTAGGAAAATAAATAATGATTTGTTTGAAAATATGAAGAGGATGTTTATAAAATCAGATGTTACAAATGATTTCTGGTGAGTACTCTCTTTTGGAAAACATTCTTATTTGCCTCATTCACCTATATGAGTTCTTAATTGAAACTGGAATGGAAAATCAAATAACTATCTGAATGAAAATGAAAATTTTCAGTTGGGGTCCTTCCAGAATATCTAGTTCGAAGTCCAGGGAAGTAGTTGTTTTCTCTTAGACATTCACAAAAAATAACTTAATTTTTATCGTGGATTTTTCAATTCACATACAAATATTTCTATTCAATATTCAATTGAGAATTTTTTCCTTTTAAACACGAAAATGAATATAATGGTGTCGACTATGGAATAATATATTTTTTGGTTGTTTAGAAATATAATTAGAAAACATTTTTTTAAATCAATCATTTACGATTCTTTTCAAAATAGAGATAATTGATATTTCTAATTCTAACTCTGATTAACAAATATATTGAAAACAGTTTGATGATTGCATTATTTTGAGAATAGTTCTTCCCGAAATATTGTTTAAATCACCAAAAATAGATAAATAAACAAAGCATTTTATTTTTGAAGATTATTTTATCATAATATTCTCTAACATATCGAATAACGAACTTAATTCTCGATATTAGAGAGTTATGCAACGTCCGTTCTATAGTTCTTTCAAAAAAGTTTCTTTCATTTTGACATATACGCATGCGCATTGTGTCCGACTTAAAGGATATCCTCAATCTAAAATACAGGCATCCCTTACTTTATTTAATAAAGGCCAAGAACCTTTTATTAAAAGTTTCTTTATTTTGACAGACTTGTTTTTCATGTATCTAACGCCAGTTGAACATCGAGAGTTTGTTAAGCACTGCTCGTCTATATATTTTGAAAATCAAATGAAGCAGGTTCATTTGGTGGTGGTATATTATGTGGTATATTTTCTACCCCAACAATATTGTGAAGAATCAATTTATCTAAGTGTCACTTATGCGTCCAACTAACGAACAATAGAGTAATTATTTTCATGAGTTTATTTTTCCGGTGAAACAATGACTGAAGAAAAAGGTAAAAAAATTGAGATTCACATTCGAATGCACAATATAATTTTTAGCCGACGAAACCAAAAAGAAGGAGTTCTCTATTCGACGCGCATATTTTTTTTTTATGTATGACCACGCATAACTTTCCAGAGAAGAGTCCGATTCTGATGATTCATTGGATAGGGTGTACTTCGAAATTGCTCCCATTTCAATCTGAACAAAAAAATCCATCCCTAAGGGTAGCAAAATAAAGGATATTGATAGTTCACCCTCTGAATTTTGGTCCGTTAACCGATTCTATCAGGCATAACTTTCTAGTGGGTTTTCCGATTTGGATGATTCTTTCTTTATTAGATAGGGTATGCCTCATAGTTGATCATATTCCAATTTGTAATGGAATTATCCACCCCTATGGGTAGTAAAATAGGGGATGATTGATTGTTCACTTGTGAACATTGGCTCACATATGTAGTTGACATTGACAGATCCTCCTGCATCCGTCACAATAATTACATTCTATGTAAGGATGGTGCCGAATCAAATTTGGTTACTCACATTGTAATTGTTTATTCAATTTTTTGAACAATTTTTTTTAATTGTTTTCTTATATTTCAAAACACAGTATCAATATAATTTGAAAAAACAATTAATGACTGTTACCGATTTTTTTATTTTTTGTTAGTTGAGAAAATTAATAACTAATACGTCATTACAATGGAGAGAATCTCAATGTTACAGTTTTGTTGAGTATAGTTGTCTTGAAGTCTCCATGAAGCAGAATAATTTTAGCAGTTTTTGTTTAAAAGTTAAGCCCCGCATGCATTTAACTGATGCGGGGCTCAACATGTTAACAACTACACGACTCGGAATATAAACAAAATCTGAAAATAATTATTCAATCAGTAATGGGCTCAGTTTATAGAAAATATATTAAAACAATTTTATACATGATTTTCTTGCTTCAAATATCTAAACAATGCCTTTGTCAACTTTGAAGTTCGTATTTTATAGCATATAGCATATTACAGAATTTTCCATTTCTGCATAATTCAGAGAACTAGATAAAAATACGCATCTCATCGTTGCTCAGATACCAGAATCCTGGATGGCTTAGGCTTATAACTCCTCCACCGCGAAACTAAAGCATATTTCATGCCTTGGTGTTCGTCGGGGGTAGCTCATGTTGTTGGCCTTGGAGAACTAGGTCTTCGTTTGTTACGAATGAATTCAAACCTGCAGTACGTGCGTACAACGATTATGGTAATGTAGATCGGTCCTAGACTCTATTGTCGCTTCTGGAGTTCATGGACCTGGCCTAGAGAGATATATTTGAAGATGATTTCGGAGATATTATCCCTGAGTGGACTAAGTGGTACAGTGATTTCTGGCAGGAACATCGGCTGTTTATGGCTGATGAATTTTTCGTTGATACAGTAAAATTTCTATTTTTGGACACCTCTATACCGGGTGACACAGGATATCGGGCCACCCCTGTAACTTCTGCATTCGTGAACGGTTTTTTCTGAAATTCGGTACAGTTATATAAGCAACCATCTCGGATTTGATCACATTACAATCCAATATGGCGAACTTCCGGTTTTTCTGCAAATGCCAGCAACTTTGTTTTTTCCAATAGAACACCCTGTATATTTTCACATGTTCAAGTTCAACAGGTCAAAACAAGTCCAAACCTTATGTCAAATGTAATTTTTTTGAAACAATTGAAATTAGAATTGTTTTTTTATTTTATCCCGTGGATAAATGAGATTTTGTCAAGGCTATTCACGATGAGTCGCACATAACGAAAAAACATAATTTTTTCTGAAAAATATTTTTTTGTTTCATTTATTAATGAATCTATTCAGTCACATCACATTTTGATCAAAAATTGTTTTTTTTTCAAATGAAACCCCTATGGGCCACCTACCTGTCTTTCTAGAACATTAATTAAGGGAAAAACTTACATACATTTTTGTATTCTGGTGCAGAAACAAATTGTATACATTCAAAAATCTACAACTAGTTCATGAGTTTCCTTGCAGTTCGAATAATTGTTCAACTTGGTAAGCTGTGGAAAACAACATTTCTGAATCTTGTCAACTAATTGTGTTTCGCTGTCATCTTTCATCTCAACTCTCGAAAATTAGTTGACTTCCGAGAATAAGTTTAGTAGAAATGTAAAATCAAAATTATGAGTTCACAAGAAGTGAACAGGTTGATATGTTATTGATTTACGGAGAATGTCTAAAAAACAGTGTCGCCGCTTGTCAGTTATACACACACACACAGAAAAGAACCCAACAATGGAGAAGATGATCGTAAATGAGGAGGCAGAAATGAACGTTTTGCTTATGTTGATTTTGATCCAACCGCTTCGACGCGGGAATTGGAATACCAATGCAATGTAAGTCGAGAAAACGCTAGAAGAATTTGAAGAAAAACACCATTATCGTGCTTATGAGTATAACTCACACCACTAGTTGACAAGTTGAAGAATTATTCGAACTGCAAGGAAACTCATGAACTAGTGGTAGATTTTTGAATTCATACAATTTGTTACTGCACCGAGATACAAAATGATATGTCATTTTTTTCCTTAATGTATGTTCTAGAGAATTGGAATACCAATGCAATGTAAGTCGAAAAAACGCTAGAAGAATTTGAAAAAAAACACCATTATCGTGCTTATGAGTATAACTCACACCACTAGTTGACAAGTTGAAGAATTATTCGAACTGCAAGGAAACTCATGAACTAGTGGTAGATTTTGAATTCATACAATTTGTTACTGCACCGAGATACAAAAATGATATGTCATTTTTTTCCTTAATGTATGTTCTAGAGAGAATTGGAATACCAATGCAATGTAAGTCGAGAAAACGCTAGAAGAATTTGAAAAAAAACACCATTATCGTGCTTATGAGTATAACTCACACCACTAGTTGACAAGTTGAAGAATTATTCGAACTGCAAGGAAACTCATGAACTAGTGGTAGATTTTTGAATTCATACAATTTGTTACTGCACCGAGATACAAAAATGATATGTCATTTTTTTCCTTAATGTATGTTCTAGAGAGAATTGGAATACCAATGCAATGTAAGTCGAGAAAACGCTAGAAGAATTTGAAAAAAAACACCATTATCGTGCTTATGAGTATAACTCACACCACTAGTTGACAAGTTGAAGAATTATTCGAACTGCAAGGAAACTCATGAACTAGTGGTAGATTTTTGAATTCATACAATTTGTTACTGCACCGAGATACAAAAATGATATGTAATTTTTTTTCCTTAATGTATGTTCTAGAGAGATTGGAATACCAATGCAATGTAAGTCGAGAAAACGCTAGAAGAATTTGAAAAAAACACCATTATCGTGCTTATGAGTATAACTCACACCACTAGTTGACAAGTTGAAGAATTATTCGAACTGCAAGGAAACTCATGAACTAGTGGTAGATTTTTTGAATTCATACAATTTGTTACTGCCCGAGATACAAAAAATGATATGTCATTTTTTTCCTTAATGTATGTTCTAGAGAGAATTGGAATACCAATGCAATGTAAGTCGAGAAAACGCTAGAAGAATTTGAAAAAAAACACCATTATCGTGCTTATGAGTATAACTCACACCACTAGTTGACAAGTTGAAGAATTATTCGAACTGCAAGGAAACTCATGAACTAGTGGTAGATTTTTGAATTCATACAATTTGTTACTGCACCGAGATACAAAAATGATATGTCATTTTTTTCCTTAATGTATGTTCTAGAGAGAATTGGAATACCAATGCAATGTAAGTCGAGAAAACGCTAGAAGAATTTGAAAAAAAACACCATTATCGTGCTTATGAGTATAACTTACACAATTAGTTGACAAGTTGAAAAATTATTCGAACTGCAAGGAAACTCATGAACTAGTGGTAGATTTTTGAATTCATACAATTTGTTACTGCACCGAAATACAGAAATGATATGTCATTTTTTTCCTCAATGTATGTTCTAGAGAGACAGGTAGGTGGCCCATAGGGGTTCAATTTGAAAAAAATGAATTTTTGATCAAAATGTGATGTGACTGAATTGATTAACTAGTGAGTGACACAAAAAATAATTTTTTCAGAAAAAATTGAGGTTTTTTGTTATTTGCGACTCATTGTGAATAGCTTCGACCAAATTTCATTTATCCACGAGGTAAAATAAAAAAACAATTTTAATTTGAATTGTTCCAAAAAACTGATATTTGACATGAGGTTTGGACTTGTTTTGACCTGTTGAATTCGAATATGTGAATATGTTCTATCTGAAAAAAACAAAGTTACTGACATTTCCAGAAAAACCGGAAGTCTCCCATATTGGATTGTAATGCGATAGAATCCGAAATGGTTGCTTATATAACTGTACCAAATTTCAGAAAAATCCGTTCACGAATGCAGAAGTCACAGGGGTGGCCCGATATCCTGTGTCACCGGGTATACAGGACACCTCTATGTAACGAACAAAAAACACATGTCCGGAATGCTGCAATGACTATTCGTGTATAAACAACCCTCTCAATAGGGACCCTCTATATAACGGACATACAAATTAGTTACCAAAAGATATTATTTCCTTAAAAATGACCTCCATGTACGGACACCTTTTCCAACTTTCAACGAAAGTTAAGAATTTGTGACCTAACCACGCGTACGAATACCTGCAAGAGGTCAGGTATAAGAATTTGTCCAGTTGACTGGTTTCTTGTTTCGAACATAAGATAGGGTGGGCTTGGTTTTCCTACTAATCCTCTTTATGATAGGTAAGATGTTTATGAAAATACTTGTTACTGGATTTATTTCACATACAAATTTAAAGCATAACAGTTGCAAATGCTTCAATATGAATAGTGGCAGCTTGGAGAAGAGGAAATTTACGGCAAATACAATAGTAAACTGTTTTTCAAAGGCTGGATTCAGAGAAGCTAGAGACACAACTGACGATGCCCAAGAAGAATTTGAAAATAATTTTACCGACCTATCCACTCTAATACAAACCGAAATGGGTTTGGATTCCAACGGATATTCCTCTATAGATGAAACACTAACCACTGAAGATTTCGATTTTTCCATTTCTAAATGTGTTGAGGACTTCGTGGCGAACAGTGATGAACAATTTGATATTGAAGAAATAAGTGACGAACAACAAGCTCCTTAAATTTCCAGCCTCAGTAAAGCATGTGATAATTTAAGGGATCTAGAAAAATGTTTGTTTGTTAATTATAATGTAAACGCTCACAAAAATATCAGAGATTTTGATAAATTGTGAACATGAATTTTTCGAAAAGGAACCAAGATTATTATATTAGATTTTTTCAAAAGATAATTCACATCACAAATGTAATTGTATTTTACAATTTTTTTAAGTACATGTTACAGTAAGTGGCAGTTTTTTATTCTTATTTATGTGTGAAAATGCCTATTGCTGAAAATTTGTACAGAAAAGATAAGTAAAACTTCCGATCGCTTTTATTAATTTTACATTTTTGAATTTACTGTGAAAAATATTTTTCTTTTCAAATTTTGACACCCTGTATCCCAAAAATTTAAGGCTTCAAAGGTTTATATTACCAAACCGATTCAAGGAATTTTGGGTAACTTTGATTTGCAAGGCATTAATCGAACTTCCTTTATATTAAAATTGTTAAACCTCCTAATAACACCTCCCAATAACGGACAAAAAAAAATCCCCTTAATTGTCCGCCATTCAGAGGTTTAACTGTATATTTATATACATCGGTTGCAAATCGATTGAGCAGTTTGTGAAATCTGTTCGTTCGCAAGTGATTTAGATTTTGGTTGATTGAGGAGTATCCCAATATAGTGTGACCCATCAATCTGCTCTATCAGATTGTTTGTGGTCCTAACTTGTGTCTGCTGGCAGGTGACATATATGGATGACAGTTGAAGTAATCGGAATACATAATCTGGCTGTCTCAGGCCGTCGATCAGGTTGTTATTTGGGCAGTAGTGATTTGGTCGTAATACGATGCATGGTAATGTTGTGAATCGGGAGACGTTTGCGTTTATTTTCATGGTTTAATTTGCAGTGAGAATGGTATAGGGATGATGTGGAAGGGGAATTTCCGGGTGGAAAATAGAAAAGTTGAGTACGGAAAGAATCTTAGTATATTAGTGATTTGCTTCGATTTCTAATAATTCGTAATATAGGTTTTCTTTGGATCATTTGGAGAAATCAATTGATTTGGAGTAGCATATTTCAAAATCGTGTGAACTATAGACTGCGGTTCGTCAATTTTCAATATACTGCTGTGTGTTGTTTCACTTCTACCAAAAGTAACTGCATTCTCAATATACATCAATAATTGCAAGATCATTCTGAGTGTTATATTGATTTTGTCCAATAAGTCTCAAATTTCACAATATTCATCGATATTTAAAATCAAAATTTGTTCAATCTCAAGCTAAAGTTATCGTCTTGGTATTCTGATCAATTATTGTGATCGTTCTTTTGAAATTTCCGATAATATCGGTAGTAACAGAAATTTATTTGTTCATTTTTTAACGATTTTTGGATGATTGCTTCGAAGATCATCGATTGTGAGCAGCATCATTCGGATCTAGATATCCGGAAATACTTTTTATTATCGATCCTAAACAGTCTATGAGACCTCTCCTTACTTGTCCATTTGGACTCAATAAATTGAATTAATTATGTTCTGCTGAGTTTATTTGGTAGGAAAATGCTCGGATTCTTGTTCAGGTTTGTTATCCGTACCTCCTGTAGTACTGCTGGTACCAGTAGGTAGCACCCTTAACATTTTTTTTTGACCTTTTGGTCTTTCAAAATTCTATTTGTGAAGAGCAATGACTTTGATCTTTTTATATCTGAAAACTTTTTCTTTCATAAATTTGGGTGACAGTTTGTGACCAGTGTTTGATGTTATTTTTCGATAGAAATGAATGTTTTATTTTCGGTTTCGTTGGTGAATGTGAAGCAAATTTGATTATTAATTGATGATCGGAAGTATTGAGTGATTTTTCGACAGTTCTCATTATTAATATTGGTTTTTCATGGATGGTGTGAGTTGCGAATTTAATAGGTGCACACTGTACAATCATCCAAACAAGGTGTTCTGGAATTATGGAGACCATGATCAGCAGACACATATCAAAGTTTTCTTCCGCGATCGGTAGTATTTTTATTGAATATGCCTAAAACCAAATGTATTGAACTATGATTCGTTATTCATAGGAAGGACAAGATTAGATTCAATAAATTCAGATTCAATCTTCAACCAGAGGTATTCATATATTTTTCTATATTGAAGGTCCTTCAAATACCATCAATGTAACACAAGAGACCGGTATTTGGAGTGCGTAGGTCTGATTCTAATTAATCTTAAAAAGATAATCAATGATGGGCAAAACTATATTTAATGCGCTAAAATTTGATATAGATTCATTCAAAATATAGAATTTTTTGTTACAGGGCCAAAGGCAAATATTATTTGACCACCAATAAGGATCCACCATATGCAAAAAGATGATTTTTGGAAAATACACAGAACTGTAAACATGGAACAAATTTTCAATAAATTTTTACTTTTGGTGAATTGTTATTTAGAAAAACCAAGAACTTTCAAGTGTAGAAGAGCAGACGAATCAGTTATCCACCATTGTGTCATTTTTTAATATTTCTCTGAGAAGCGGTAATCATTTGCGTTTCATTCCAACAGTGTTTCTTGAATAACATTTGTTTGATGGAAGAATGTAGGCCGTTCATTTCAACTTTCTCCTTTGTTGATTTGCTTTTCTGTCATACTTGCTTAGGGGACCCAAACCAAAGCAGTGCAAGGTAACAAGAACCCAAAGTTTTTATTTTCAATAATTAAAACTATTTTATTGATTACATTTTCCCAGAATGCACTACTGTTTCCAATAAGAAACTCAGCTATAATCTTATATTTTTATACAAATTTGAAGAAATCATTAGGGTTGTGAAGAACAAGTTCAAATGAAAATTGAAAAGTGGAAGTAATTCACATTAAATATTATCATATATGAGTTATCTTGCAAACTAGTTCATGTCTGAATCTTTATGAGTTAACGATGATCATATTGTTGCAAAACAGTAAAATTCCAGGAATTGTTATACGTGGAATCAATGAATATAGATCAACTAGAACGGAAGCTTTATTTTTGAAGAACGTATATTCCAGTATAACAAAAGTACTATGAATTCATGATCAGAAACAACAAAAAGTCAAATGGTTCAAGACAATAATAAAGGCACAAGAAGAAAAAAATGCATTCCAGAGTGGTGCTCTTACGAATTCAACCAATACAAATTCAGGCAACACCAATTGATTGTACTGAAATAAAGAGTTAAGTACAGAAGTATAATAATAATTAAAGTAATTGACCAGTTAAGTAATAAATGACTTTCTGTTGTTATTCCCACCTGAAGAAGCTATTGTGTAGAGGAAGACATGTCGTGGTTTTTGTAAACCCATTTGAGTGAGAATCATTTAGTGAAGTGAGTGTCTTTTGTTTGATACAATATGAATTTCCATCAAGTATCGACCGCATCAATTCAAAATTTGGGAAAAGATCACTCCCAGTGTATGGAGCAGTGTGGAAGAGCGCAACAGAAAGCAACTTTGGGATAATTATCCCATCTTCTCAGCTAGAAAGTATCATATAAAATGTCCATTGAAATTATGAGAAAGCGAGGACACGAAATTTTTAAAATATTGTTAATGGATTTTGCAGCTTGTAAAAACTCTGTTGACCATTTTCTTTCTCTTCTTTAAATTTTCCAAAAACTTAAAAAAATATATTTAAAGTCGGCAAAATTCAAATGGTTTCTTTTTAGCGCGATTGCAGAATGATGTAACGTAATCACCCGATCAATCAATTCCATGGTTGATAGATTCAATAAAATTTGCAACATTGCCATATTTTCAAATCTTGACATTGCAAATAGTGTTCTTGTTCTGACATATAAAGTTCAAGATAATTGGCTACATTGCCGTTTAATGTCACAATCAACCCCTATTGGCTGCTCGGTCGTTTACGTCACAAAGAGTGCCAATTTTAGTAGCTCAAAAATTTGCTGAATTTCAAAAACGAATGGGTACTGCTGTAATTGAAATTTGACTCGGAAAGTGTTGTCTGGGTACATTTATATATGCGTTATGTATTTTAAAGCATATTTCAAGCGATAATAATTCCCTGTGTGCTCGCCTATTTACCTACCCCAATAAAAGTATGTATCATAATCAAGAAAATTTCAATGGAAAAATAAAATAATGCAGTTAGGAAAGTAATGGCTTGTAAACACATATACAAATACATAGAAAATATCACTTAACTTCCACAAAAAAAATCGAAATATCCTCTGTTGGCATGCACTCAGGCACGCACTCGACGAATCTAATTAATATCATATTCCATTGAGTTATTGCGTATAACCTAAAATTCGATCCCACTTATCATACACTTCAGATAGCCCCGAAAATAAAAATCCATGACGTGGCAATCGGGAGACCTGGGTGGCCATGAAATATGTATTTCTGGCTATCCAACGAGGAAGATATGTGAACTTTGATTTTTCTTTTGGAATGTGATGAGCGCCACCATGAAGAAACCTCATATCACGACGTGTTCGCGCGGATACTGGGAGGGGGCAATGGCTGCAACTCCTCCCCCTGACCCACCACCGAAGCACTTTTTTAACAAATTTCAAAATAAATTAATCGTCATCAGGACATCACTATATTTCCTAGAGTCGTTATTAACGCATCACATCTATAATAAAAAAAAAGTGGGTGTTTTGTTTTCTCTGCGTTTCGTTTCTCTTCACGGCTCCTTCCTCCCGCGCACTTGGGAGTACAGACAAGACAGATAATTTAGTTCGTTGCGCACCAACAGTCAACCAATACGCACGATTCCTTTGTGATTTTGTCGAGTGTTGTCGTTGCATGTATCCCATTCATGGCTATGAGATAAGGTCGACAAATAAATTCCATATTGAAAAATCAAATTCAAAGAACTGTATAAATTCTGTATTTTCAAAGGACTGGATGAATTCAAGCTACCAAAAAATTTTAAAGAAGTTCAAAATTTGAGAAGCTTCAAGTCTTCGTTGCTGGAACATATTGTTACGGATATCAACAGGTACGCCCCTGTGCTGATGACATCATGCTCCACATGTTCTATAATCGCCATTGGAAAATCCGAGAAACGACCGTTGGGAGTGACGTCATCTTCTAGATCTTTCTATAACAGCCATTCGGAGATGCGAGGAGAAAACCGGCCGTTAACGATTAAAGCGGGTCATATGCGACAGGCGAGTGAGTGAGAAGTCGTCAGGCAATCAAATAGTCTTGTGAATATTGTTTAGCATTGTGATTGTGAACAAGTTGGAGTATTATTGTGTTGTACTTCAAAGTGAAATAAACGGACGAATGTATTAGAATATTCTTTGAACCCAAGTTTCATAACGATATTGTTAATGCTGAACTTTAAATTTCAAATCTTAAATCCAAAAACTTATTGTAAGGTTCTAACCCACTTTTCATATAGTGTTATTGTAATGGAATCTCTGTTACTACTGTTCACCTACTGTTTGTATATTAGGCTTTGACTATGACAGAAAACCGCTTTATCGATCTTGCCCTTATGCACATCCTTAGGCAAATTTCTATTGATACCGAGATTTCCAGAGATTTCCAAAGATTGGCCGTAAGGGAAGAATCAAGTTTGATATTTGAGATGAAAATAACTAATAAAATAATATCAATATATCGAGCTACCTATATGACTTCAAATTAAATTGTTCTCTAATGTCTACACCGATGCGTTTTATCACATATTCCTCAAATTTTCTGAAAGATGAGTTATCACACAAAAATGACCACGCTTCCCGAACGAAATCCTGATGTATCCGGAAAGATTATTTTTCAATGTAACTCCATTTAATTAATCTACTGGGCAACTCAACAGATCCAAGTATGGTCGAAGAGGTGAAACCAAATTCTTCGTCCAGAAATGAGGCTGCTGAAGTTATGAAAAAATATTGTTTCTGTCCAATAACTCCCGAAAGAGTTGATACATTATGGGAGAATTGTTACAGAATTTGCTGCTATTGAATCAATCAACAGTACAGAAACTTTTCAATGTCAACTAGCGGGCAAGAACGTGACATACAGAGGGTCTCTTTGAATGAAAATATTGGTATGGCTCTGCGGTAATTGGAATTTTAATTAGATTGCTGAATCGCCAATGGATACAAAAACATATTTACATTTTTTTTTCTCATTTCCTCCCAATTCCGAAACATTCAACTGCTTATTCACCTTCGAATGAGCCCTTTATTCACAACATAGTCATAAAATTTCCAGTTGATAAGTTCTGATCATAACTATTTAGACCAGGGTCGATAATTTTCGAAACCAAAAAAAATAATAGTGGGATGAAACGTTCTGGAAAAGGAAAAAAATATAACAAAAGTGAAAGGAAAAATAATTTACGGGCGATCTGAGGTCGGGAAGTGGAAGGGGGTGAGTTTTCAAGGGTAAAAAACGGTGAATCTCAATTTCCGGCAAAACTACAAGTTCTATGGAAAAAAATTGAAGAGCAAAGTTGTAGGTAATGAAAAAATCTACAACTTTTGTATAATTTTTTTTCCACATAACCTCAAAATTTATGTGAAAAATTGAAATAACCAAGTTTTTGGTTTTTTATTTTTATCTTTTACAAAAAAAAAAACACGAAATTGGGTGGAAACTCACTTATTCATGTCCTAAACACACTGTAATTTATTCGATTTGAAATATTTATTTTTTCACCTTATTTTGACTTAATATCGAAAAACCACCCTAATTTTCAATCGAAAATTCTCGCGTCAAAATATCAGCTTTTTTAAAAAAGTCGGTGGGCTTTTTATTCGTTAAAATCTCTACTTTCTGATGGTGAAACAAAAAATACTATGGTAAATGTTCTCAGAAAATGCAAAGAAACGAAAAAAACTCGAATCCGAATTTAAAAAGACATCTACAATATTTTGAGAAAGTTGTAGAATCTTCTTCAAATTATATGCATAGATGCCTATTTATTGCTATTTCAAGATAACTCATATACCTGAGTGACCTACGGAAAATTTTAGCCCATCAAAAGGTATTTCATAGAGAAGTGGGGAAGGGGCTGGGAGGGTCTGGGCTTTACTACCTGTTATTTCTTTGCATTTTCTGAGAAAATTCACCATAGGAATTTTTTTTCCACCATCAGAAAGTAGAGATTTCAACGAATAAAAACCCCACCGACTTTTTGGAGAAAGCTGATATTTTGACGCAAGAATTTTCGATTGAAAATTAGGGTGGTTTTTCGATATTGAGTCAAAATAAGTTGAAAAAATAAATATTTCAAATCAAATAAATTACAGTGTGTTTGGGACATAAAAAGGCAAGTTTTCACGAAATTTCGTGAAAAAAACAAATTTCATGTAAAAGATAAAAATAAAAAACCAAAAACTTGGTTATTTCAATTTTTCACATAAATTTCGGGGTTATGTGAAAAAAGTGTGGATACAAAAGTTGTAGATTTTTATTTTCAAAATATACGGGAAAAACCAAAATGACCCGTTTTCTTTTCTTTGCGCTGGCGCCTCTAATATGTTGAAGAAACTTTCTTCTCTGTTTTGAATTTGCTTCGATGTGCTGGCCTTTGATTTTCAATATGCCGTTTCGTTCTTCGGGGGCCACCCTCAACAATTCTTTTCCGAATACGGACCTGTATTTTCTTAATGAATTCAAGTAGTTCTTATCCTAATGAGTTTAGATATGTATCTTACCATGAAAAAGCAGAGGAATAACAATGAGCAACCATTGCTTTATAAAAAAAAATTATGTGTGTCCATTCTTAGACAATAGGACTGTCTTTGAGTCCTATACATATTTCCAAACGAACCTATTTAAAATGAAATCGTAAAGTTTCAAACTTCATGGAGTATGTTGTGAGCCATGGAATGAAAGGAAGTGACACATTACAAATTAACGAATTCAAATATGAAGGGTGGATATACAGGGAGATTCAAAAGTACTTCGACAAACTTCAGGACGTCATTGCTCACAATATTCTAATATGAATTGTCCAGAAAAATATATGTCCAGAAACGCTTCGTTTCCGAGATACAGGGTGTTGGAGTTCCTTCAAAATGAGTGTTTTAAAACTTCAACAAAACAACAAAACTTTTAACTGTCACATAATATGTAATTACCAAAACTACTTACTTGAACGTCAAATTAATTTCCTAAGCATTCTTAGGGAAAATGCAGAATGATGGTAATAACTGCAACACACATCGATTAACAAATAATCGACTTGAAATTTTCCAGCCCAAATATCTAGAAAACGGTTGCTTATAGCGACTTGTAACAGGGACAGCATTTTTACGTAGATATGACGGAGGAGTTGATTTTTCTACCAAAAAATGTGCTAGATGTACGCTCAAAAAAGTTATGAATCTTCAAAAAAGAGAAAGACGTGTAGGTCGCGCCCCCTACGAGTGAGAGCAATAATAACATCAGGTTCGAATTTGACACCTCGAAAAACTCCTCAATAACAATTTTCGTTTAATTGAGGTCAGTATTCCGAAAAAATCGGAAATAAAAATAAAACTTCAACACCCTGTATCTTGGAAACGAAGCGTTCCCGGACATATATTTATTCGAACAATTCATATTACAATATTGTGAGGAATCACCTCCTGGAGTTTGTCAAAGTACTTTTGAATCACCCTGTATTGTTCGTGTATTCGAGGTGTTTGAGAAATAACACCAGATCTCCGGCTATGTATCCCGAACGTCGTCAGCCCAATGCCATAATTTTTCAACGTATTCAAAGAACTTAACGAGAGAATGGTTCATTTGCGAAATCTAAGAATAAGTTGCCCTATTACTGGAAATGGTGGTGATAATGAAATCGACGTTTAAGGTAAGTTATTTCAAAGTTTCATGTTACACATAGACTTGTGGCCCCGGTAGTTGACCAGCACCCGGCAATTGACCATTTTTCGTGATAAGTAGGTCACTGTCATGTTTACACATTTTTCAAAGGGATTAATGGTTCTACGACTTTGTCTGTTTCATTGCTTTAGGTATGGGAAAAAGATTTATTTTTGTTAAAAAATATCGTTATTTCGAGGCTGATCTAGTTATTGACAACAGTTTTGTCATGGTCAACAACTGGTACATATATTTTACTTTATATCAAGTTTTTTTATTTTTGAATATAGGGTTAGTGAAACCACTGTATTTTCCAGAAATAATCACTGGAACTAACAGGAGATTTTCCGAATATACGGAGATACGATTGCAACAGGCTGTGAGCCATGTTGGCAGTATTCGACAATAGAAGAGGCTGTATGGGGTACCGCATGCTACTTTAATAACTAATTTAGAAAGTAAATGGAAAAAAGTGTATTAGAAAAAAAAAGCACGGAAAATGGATTTTAAAGTCGAAGCAGTATATTTAAAGAAATGTGTATGTTTGGGAAATCAAGACAGAATATAACGATTCAAGCCAATTATCTTTCTAGTAGTTCTTGTTGGTCAATCACTGGTGATTCATGACTATTTTCACTCATATATTCTCTTTACTACATTTTACCGTCCTTCTCAAGATTGTACATAATACCAATAAGAATCGCAAACCTTGGTTCTTCTTGTATATATTTTTCGTTTTCATGAAAAGTTGATATTTTAGTATCTATAAGTGATTTTTTTGAAAGAAGCTCTTAATTGATCAACCCTCACCATAGAAATATGATAATTCGAAACAGGCCTGATGGAATACAAGAAAAATCAGAATAAGGAAATATATTTTAGAGAGATAGCGAGAAATAGTGGTATATCGCATTCGTCAACAAGAAACATTTTGAAAAGTACATCATTTGCGTTTAACAGACTACAATGAAACGGCAGAATTTTGCACATGTCTACTGAGACATTTTCCGCATGATGAAATTAGTAGTAAAATTTAATGGTGCGACGAAAGTCGGTTTACAAATAATGGATGGATGAACAGAAATATTCATTATTTCTGGCGCCAGGATAATGCTAATTTACAGAGAACCACTAATTTTTTGTTTTTAATTTTTTTATTGGTCTATTGTATAATATAAGGGTCAGATTCAATACGTGCCTGATTACCTGAACATTAGTAATCACAATGCATGAAAGGTAATACAATATTAAATTGTTATTAATGTTCTTTTGTAACGTTGCAATGGGCACTTTTTGCCCCAACTTTGGGGCTTATAGTGCCGGCCTGGGGGCAAGAAGTACCAAGTAGAATTCGGAAATGAATTAGAAATTATCTCAGCAAATAAATGTTTCATCAGGTTTTTAACCGTATACAAAAACTAACTGACTAGGTACATTTCATATTGGATTTACTCATAATCACTATGACAGTTGGAGCAAACAAAAGAAAACGATTCACCTGAGATACATTTACTGTGAGCCCATTTTTTACACTCTAAACATTGTATCCATTCTTCAGAAGGCATACTCTGAGAGAAGGGTTCACAACAGTTAGGACGAAAGCAATCGTCTGTCTCTGATTCACTGCTCAATTCAGAAACTTTTCTTGGTATCATGACCTGTTTTTTCTTCGTGAACACCTTTTTTTTACTTGCTCAACTTTTCCTTTTTCAACTTTCATTTTCTTCTGCGCTCTTTCGGCTTGCTCTTTTTCTAGTTCACTCTTCTCGGGCGTATCGGTCAGAATAGCAGTATGTCTTCGTTTTCTTCCTTCATTTGAAGTTTGCCTTGAACGGAATGCGGTGGAAATACTTTGGTGGAAATATTAATTTCAAATGAAGTCAGGGGAGTGACTGAAACTTCAGAAGTGACCGAAACCTCAGAAGTGACTGGAACTTCAGAAGTCGAACATGAACTTTGAGGAATAACATTAGACGGTCCAGCAACAGGACTTCTTCTTTGTTTAGGATTTGTAACCGGCCCAGTGATGGTAAGTGGTTCGGCGTTCTCTTTTTGACTGTCATCATTAATAGGACACGGTCGATCAGTCACATAGTTTGGACTCAAATCTACATCTGTAAAGACGTTCTGATCGAAACGAAAAATTCCGGTTTTCTTGAAACCATTTATAATATTAACGGGACACAATGCCAAAGGATACGCATATGAAACAATTGAAGGAATGTCGTAGATTTTCATCGATTTACCCGCGTTGTTTCTCATCCAAGCGTCTTGAGCAGAAGACAGATACTTTTTAAAGGGGCCATATACTCCCACGTCTGAGGGCTGAAGCCGATTGGAGCAATGAGGAGGATATGATAACATAAGTGTGATTCATGATTGTCTAGTAGCAGAAGAACGGGTGATTCTTTCGTTGGCTTCACGTATTCGACAAAATGTTTCATAAACAAAAAAAGTTCAACTTTCGTCATCCAACCCGAAATATAAGGGGCCCCCATACAATCTGGTGGGCCACCACGAATGAAATATTCCTTGTAATGTTTGCGAGGAAATAAAAACATGCGTGGTATATACATCCCACATGCTAAGATTCCTCCTTCAACTGTGACGTTCGTTCCTCTTTCACCAGATGTGAGAGCACCGGATTGCCTTGCGCCCTCAATTCCTACAATTTTTGGTGGCTTGGTTACCGTAGAAACACCGGTTTCATCTACATTCCAAATATTTGACGCTGTAAATGAATACAGATTCCATGACTTCTTTTAACTTATTATAAAATTCTTGAACATTCGATTTATTGAAAGATGTTGCTCGTCCTAAACTGGTAGCTTCAGGTGAACGTATAGAAAGTGCTGGCTGTCTCTTCAAAAATGAAGTAAACCAATCAGCTCCTGCTTGTTTCCGCTCTCCCCACGAATCAGGTATTTTGAGATTAAACTGTTTTGCACATTCGTATGCCAAAGAACGTAAATTTTTTGGCGTTAAGCCAAAGTAAATTTGGGCTGATTGTTTGAGATAATCACACAGAACATTTTCTCGTTCATCTGTGAGGACTCGACGACTAGATTTGTAGCCAAATGTGGCGGTTTCAGAATCTGCTCTGTAACGGTCTATACATGTTTTCAAACCAACTCTGCATATTTCATAATTTTTGGTTGCAGATCTTATTGAAATTTCTTCATTAATCACGGATTCAGCTGCTCGCTTCATAATCCCTACTGGGGTTTCACCTCTTCCTGTTTTTCGGTAATAATTCCGCATTCTGTAAAAATAAAAATAAAACTGTAATCATAACTGGGACAAGCAGTGTCATACGGCATTTATTACCCCATGACGCTTGGCACTTCTTGCCCCGCCGACCAAGTTTTTATAAATTTGTTTGTAACAAAAAAAAATACTTCAATGAAGAGAAAATGGATATAGTAGTCGTAAAGTGCAATGATAAAGCTATCCGTATAAAATTATTTTGCGTCGAAAAACAATACAGCCACCAAATAAGAAGAAAAAGGAAATGGTCCAGTTTACTAACGTTTAAGTATTAGAAACCTCACTTTGTACGTCCTTCCCATAGAGAAACTAAAAATAAAGAGAGTTGTCAAACCTGCAGTAAAAGTTGGCACCACGTTTAGACAGTGGCGACATATCTCGCAACTGGCCGAACTAAGTACAGTTGGTAAAACCGATTGAGATAAGGCGGGTTTTTCAAATGTGTTACTTTTATATGATTGATATGGTATATATTTTATAAGTGATCGATTTGCCATTCTTGTATTCCATATGAATGGTTGTATCATATAAAATACTGGAATGGCAAATCGATCACTAATAAAATATATACAGTAATCGATTCGTAGAATCTGTTAGTTCGTTCGTGGTAAACATAAAGTTCCAAAGTAAATCTTTATTCCATGATATCAAGAACAAAATTAAACATCTTATAAAACAAGAATAATGAGTTGAACACTATAAAAACACATTTTATTGTATCTAGGACAATGTACAACTACAGACAAAACAATAATAAAACTCCGAAAAACAACAAAATTAAAAATATTCTTTAGTCGCTTATTATCAAATCAACCAAAATAAAAACATATTCCATTTACAACAAACCTTCAATAATTTTGTTAATTTATTAGCTCAAAGGAGACCATGTACTTCGTACTTCCTCAAATGGTGATAGGAAATGAAAACTGATGGATGGAAATAAGTACCAGTTTGTGAAAAAATTTCTACAACTGATGGATGGAAATAACTATCAGTTTGTGAAAAGCAGCTTATATTTTACCTTGTGAAAGAATATTTCCATTTTCGACGTTGGGTTCATAATTCAAGTCCATGGTATAATTTCTATAATTAATTTTTCGATGACAATTGACAGTAGAATTATTCTCAAATTATAACGTGGTTTGTCATTTTCTGACAAATGTCGAAATTGGGAAATTATCATGTCGCCAGTCGTCTGTTGATTGCGGGCAGCGCCTCCATGCGCGACTGGCCGTACCAAAAACTTGGTGGTCAAGATCGCCAATGTTTCAAACAGTCTCTTTATTTTTAATTTGTCTATGGTCCTTCCCCACACCACTCTGGAAACTAACTGATTTTACGAACAAGATGCGCAGCATGTCGTAGTTGTTCCATGCTTGCCGTATTGGATACATATTATTGAATTTGCAGAAATAGCGACGGTTGGAACTTTTTACCCCTGGCACTTTTATCCCCGGTCTACCCTACTTGAGATATCAATTATTGTTCTTTGTTATTTTCATAGTTCTTTGGCTTTATTTTGAAAAGTTTCAAGTTCAATGTGTAATCCAAAGTGGAATATCGCCTTTTGCCTGCGAAGGCAAGAGCAAAATCAGTAGAAAATAAATTTTAGAATTTTCATTGTTTAGACCTTGGTGATGGAAATTGTGGGCAGAAATTTGAAAACAGAAACGAGGTAAGATACATATCTGAACTACATAATATCCTCAAAAATACAGGTCCGTATTTGAAAGAAATTAGTTGAGGGTGGCCCCCGAAGAACAAAACACCGTATTGGAAATCAAAGCACAGCATATCGAAGTAAGTTCAAAACAGAGGAGAAAGTTTTCGAACATATTTCCATATTCCATATTCCCCCAACTGTACAAGCTCGAATCGTGCATGCAAATACTGAAATAAAATGCTTTTCCATCGTTAATAATGTTTTACTAGAATATTCCTCTCAAATGGTTCATTCCGTTTCAATACCTCTGTCCTGCCATATAACGAAAATGAGAATGTTGGTATATCACCAAAAACTATCATGAATAGTGCCAATTAACACTTACGGTCAGAGATAAAAGTAACACATCCAAAACACCCAAGAAAAGAGGAATGTGGAAGTTTAGAGAGAAAAGTGTCAGAATCACCAAGTTCATTTGGTCCAATGAATAATTAATTTCTGAAGAATTCGAAGAAAACTTCTGGAGTTTATGTATCGTCATTGTAATGATGAAATATGATTTTTACATACAAAACATTGGACAACAAATCTCGATTTCAACGGTTGAAAGAAGGGAAAGAATCACAAGATTTCTCTTTGTTGGGTCCCAATGAGATTTTTTTTAAGCCCTTCAAACGTGTCCCGTGTAGATTTATAGAGCCTACAAATTAACCCCCTTCCCCTCCATTTCAAGGATTCTTTGGATCTTTCACTTTCACTGTCAAATTTAGCCCACTAGGCTCTTACTTATCTAACGGGAATAAGTCGGCGCCTATTCATGATTGGTTTGAATTTTGGATGACATCAATTTGGATTGAAAGCGGGATAATTCTCAAGATTTTTGTCTCCCACGTGACCCAAAGCCATTATAATATGTAGCTTGCAATATTTTGAAAAATTAATTTGAATAATTTGAGCCCTTCGAACGCTTCCGGTGCACAATTGATAAAGCCTACGAAATTAACTTCTCCGTTTGAGGGTTTGAAAGCGGAATAATCATCGAAATTTTTCCTCTCCTTTCGACTCGATACCCTCCTACTTTGTGGTTTGTGAAATATATTCAATCCCTCAGAACCTTTAGAACGTTTCCTGTGCACAGTTGAGGAAGCCAATTGTTTCAGCGGTTGAAGTGGGAAAATACTTGGGATTTTTCTTCTCTTCTCAGAAACTTACAATTATGTAAAATTACTTGTAAACTGATGGAACCCGTTAGAACACAACCAGTGCACAGAATTCACTCCCTTGTTTCAGGGGTTGAAAAGTGGGGAAAGTCCCAAAATATTTCCCCTTCTCGTTCTTAAGAACCCTACTACTATGTACCTTGGTGGGATCTATAGAATTCACACACCCGTTTTAGCAGAAGCATCTTGGAAACTAGATTTTGTCTCTGTTTGTGTTTTGTACTGCTAGTCATATCAAGAAAGTTGAATACATATAAACAGCTTCGGTTTTGATGTTTTCTTAAGTTTTATATATTCAATAATTCAAAAATCAACATGATTGATAGGATAGATAATTGTTGAACCCTGAACTGAAAACTTTTTTATATTCAAAAAATAACTCAGGGGTTTTTGAGACAGCTGAATACAAATACATTGAAAAAACAAATATCTTGGATTTTTCTGGAAATTACTATGAATTATACTAGTTTCTTGATATCATTCATATATTTATCGCTACATTTTATAATAATGTCATATGGTATTTGGTTGATTAACTAATTATGAATTGAGTTGAGTTGTAGAATTGAAGAAAAAACAACTTTCCTACATTTCATTGAAATTGGGAGAAATCATGTTTTTGAGGTCGCTGAATACAAATGTCATGTACAATAATCTAAAAAATGAATTATCATGAATATTATTCTGCGTACTAATCACAAATGGACTCGAACTGAAAATTTTATGTTACATATCATTCGAGATAATACAACAGGAAACGAATTGGTTTCCATTGTGACTTGAGAGTCTTTATTGTCGTCTTTAGGTAAAAATTACCGAATTCCCTGCATACAATACATGCTGAGAAACAATGAAGACTACTCTTTCTATAGCCACGTGCTGGACTGCATTCAGTTCTGCAAGAGCAAGAAATGATTTCCAAGATATTGTCCGATGCTGCGGACTGCGTTATGCCAATTGGCAAAAAAAGTCCCGCCTCGTAGCACTCTTTAGAAAATTCAATTCTGCAGAATGTGTTTCCAGTGGTGGCAGACCTCTTGTCACTTTTGAGAGTTTTTACAAACTCTCAAAAACTGGATTACAATCAAAGAATAATTAATACAATCATTGAACCGATACTTTTGAAACGGGCTCACAAAAACTTAAAACTTAAGTCACACATCCAAAGCAATTATTTTCTATTTTTCAGCGCAGTTGAATAAAGCTTGACTTTAGAAAAAATTTTATTAACTTTTTTATTTTGTGCTCTTCAGTAAGTACTCCTTAATCTATGCATTTTTGTTAAAGCATCGTTATTATGAGGCCTTTGTCCTGTAAGTGCTGAGCTATCCAGTTCTTTAATGAGGAGACCATCTTGAAATCAACTCGCCCGCCATCCTGGATCTGCCATCTTCAATTTATGAATTTTGACAAAAAATCAACAATCTTCGACCAAATTCATAATCTCCGACCCCAAAACCCCCGACATCCCAATTTTGAATAGAAACGGTCCATAATGACAAAACTCGTCCACCATATTGGATCCGCCATCCTTGATTCATGAATTTGGACAATAAATTAATGATCTCCGACCCCAAAAACCACCACATACCAGTTTTGAATAGAATCGACCCATTATTACAAAACTCGTCCGCCATCTGAAATTCAATAATTTTGGGAAAAAATTCATAATCTTCGACCCCGTAAACCTCCACATACCAATTTTGAATAGAATCGATCCGTAATCACAGAGATCGTTAGCCATCTTGGTGCCGCCATTTTGATTTTATATTCTTCGAGCCCGAAAACCCCCACATACCAATTTTGAATCGAATCAGACCCTACATACAAAACTCCTCCGCCATCTTGGAGCCGCCAACTTGAATTTGTGAATTTTGACAAAAAAAATTTCGTTTCCTAGGGTTAGTAGAACCCGATGATCAGATATCGGTTATCCTAATTGCAAAAGAGTGAGTAATTAAAACGTCTGTATCAGTAGTCTCTTTTGGCTACTGACTTCCTGTGGACATTTTCAGTGCAACAGTATGAGGGGGTCAAAAGTGCCCGAGTTAATTTGTTTGAAAATATCAACGGGGTGTTCATAAAATCAGATGTGGAATCATATGTGACTGGAAGATAAACTTCAAGATAACCTCTTGGGGGTATTCATGTTGGAAAGGGAAACAATCTCAATTGAATATTGAATAGAAATATTCTTCTGAAAATGAAAAAAATCTAGGTTTTTTTTTGTAATCGAACTTCATTTAATAGATATTTCACAATTTTCCTACCAAGTTAGGGTTCTTTTACGGTATCTATCAGATGTAGTTCAATATCCAGCGTAGCTTTAGCCGACGAAGTAGTTGATTTCTGTTGGTATTAGAAAAAATAACTTCTTATCGTGGATTCTTGAATTATTCCAAGAATCTCTCTTTTCTAAAGAAAATGTTTCCCTTTTCAACATGAATATCTCCCAATCTTGATCGATGGAAAATAGTGACTGACTCTCATCTTCCAGTTGCAGATGATTCAACATGTGATTTCATGAACATCCTGCTCATATTTTAATACAAATAAATCTATCATATCCCATGACAGGTTATGAATATTAAAAAAACACTGATTTCAAAATGTTTTTCTTCATTACGAAGTAAAAGTGCTTCTAGAAATTGTGTTTTCCATTCCTTCCGGTCTTCTTGATGATCGTTGAAGCGTGAAATGAATAATCGTCGACAAAAATGTATTGAAGACTCAGTGAATGTAATACCACTCTTGCATTTATGTTACAAGTGATTTCTGGTAGGAACTCATTTTTGAAACCCATTTTTGCCTCATTCATCTATATGAGTTTTTAATCGAGACTGGAATAGGAAATCAAATAACTATCTGAATGAAAATGTTAATGTGTAGTTCTAATTCATTCATGTGATCCAACATTTTAAAACATTTATACAGCTGGAATAACACCAAAAGCAGACGAGAAATATTAAACGTACATACAAATCCGTAGAGTGAAATCATACTGAATTGTAGTTCAAGAGTGTGCTAATATATATAATAATAAGTGGGATCAGAGCGTTATGGAATTGCCAGCTCAAAAAAATATTTAGAGAAAAAAAAGAGTTGTTTGGTAGAAGTGGCATAACAACTGATTTTTATATAAGTGACATATATATATATATATATATATATATATATATATATATATATATATATATATATATATATATATATATATATATATATATATATATCGGTTGCTATAGTAATCGAATAAACTCCACAAAGTCTTCTTCACAACTGATTTTCATATTTTTGGTGTCTGTATTTACAAAGATCTGTCCATTATATGTCCACACCTTTTTCCTGGAAGAGGGGATATTGTAGTTTTCAATAGCATTATTTTCGTCTGGGTCAAGTCCGATTCTGAAGCATCCAACAATAGCATCTTCCTCCATTAGTCTAGAACTAGCATATACAGATATTGTTCATTTCTCCTTGTTGCTGAAGATAGTCGATTTTTTGTTCCTATCTTTTATTTCTTGATCTTTTATTTCATCACGAAGTACCTTGAGTTTCTGCTCAATCTAATATGTTAGTTTTTCGCCAGATGGGCGAAGAAATCCTTGTCTTAAAAAAATTCGTAGATCGAATTCTTTATGATATTATTGATATATTGATTTCTGTTTCTGGCAGTCATTGTACTCGAACGATCATTATTATATGTTATACGAGCAATCACTGGACACGTACACAGAAAACATTTCTTTATATTTGCGCACTATTTAAACCTGTATGCAACTGTTTTTGAGAGCAATTCTGATATGCGTCTATTCTGTGCTAGACATCGAACTGAATAGCCCATGAAGTTCTATGGTTTGCCAATATTGGTATAAAAATTGAAAGATTTGCGACTATTTGCCAAATATTTTTTATTTTGAGCTAAATTTTGTTTCATTATATTATATAATATATATATATATATATATATATATTTATATATATTTATTATATATAAATATATATATATATATAAAATATATATTTATATATATATAATATATATATATATATATATATATATAATATATATATAAAAAAAAAAAAAAAAAAACTATGAATTTGAAATAAACTTTGTAGAAAGGATATTCCTTGAGGTTGCAGTCAAAATAATGGCCTATGAGAAAAGTAAAACTCTTTCTTATTTAGTCAAGCTTTCGAAAATGTTTATTTTCATTATCAAGACAAGCTGTGGAGAAAAAAGAAAACACAATTGTGAAATACGATTTTAAACAAATCTATAGAACTTACTAAGGTGAGGTTAAGTGAAGACAGCGAACTAAACACCATTTCGTGTTTGAGGACTTTTCAAAATCATATCACTATGACCCACTACTGGTAATATATAAAAACTAAACAATGGCACTCGCCCATATTGTTTTAGATAATTAAATTAACACTTTAAAATTTGAAACGGCACAATAATTACCACATGGTTGAAGCGTGACTGAAAAAGGAAAATGGTAGCTGACAAGTAATACATGACATGAAGTGTCAAGTGTCAAATGTCATCTGTCCAAACATGAAACAGTCAAGGGAGAACCATGTGCTTTGTCCACAAAACAGAAGGAATAGTACCAATCTATATGACACAAAAAAAAAATTTTGTTAAATGAGAGAAACAATCAAAAAATACTAAGCAATTTTTATATTAAATTGGAATCAAGTTTCAACAAGTAATTGTAAATGACACTAAGGTTGGAAATATCAGAACGTTTATTCATGCTGTTTGGTTCATTTTTTATGAAAACCATTTCTAGGAAATTCCTTTTATGATAGTTATTCTCTACTGCTAAAATGGAAGGGTTGTTAAAATTACTAAAATGATTAGAATTTATATTATGTTCAGCTAATGCACAACTGTTTTTTTTTATTTTGCAATCACTCTTATGAGATGCTATGCGACCTGTTAAATTCCTACCCGTCTGCCCGATATATATTTTATCACAATTTAGGCAAGGAATACTATATATGACATTTGATTTCTCATATATCGTTAAAGGGGCTTTAGTTCTAGTGTAAAGGCTTGCAATAGTTTTAATGTTTTTGTTTGCAATGCGTAGTTTATCTAGTTTGAACACATTTGTAGTGTAAAGGCTTGCAATAGTTTTAATGTTTGTGTGGACTTGAATTTATTCTTAGAGGATTTACTGTTACAAGGTCTAAATTTATAATTGTATTTCCAGATTCAATAGTAGTAACACTGGGTTGACGATCAGTACTGAATAGTAATTCATTAATAAATTTGATTGGATATGAGTTTTCTTTTAGTATTGTTTTAAGTTCATTTAAACATTCCTTTTGAAAAGTAGGATGTGATAAACACACTACTCTGTTTTTCATACCTTTCTACAAAGTTTATTTCAAATTCATAGTTTTTTTCAACTAGTCCAGTCACGAGACTACCCTTTCTTCTATATATATATATATATATATATATATATATATATGTTATTTCTAGGAACCATGATCATCGCGCGGATGAATCTAATTTTCCTGAAAGTCGTCGTTGTCAGCCACCACGAATTCAAAAAATGTAAATGCGTTCATTGGAATTCAAATACGCAACAATTTTTCATGCGAGGAATCCGTCGATCAAGTGAAGAGACGACTCTCGATTGTTCTCTCCTTCATCGTCTTACTATAATTAGCGAATTATCCTGGCAAATTCGTCCTTTGAGGTGCATTGGAGTATGCGGCGCAAACAGTCTGCATAACAGGTGGCTATGGATTAAGTTAAACAATTGAAGTGAACATCAATCAGGGCCTACTGTACACTTGGTCCAACATAAATACGAGAACAATCAAGAGACAACTTCTCACCTAGAACATCAAATACAGATATTTCGGTGGGAGGGAAGGAGAATTTCTCAAGGATTCCGGAAGTGTCTTCCTTGATTGCACAAACTAGTTGGTGATTTACTTTGTCCCGAATATATTTTGATTAGGGTAATGGATCGAAGGCATACTTCTGAGAGACCCAGTTTCCATTGAAAATCGGTTCAATGGCTCATTTGAATCCAACTTTCCCGAAATTCATTTTATCCAACCCAATTTTAAATGCATTTTCACGCTTTGGAAACTGTCTGTTTCTGCTCATCACTGGTGATATATTGAATTTTCACGTAACTGAATATAGAAGCTTTCATTTGGAAAAAACTCCAATAGATAGACGAAAAATGCATAATTATTTTATCAGTTACATTTGTCGTTATTTTCTATAAACATTAATAGATAATTAAATTACACAGGTACTCAAACTGAGTCCTGAATCTGACGGAATATATAATTCATTCTTCGAAATACCTCATTATATACTAAAGGAATCAATTCGGTTGAAACAGTTACCTGGGAATGTTCTCCTTTCATTCTATTGTTATTGGCCAAAGAATTTTCGACGTTTGCCTTCTGACTCAGAAGTGCATTTCCCGCCCCTAACTCAATTTTTTAAAAGACAGCTCTTGATTCTGTGAGCGAAAATGCAGATCACCATCAGAAACTATGTCCAATATAACCGGTAGGATTTGGGAAACTTGTTGTGCAATAAATTGTTTGTGGAATATATGATAAATATGGGTTCAAGCCGGATATTGATGAAATTTCCACTAATGCTTCAAAACATGATGAAATCACCCCAGCAATCGAAAATTTGGAACGGAAAGAACACTTTTAGTTTTGTTTCTTATTGAAAGTGTGATAATACGATAATTTTGAATGAAATCGGCTATAATAACAAAACACGTCGCCATCTTGGAGCCGCCATCGTGATTTCATGGATTTTGATAGAAGCATCATGATGTTCGACCCCATAAACACCAATTTTGAATGGAATCGGGCCATAATAACAGAATACGTCGCGATCTTGGAGCCGTCATCTTGATTTCCTGGATTTCGACAAGAAATTCGTGGTCTCTGTTCCTGAAAACACTCACATATCAATTTTGAATAGAATCGAACCATAATCACAAAACTCGTCCTCTCTATTGGCGCCGTTTTTTTGTTGTTTTTTGCTGACGAAAATTGCAATTGATATTAAAAAAAAAAAAGTTCAGTTATTTGGGAGAAACTCAAAAACTATAAGCGATAGCAATAATCGTAAAGTAGATTTTTAGAGGAGAAATTTTCAATAAAAAAATCACGATTTCCAGCACCCTATCTCCATTATTTATAATAATTTTAATTAAAAGCTGAAAATAGGGCTCTGCGCAACAGCTACAACTCTAAAGAGAGTACTCCACATATTTTTTTTATAGTTTTAAATATCAATTTAAAAATTTGAATTATTCATGGTGTGTTCCCGTTGGTAAAAAATAGGTTCATTTTCCAACAAGTAAGCCATTTGTTAATTAGCCCTTATTTTTCCGACCACTGTTTTCATAAATAATACGTTTAAAATTTTTTCCTCCTTGGCTCTAATATATATATATATAATATATATATATATATATAATATATAATATATATATATATATATATATATATATATATATATATATATCTAATATACTTATATATAACATATATATATTAACAAATCACGTTATAAAGTTTTTATAAGTTTTTATTTTTTTAATAATATTTTTTTTAATGTAACAAAGAATTTAAAATTGAAAAATGTTAAAAAAAATTATCAATAACATTCGAAAAAATTGTTAAGAACATTTGTTTATAAATTGTTTAAATACAAATTTATTAGTTTAATATTTTATAAAATATATTTTTCCATTTTGTTGTCTAGAAACATAATGATTTTTCAAAAACAATATTAAAAAAAATCTTATTGTTTATAATTTTTTTTTTTTATATTTCCATTATTTAAATTATTATTTGAGAGATTTGTTGTCTTTCAAAATCATAATTGGCATTTTTCAATGAAATAACGGAAAATAAAAAATAAATTTTTGAAAATTCAATTGTTTATTTAGTTAACAATTTGTTATAAACAAATTCCAAATCGTATTATTTTTTTTTCCGAAACTACTGAAAATTACAAAAAATAACCATATGCAACAGAGTGTCAAATCTTTTATTTTGATTTCGTTTCAGATTTTTCTAAAATTACAGTATAAAAATTTTTCGACACTGTTCATATGGTTGTTTCTGTAATTTTCAGTAGTTTCAGAAAAATGAATAGGAATTTGTTTATAACAAATTGTTAACTTGATAAACAATTGAATTTTTAAAATATTTTTCATTTTTCGTTAATCTATTGAGAAATGACAATTATAATTTTTAAGAAAAAATAAATTCTCGAATAATTATTAAGAAAATGGAAATATAAAAAATTATTGTAAACAATAAGAATTTTTTTAAAGTAAAAATGTTTTTGAAAAATATTATGATTTTTCAAAAACACTGTTTTACTTCTCTAGAAACAAAATTTCCAAAATATATATTTTTTTATATTAAACTAATAAATTCGTGTATAAACAATTTGTAAACAAATGTCCTGAATTTTTTTTTTCAAATGATATGAATGCCTCTGTTTGATGTTGAAACAGCAATAGCAACAACAAAGAAAGATAAACAATTTTTTTTTTAATTTTTTTTATTTATTTTTTGTTGACTAAAAAAAATTATAATATACAAAATTACCAACTTTCAAAAACTTTAATAACGTGATCTGGTTAACTATACAGAGTGTCCCTGAACTTCCTCTTTTTATCTCGGGAATGTGTAGATGGGATCAAAATATCACCAGTACTTCATATAACTTTTGTTCCTAAAAGCCTTCGTTACCAAGTTACGTGCCCTCAAAGTTACAAAATGAAAAATGTTTTTCTTTGATAACTTTCAAAGTGAATCTTTTATTTTAGTAGGTGTGGTTTTTGTTCGTTGAAATCTCTAATTTCTGATGGTGTGAAAAAAAAATACATTACTATGTTAAATGTTCTCAGAAAATGCAAAGAAACGAAAAAACTCGAATCCGAAAATTTAAATAAGACATCTACAATATTTTGAGAAAGTTGTAGAATCTTCTTCAAATTATATGCATAGATGCTTATCCATTGCTATTTCAAGATAACTCATATACCTGAGTGACCTACGGAAAATGTTTGCCCATCAAAAGGTATTTCATAGAGAAGTGGGGAAGAGCTAGGAGGATCTCGGCCTTACTACCTGTTATTTCTTTGCATTTTCTGAGAACATTTACCATAGTAATGTATATTTTTTTGCACTATCAGGAAGTAGAGATTTCAACGAACAAAAAGCTCACTTTAAAAAAAACTGATATTTTGACGGGAGAATTTTTGATTGAAAATTAGGGTGCTTTTTCGATATTGAGTCAAAATAAGGTAAAAAAATGAATATTTAAAATAAAAAAAATTACAGTGTGTGGGACATAAAAAGATGAGTTTCCACCAGATTTCGTGAAAAAAATTTTTTTTTGTAAAAGATAAAAATAAAAAACCAGAAACTTGGTTATTTGAATTTTTCACATAAATTTTGAGGTTATGTAAAAAAAGTGTGGATACAAAAGTTGTAGATCTTTTTATTGCCTACAACTTTGTTATTCAACTTTTTCCCATAGGACTTGTAGTGTTGCCGGAACTCGAGATAAGCCGTTTTTTACCATCAAAAACTCCCCTTCCACTTCTCGACCTCAGATCGGTCGTAAATTATTTTTCCTTTCATTTTTGTTATATTGTCTTCCTTTTCCAATGGGTTCCATCCCATTTTTATTTCTTTGTTTGAAAAATTATCGACCTTGGTCTAAAATGTGCAGTTAAATAAAAGCTTGTAACTTGTAAAAACAAAATGAAAATATTCAGAATTCATGCCTTTTCCACATTTTGTAAACTAATGCAGTTACAGTATTATATTAATATTAATTATTAAAAAAAATTTAAATTTAAAAAACTATTGTAAACAATAAGAAATTTTTTAAAGTAAAACAGTGTTTTTGAAAAATCATTATATTCTCTAGAAACAAAATTTCCAAAATATATATTTTTTGATATTAAAATAATAAATTCGTGTATAAACAATTTCTGAACAAATGTCCTGAATTTTTTTTTTCAAATGATATGAATGCTTCCGTTTGATGTTGAAACAGCAATAGCAACAAAAAAAAATATAAACAATTTTTTTTTTCAATTTTTTTATTTCTAATTTTTTGTTTACTAAAAAAAATTATAATATACAAAATAAACAACTTTCAAAAACTTTTATAACGTGATCTTGTTAACTATACAGGGTGTCCCTGGACTTTCTCTTTTCCTCCCGGTAATGTATAGATGGGATCAAAATATCACCAGAACTTCATATAACTTTTGTTCCTAAAAGCCTTCGTTACCAAGTTACGGGCCCTCAAAGTTACAAAATGAAATTTTTTTGATAAAAATGCATTTTTGTTCGACGACATCCAACCTGAGATGTCTACCATTATTAGAAAATATTAATTTGTAATGAAAACTGAAATGATAGGTACAATGTTCATAGCGAATTTTTATCATGCAAACACGTTTACCTTACAAAACTCATGGTGTAAATAATCAATCGCTAGCCTCAAGAGCAAACAGAAATGCAAAATCCGCTTCAAAAACTGCTCTATATGACCCCCGTCTCTCTCAATACATTTTCTAAGTCGGCGCAAACACCCTCTCTGCACTTGAAATAGCATGCCAGGGTCGTTTCGTATGGCTTCACAATGTAATGTAATTCTATTCAACAAGGCATCTCTGGTGTGGATAGGTGTAGCGTAAACGAGGCTTTTCAGATGCCCCTACAGGAAAAAATCCTATGGATTCAAATCCGGTGACCGCGGTGACCATGAATATGGCCCATCTCTACCAATCCATCTATTGGGGAAAATCTGGTTCAGATGGTCCCGCACAATCAAACTTGAATGAGGAGGAGCCCCATCATGCATACACAACTTATCTCTTCGAATTTTCAATGGAACATGTTCCAAAATTCCATTCAAATAGTTCTGAATGAACTCCAACTAACGTTCTCCATTCAATCGGTCATGTAGAACGAATGGTCCTATCGGATGGTTTTCTATGATACCAGCTCAAACATTCACGTTGAATTTCCGTTGGTGTTTGGTTTGCAATATCCCATGGGGATTTTTTTGGCCCATATGTGGAGATTATGAGAGTTGATTACTCCATCTCTACTGAAACCTGCTTCATCAGTGAATAAAACTCGAGTAATAAAAGTCATATCTTCTCTTCGCTTATCCGGGAACCAATTGGCATATCCCAGTCGTGCTGGAAAATCTTCATGTGTCATGTCATGTACCTTCTGGATGTGATATGGGTGGAGCAGTTGTTCCCTAATTATTCTATGAATAGTGGACTTGGATGTATGGAACTGTTCTGATAGGTTTCTGATCTTCATTGGATGATCATCAGCGACAGCTTTCAAAATATTTTCTTCCAATACAACGGTAGGCACAGCCCTAGGAACGCCCTCACCACTTCGTTTTGGCAAAATTGAACCTACAATAATATCGAAATAAAACAACAGGCTCCAATTAATTATCCATTAGACATACCTGAATCCCTCATGCTGCGATCGACACGCTCGAACGTTTCTCTCGCCGGTAACGTTCGATTGGGAAAATGCTCGGCATACAGACGACGGGCTTCTGCAGCATTACCAGTTGTTCGTCCATACAATGCATGCATATCTGCATATTCGTTGAATGTAAATTGTTCGGCCATATCAAAACACTTCAAGCTGTCAAAGTATGCAAATTGACAATACAACGCACCACTCAACAAAACAAAATCGCATTCCAGTTGTCATTATTTATCCACACTAATTTTATTTCTTTCTACAAGGTGTTTTTGTCAACATCTGTGTAAGAAATGGAACATAAATTTATTCACCGGATATTTTTCACCTATTCATGTGCAGCCGTTTTTGTAGTTTATTTGTTTGCTTTGTATTAGTTATGTCTTCCGATGTGCGTTTTATCAGATAAATTTATCTTCGGGTTAAAGATTTTCTCCCATGGAATTATACTTATCAGTGAAACTCCTCAACACAACACAACACAACAACACGAAACGTGCTCATTCCACGCGTACATACGAAATATGGACTGAATTCGATATTTCATAGTGGAGTAGCTTGTTAGTTCAAAAACACCACGAATCTACATAACTTGATATTTCATTTTAAAAAATATTTACATTGTGAATGAATCTTTCAACTAGGTACTATACTTTTTGTTTACGACTTTATTTTATCTTATTTTGTATTATCCCTGTTATGAATGTTGTTGAATTAACGTTAGCAGTAGTATTTCTACTGGGAAAATTTTTCTTTTCAAATAATAGTGGACGATCGGGTTTGATGTCGTTGAGTTAAACTGAATTTTTATTAAGAATCGTTGCTCCGATCGACTTTCCACACAGTACTTTTATTTAGAAAATTGTCTACGTAACCTTATTTTGTTGTAAACTATTGAAAAATTATCTGTCATTTCAATGTTTTGGGGTGTGGACCATCGGGGGTAGTTCGTTCCTGACTTTGTAGCAAAACAACTGACTCCTGCATGAAAGCTCATCGAAGGATTTCATTTGTTTAGTCAATCACCAGAATTAAGATGATTTCGGATATTCACTTTGAAAGTTATCAAAGAAAAACATTTTTCATTTTGTAACTTTGAGGGCCCGGTAACGAAGGCTTTTAGGAACAAAAGTTATATGAAGTACTGGTGATATTTTGACCCATCTATACATTCTCTAGAGGAGAAGAGGAAGTCCAGGGACCCCGTATATAAAACGGGCTCCATGTTGCGAACATTTTTTAGATCTATTTTTTATTTATGCCGTTTTTTATGAAAACCGAGGTCTGAAAATTAAGGACTAATTAACAAATGCCTTACTTTTTGAACGGAACCTTTTTCTTTCTAGTATTGAAAACATACCATCATTTATTAAAAATTTTAAATTGATATTTAATACTATAAAAAAAATTATGTCGCATACTCTCTTCAGAGCCCTATTTTCAGCGTTAAATCAAAATTATAAATAATGGAGTTGGAAGTTTCGAAATTTCCTCCTCTTCCAGAGTTTTTTGAGTTATTTTCGACAAGCTGAACCCATTTTTTTGTTTTTGTTTTTTGTATAACAATTACAATTTACGTCAGCAAAAAAAACAAAAAAATATCTTTCTCATAATTGCATCTCAAATTGAATGAGCTATTGCTTGGAACTATTTTCTGCAGAAAAATCACTTCTCGCCTAGACTACCATAATTGAAGTAAACACAAAACACTTCACTACGATTTTCACAAAACATTTCGTTCACGGAACCCATGACACGTGTTTCGCTATACTATAGCTTTTCCAAGTGGAGATAAACTAAATTACAATTACTGGGGTTTGATTTAGATTTTAAATAATAGCTGAATATCAGGTATTCAATATTATTCAATTTCTAATGAACAGATTTAAAAGGGGCGAATTATTCAAATTAATCTAATCATTTGATAAGTATTGTGAATTCTTGCCTTTGTTTATCTCATGTCATCAACAAAGCAATGCTTTTCGGTCAGAAGATGTTAAGCAGAAAGTTGAATTAGATTTGCCCTTAAAAAAACTGTTTCTATGCTCAGTTATGCGTTGCTTGAAAGTTCTACCTATTTGTCCTACGTAAAAATGGACAAATACCACAAGTTAGTTCATATACTCCAGATTTGTCTGATTTTTCGATTCGATCTTTGTTTCTAACGAATTTTCCCAATGCAGTATTTGTTCTGTAAGCAATATTAATATATGTATGTCTCAAATAATTTGAAATTTTCTATGAAGGTTTGACGAAATAATTGATAATCCTGAAATTTTACTTTGAATTTGAATCGGTTGGATAAACTCCCTGAATTGCCTTTGTCGACAAGAAAATGCAGATGATTATTTTATCATGCTCGGGTTTTCACTTGATGTCCTTAGTAAGCTCGACTAGGATATTTTATGCTGACTCTATTTGCATGCTAACCTGGATGCACTGGTTCGTTATATGGGCTATACAAGTTGGTCGCCATTAGGAGAAGGCCTCGTTTCTTCACACATTTTGACTCTTTCCCATATCTTTATAGTTGTTTTTCAATATTTTCATATAGCCTTACCAATGTGTATTCCAATTGGTTTCGTTCAGAAGGTAGGTGCTCATTCCATCTTGTCTCTAATGGGACAACTGAATTCTGCCTCATTTCGATTTGTTTTTTTACAGTTGCTCACCTCTTTCATTGGTATCCATGCTACACCTGATGGTGTCGTGGGAGGAGGAGAGGTAAATTGCTCCTAATTCAGTACTCGAACTATTTCTCTCCTCCTTTTGGTAGTACTCGCGTAGTCTAATCGACAAGTTGAAAATGGTCTGAAATAGAGATACTACTCTTAAAATTATGTGTAATAACTCACTAGATCCGGAATAACGCCTAGAAAAATGTGCCAAAAGCGTGTATTAGCACATAAAAAATTGCAAAAGTTATAAACAATTAAAGATGAAAAGAAAATGGCATTTCGTTTGTGCCAATATTCGAGTAATTTCAAAAGAAGATCCTGAAAGAAGAGGAAATTTCCAATGAAAAACACACACCTTCCGGAACTCTATCTCCATTATTTATAATTTTGATTTAACGCTGAAAATGGGTCTCTGCGCGACATTTTTAGGTTGCGCGCGCGGCGTCAAAAGTGAGTAAGACACATTAATTGATTTATTTAAGGTATTAATTTTTTTTTATTTGAAAAAATTATGGTGTATTCTGAACACTATACATAATTCATTCCCGTTGGAAATTTTACTCAAAGTTGATTTTTCAACAAGTCAACGATTGATTTGTTGAAAATATAAACAGGATGTTCATAAAAAATAACTTCATTTTAATCGTGGATTTTTCAATTCACAGAAAAATCTTTCTATCAAATTGAGAATGTTCCCTCTTCAAAGTCAACGATTGTTAACTAACAAAATTTTGTCGAACTTCTGTCTTAATTGTAAATGAAAAATAATGTTTAAATAATTGTCATAAACGTTTTTCGCTTCGGAGAGCCTTTCTTAAATACATTCTCAACAAGATCACGCCATAAAAGTTGAAAAAATATTCATACTTTGTTTATAATAATTTTTGTACTTGAACAAAAACTAAAAAATCCGAGTAATGTTGTTAAAAAAAATTTGTTTTTTCCTTATATTATCGTTTTTTTATAAATACCAAATTTAATTTAAAAAAAAAAACTTGACAATTTATTATATTTCAAATATTATTATTTAAAAAAAAAATCCTAATAAATTTTTTTATTTGTTTATAATATTTTTTTTTATATTTCTATTGCTTAAATAATTGGTTAAGAAATTATTTTTTCTCTGAAAATCATAATTGACAGTCCTCTATAGAGTAACACAAATTTTTTTTATCAACAATTCCATTGTTTATTAACTTACCAATTTGTTATAAACAAATTTTTAACTATATTAGATTTTTTTCTGAAACTTTTTGAATTTAAAAAAACAATCGTATATATATAACAAAGTATAGAAAAAAAAATCCAATTTTTTATTGTACTTTGGGAATTGGAATTGGAAAAAATTGGGACTTTTTTTTTCTATACTTTGTTATATATGGTTGTTTCTGTGAATTTTTGAAGTTTCAGAAAAAAAATCTAACAAAGTTAAAAATGCGTTTATAACAAATTGGTAATTAATAAAAATGGAATTGTTGATAAAAAAAAAATTTTCTTCTTCATAGAGGACTGTCAATTATGATTTTGAGAAAAAAATAATTTCTTAATAATTATTTAAACAATAGAAATATAAAAAAACGATTATAAACAATTAAAAATTGTTATTGAGGAAATATTTTTTTTCAAAAATCATGATATTTGTAATATAACGAAGTTGGGAAAAAAAAATAAAAATATTGAAATAGACAATTCGTTTATAAAAAATTCATCAACAAATGGCGTGAATTTTTTTTTGCAAATCAATGTATGTCTTGTTTTATTAAAAAAACGAAAATATAATGATTGAGAGAAAAAAAAAATTTGGCACATTCTTCTAGGCGTCATTCCGGATCCAATGAGCTATCACATATAACTTTGAGAGAAGCATCTCTATTTTAGACCATTTTCAACTTGTCGATTAGACTAGCGGACCTTCAGCTAGGTATCCTTATCAAGCTATTTATATCACTGTGTCCAACATAATTATTGTTATCCATCATCGAAATGCAGAGAATGTGGTCGTCACAACCCAGAAGACTTCACACCTCTTTTGTACCCTTTATATACTCCTTTTTGCACTTCAAGCCCATCGCCATCTCGTAGGATGGCCCCTTGTAGTGTTGAGAGCTCCCTAGCATCACCCCTGGGATCTTTTTGGTAGATATCAATAGAGTCCGTACGTATGTTGCTCTGTTGTATTTCGAAGCAGTGGTGATCGTTTTCGCTTCTAATGACTCTTGGGCGGTGAGAGGTAGTTATGTTCTGTGTCCAATCGGGAACTCTATAGGTAGATATACGTAACAGAACGCTGTTCGTCATCACGGATGGTATTCGCCATTAGATCAGCGATCAAAATTGCGGTGATACCCTATGGTATTTTTTCCTTGAGTTCCCACAAGTAACCAGAGAATCCTCAATTCACTATTTAGTTCGCTTCCGCACTGCCATGTATTCATATGCATGGTTTCAGTTATAAAAAACTAGCTATCATTCAAGCCGTGTACTGAAACGTATTAAATAAGGTCATAAGTCATCGCTGACAATGATTCAATTATTTTTTGGTGTATTATTTGGTTTCAAAAAGCTTATTGCGCGAAGTTTTCATAAAAGTAGTTACCAGTTAATTCAATTGGGCAGTGATTGGTTGGTAAGTAAGAACTTGTCAAAGTATTTGATTTTTACAAAGTATTCATGGAAGTAGGTACCAATTAATTTCATTGGACAATGATTGGTTGGTATGTAACACCTTGTCGAAGTATAAATTTTAATAGAATTTGCGCGACAGGCTTTTTGAAACCAAATAATTTAACAAAAATAATCAAGTCATTGTCAGCAATGACAAACTTATGTTATACGTTTGAGTACGCAGCTCAAATGTAAGCTTATTTCTAAAAAGGTTTTTTATTAGTTATTTTATTTTTTGCTTTCTAGTCAGTTTGCCTTGATCTGTTCATCTATAGTAGAACATCGTTATTACAAGGTCTCTTCCCTGTATGTTTTGAGCTAAAAGATATCATGATCTCCGACCCCAAAAACCCCACAAACAATTTTGAATGGAATCTGATCAAAATCAGAAAATTCGTCCGCCATCCTGAGGTCGCCATCTTGAATTTATAGATTTTGAAAAAAAATTCAAATTAGCCGACCGCGAAAACCGCCGCATACAAATTTTTGAATCGAATCGGACCATAATCACAAAACTCATCCTCCATCTTAGAACCGCCATCTTGAGTTATTTAATTTCGACAAAAAATTCAAAATCTTCGACCACGAAAACTAACACATACCAATTTTGAATCAAATCGAACCATAATCACAAATCTCGAGTGCCATCTTGGAGCCGCCATTTTGTTTTTTCCTCTGAAGGATCCCATAATGCTTTATCACCAGAATTATGGCCACCTGCCTAATTTCAAATCAATCGGACGACTAGAAATCGGTCAAAATTCATTAGCAAGATTTGACCCAAACTTACAAAAAACCGATAGCGCGGGCAGTGGAAAAGGTAGATACCAGTATTTATATATACATTCTGAAATTGCCATTAATCAAGCTAACAAATCATGTGTGAGAAAAATGGGATACATTTTAATTGAAATCCTAAACCCTTCGATCAAAAGTTTAAGAAAGGTTCAAATCTCCCCGAACGTATTTTGAATAATTCCATATATTTTATCTCAAATCAAGAGAAAAAGTATAACAAAACTGGTTTCCTTTCGATTCGCTTTAACTTTAGATTTCTTTCAAAATATAAAACAATTTAAAATTCATATTCAAAACACCACAAACAAATACAAACGACCATTCAGTTATTGAACAAAGGCACCCAAGGATATATACAATTCTTACTTGGATTACGATCTCAACATCACTTCAAAAAATAATAACTGATAACTATCATATAGTTCAACTATGAATTCCGAGAAATATCCAATGATGGTCTGACCCGACATACCTACAAAGCGGCAATGTGAAAAGCCCTTGTGGTTTCTTGTTTTTAGAAGCTTTTATTTAGTTTCACTTGTTGGTTCGTTCGTTCAGTAGTTAGGGTCAAATCTTGCAAGTGAATTCCGACAGATTTCTAGTCGTCCGACCAATTTGAAATGTTCATGATTCCGGTGACAATGCATTATGGAATTTTTGTTTAAGAAAAAAACAAAATGGCGGAAGAAATTTGTAATTATGGTCCGATTTGACTCAAAATTGGTTGGTGGGGGTTTTTGGGAACGGAGATTATGAAATATTTGTCAAAATAGAATTCAGGATGGCGGCCCCAAAAGGGTTTAAAATTCATAAATTCAAGATGGCGGACGAGTTTTGATTATGGTCCGATCATTCAAAATTGGTATGTGGGGGTTTTGAGGTCGAAACTTATGAAATATTTGTCAAAATTCAAGAATTCAGGATGGCGGCCCCAAGATGGAGAACGAGTTCTGTGATTATGGTCCAATTCGATTCAAAATTGGTATGCGGGGGTTTTCGAGTCGGAATTATGAATTTGTCAAAATTCAGAATTCAAGATGGCGGCCCCAAGTGGGGGGACGAGTTTTGTGATTATGATCAATTTTATTCAAAATTGGTATGTGGGGGTTTTCAGGTTCGGGGATTCTGAATTTTTTGTCAAAATTTATAAATTCAAGATGGAGACTTCAGGATGGCGGACGAGTTTTGTGATTATGGTCAGATTGTGTGAGAGTTTTTGGGGTCGGAGATCATGATTTCTTTCCGCTCAAAACTTACAGGAGAGAGGCCTTGTAATAACGATGCTCTATTAGAAATGAACAGATAAAGGCGAACTCACTAAAAAGCGAAAAATGAAATAACTTATAAAAAACCTTTTTAAAGACAAGATTTCATGTGAGCCTTGTACTTAAACGTATGGAATAAGGTTGAGTCAGCGCTGACAATGATTTAATTATTTTTTGTTGACTTATTTGGTTTCAAAATGCTTGTCGCGTGAATTGTAATGGAATTTATACTTCGACAAGTTGTTACTTACCAACCAATCATTGTCCAATGGAATTAAATAGTACCTACTTTTATGAACACTTCGCGCTACAAGGTATTCGAAACCAAATAATTCAACGAAAAATAATCAAATCATTGTCAGCGATGACTCATACTTATTTTATACGTTTTAGTTCACGTTCTAGATGAAAGCTCGTCTTTAAAACGGTTTTTCATTAGTTACTGTTAAGGCATTACATATTTTTATCACGTTTTCTTGTATCCATGTAGAAAAAATTAGTAGACTCTGGTCCTTGCTCAGATTCAAAATCAATCTTCATCATTTGCCAAAAAGGAATCAAACTAGAAATGAAAAATTCGATTATATGTCCTCAGGAACCAAAAGTTCCATGTAAGCAGAAAGAACCAAAAGTTCACAACATTTTAGTCCAAGTCCAGCCGTATAGCAGCTAGCCCCAACGTGCGCCAGCAGAAGATAGCAGCTAGCCCCAACGTGCACCAGCAGAAGGAACGAACAAGGTAGAGTACCAGAAAGTGAGTTCTTATTTTCTCACACTATCCTCATAATCCCTTATCTTGAATTATTGATTCAATTTGAACGATGACGGGTCTCGCGGGATTGTCAAGTCAAATTTGACAAAAGTGAAAACATTTTGCAGTGTGTCATGGTCTTCTATCACTATAACTGAAGACGAGTATAGCCTTCAGGCTCTTACTCTTTGGACTCAAATAAGTGGGCAACAGCCATTCACAAATTTGAAATTTTGTCTGATGAAGGACTAGAGACCAGTCTCTAGCCTTTGTCATGATGGTGTTAATCAAAAATGGCCGAGAAAGGAATTTTGATATCTAAATTTTGAAAAATAACGTTTTTATAGAGGATGCAGCTTTCACTACCCAGTATGGATTGGTTAGTAGCCCATCACCCCAGAGAGCGCCTGGGACGTTCAAGGCGCGAGGCGTAGTCTTTGTTGTAATCAGTGGCTTCCCTAACGGAGGTTCTCGTGGGTGATTGCGCAATAAAATACTTTCTGATTGCGATCTCTAATGATACTTCTGATGGGAGGCAGATTTAAGTCTTCGAGGATCGGATCGTTCCACACGTACCACGGAGCGTTCGTTATCATCCGCAGAACCTTCATTTGGGCCCGTTCAAGGACACAAATAATGACAGGCCTGAATATCATATTATAAATCATGACATTGTTTTCGAGAGAAAGTTTGCCTTTTCTGTTTATCAGGGGATACAACGACCAGATTCTCTCAGTAATTTTGTTCTTGACAATTTTGTCGTTTGGTCTACAGGTGAGCCGGCTATATACCGCAACTCCCAGGTACTTGACCTGCTCTGACCCTTCCAGAGATAGACACGCCCCTCTTCGGGTTGTTTCTTTTCCAACCCATCGAAATCGCCTGCCTTTTGTCAGGATTCAGCTCCATCCTCCAATCCAGGTACCAATGCTGGAGGTCGTTCAATGAATTCTGCATATAATGATTGGCTGAAGAGGAGAGCAAAGCCGTATCGTCGGCGAATAAGGAGATCTTCACATGTCCACTTCTGGGAATATCAGACGTGTGAAGAGCGTATCATAAGGAAGACAGCACTGCCTTCTGAGAAACGCCAGCCTCAATCTCTCTCGAATCCGAGAGATAATTTTCGACCTTGATCTGAAATGTCCTAACAATGAGAAACGTCTTGATCCATTTTACCAGGCTCAAAGGCAGGTGGAAGTCAATCAGTTTGAAGAGTAGGCCCTCATGCCAAACTCTGTCAAACGCTTTACTGATATCGAGCAGAATGACGCGAGCAATGTTGTAAGTACTAAGCAATTTGATGGTGCCTTCCACTATCCTCGGAACCTGAAGCTCGGTGGAGTGAGCGCGTCGAAAGCCGAACTGCTCATTTGGTAGGACACTTCTTCGTCAAACCTTTCCAGAACTATTTTCTCAACCAACTCAGCTGAACTGCAAAGAAGACTGATCGATCAATAATTTTGCGGGAAGGTCGGGTTTTCTCCCTTTTTCGAAATTATAACCACAATGGCATGTTTCCACCTCCGAAGGAATCTTTTAAGATGCAGTGAATTGTTGATGATGTTCAAAAGTGACTGCACCTGGTTATTCGGGAAATTCCTAATCATACGATTAGTAATACCGTCATAACCAGGTGCTTTCTTAGGATTTAAACCTTTAATATGCGCTTTGAGTTCATCCCTCGGAGCTGGACGGATGACTTCATGATTGGGTTCTCTGAAAATGCGACGAATCCGATCTTCCAGCGGAAGTTTTCGATACAGATCATCGTCAGGATGCTCGTTCAATCTATATTGCCATTCCATCGAATCTGCAAAAGCTTGAGCTTTGGACTCAGAGTCGTAGCACATACCGGCCCCACTATGAATCAGGGGGAAAACAGACTTCTTCATTTCAAATTTTGATTATTTCTAACTTCCCCTATTCAATTTGTTAGCTCGAATTCTGTCTGCAGGGAACAGACTCCTTTGATAGGCTCTTGTTGCTCGATTTTTCAGCCAATTAGGTCCATAATCCTCAGGGGGAATTTGTCATGAAATGTTGGAGCCAGTTCCCTGCGGGAGAAATCCTCCAAAGCATTTTTAACGGTGAGTTCGTAACGCGCTACGGCCTCATCTAACTCAAGTGGAGAATCCATCCTCTCAGGAGCGCAGTAAGCTGTTTCAGAAGTGAACTGAATCTCTCCCAATCCACTTTTGTACAGAGTCGATCTGTTTGGGGCGGAGGACCACTCCCTAATGATACAATCACCGGGTTGTGATCGGAACCCAACTCGGCGAGGACGTGAATATCCCAATTCCAGGTGATGGTCCTGGCCAGGGCGATGTCAAGCACATTGGGCCTTGAGTGACCAGAATGCGTCAGCTCCTCTGGAGCCAACCCTTGGTATTCATACCTGTCACTATGTTACCACAGCCCTCCGCCATTCGTGTTGGTAACACGACTCCATTGTACGTGTTCAGCGTTCAGATCACCCCTGACCAACACAGTTTGATCTGTTTCCATCACATATTGCAATGAAATTAATTTTGATCCAATCGAACAGAATACATGCAATGAATTTAAATTTAGACTGGCTAGAACCACTTCTAGATCAATTCAATGAGGTTCAAAACAAAAAAGAGTTCAATTCAGAGACACAAGAAGTGGACGATGATGAGAGGGAAAAATTTGAGACCCTCTATTATTCTTTGCAAGCGGAAATCGATGGATCGATTCAAAAAATTCACAGCAAGCAATCTGGTCGTGAAGTAAAGAGTCGTGAGGGAACAATTTCAGAATTATCAAGTTCAGGTGCTGATTTCAACCCACAAGCTGATGAGTTTTTTAAATCAGAAATTCAAAGAGAAATTAATAAAAGAAATGAGCGCAAATCGCTCAACGAAGGTGAAAGTATTGGCAGGGAAGTCAGAGAAAATAAGTCAGTCCCAATTCCTGAAATACCAAAAAATGACCATTCCAATTCTTATCTCAATAATTTCAATATGGCAGAATTACCTCCAATGAATATTCCTATTTTCGATGGTCGAACGCTTCCAAATCGATGATAGGGGAAAATGCAGCACTTTCAAATTTATCAAAACTATTCTATCTCAGATCATTCTCAGCATAAATGATCGAATATATCCCGATAACCTTTTCTAACTATTTTGTTGTCTGGAGTGCTTTAAAAGAACATTTCAAAGACAGCGGAAAAATCGTCAATACTCACGTTAGTGCAATTCTCGATTTTCCGAAACTCCAGAGAGAATGTTCAGAAGATTTAAGAAAAATGTTGAATAGTATGACAAACAATTCGAGATCTTTGAATGCTCTGGGAGAAAAAACCATAATAGTTTATAAATTCGATAATATTACCTTCAAAGACATACTGCAACAGGCATGCAAGTAATGGGAAAATGGACGTATTTGAATTTTTCTCTTAGAAAGCATTGTGATTTTCTTGAAACACTCGAAACCCATAAGGTTCAAAATGCTGAAAATTAATTTGATTCCAAACGGGTCGATTCTAAAAGCGAGGTACGTTATAAACCTCAATCAAGTGTTCATGCTACTCCATTGAATTCAGAAAGTGCGGTGGAATTACAATGTTTTTACTGCAAAGGAAATCACACAATTCATGAGTGTCAAGATTTCATAAAATGGACAACGTCCATGAGAATAGAAGAGGCGAATAATCATCATCTGTGCTTAAACTGTTTAAGAACTTATCACAATACCAATAATTGTTTATCTCGGAAATGTAGGAAGTGTGGTCAGTCACACAATTCGCTTCTTCATATTGATTCTCAACAGGTTCGAACAATTTTCTCTCCGAGTGAGAGTCATCGAGAAATTACTAATGTTACCACCTCCTCTCAAATCTCGCATGGAAACAATTTTGAAATATTCAAAAATGAAACAGGTTCGCATTTGGTGTCCGAAACAATTTCAAACGCAGCGACAACTTCGCAAGCACTTTCATCTACTGCGATGGTTCTCATAGAAGACTCAAAAGGATTATTATCATTCAAAGCACTTTTGGATAGTGGTTGGACGAGCAATTTTGTTACTGAAAATTTATGCAAAATACTTAATCTAAATCTTCCATTGAATACTTGGTAGCAACTCAAAACAAACATCCATCATATGACTGATAAAAATCAGTCGAATGCTTGGTCATACCAAGGCTAACAGAAAATTTGTCCACCAGTTTTATAAACTTGAAACCACTTGGAATTCCGGAAAATTTTGAATTAGCTGATCCTATGTTTTTCAGCCAAGTCAAATCGACATTATATTGAGATCTAATGTATTTTGGGATCTTTCATTTATAGGAAGGGTACGAATAGGACACAGTAATTTGTTTTTGCAGGAAAATAAGTTAGGTTGGGTAGAAGTAGGTAGTGTAGATTATTCAATCGAAAAAGTCAAATCCATCAGTTGTTGCAATGTCAACACGACTTCGAAAAACCAAGTAAAGAAATTTTGGCAACTTGAAGAAATAAGCAAAAGAGTAATTCTATCGGAATTAGATAAATTTTGTGAGTCTCATTTTGCCATCACTCATCGCCGCGATGATGAAGGACGACTCGTTGTGAGCATACCATTCAAAAAAAAAATTAATAAATTAGGTCAAATTCGCGAATATGCTCTGCAACGATTTTACTCTCAGGAAAGTAGATTAGAAAAGGATCCTTGATTGAAGATTGATTATGGAAAGTTCATGGATGAATATACATATTTGAACTTCATGTTGGGTATCGATGAAAATTTAGGGGAGGATGAATTGAATTTTAGTTTTCTCATTATGCAGTAACTCGCGAGGAATCTACCGCTACCAAAGTCCGTATAGTGTTTGATGGTAGTTTGAAAACATACAGTGGTTACAAAATGATTCATTCGCGATTATTTTGCGCTTCCGCATATTTACCTTTGTTATGACAGGATATATTTCCAAAATGTACCGCATGGTTTGGATCGACCCAGCACAAACAAGATTTCAAATAATTTTTTGGCACGAAACTCCAAATCATAAATCGAAATGTTTCGAATTCTTCTGCTTATTAAGCTATAAAATATCGTATCAATTAGCAATGCAATGTAGTGAAAAGTTCCCTTTGGGGCGAAATCTATTGAAAATAGTTTTTACGTTGATGACTAACTGGTGCTGATAATAAGAATTATTGCAGTTACAACGAGATGTCACAAAGATACTATCGAGTGTGGGATTTCATTTACGGAAATGGAGATGTAACAATGCAAATTCACTCAAGCACTTTGAGATGAACGATAAACTGAAATCGAATATTTTGAAAATTGGAGAAAATGAAACCTCTAAAACACTCGGTCTTTTATGGAATTCTTATTCAGACAGATTACAATATTCACAACCAAATTTTGAGAAAAAAGGTCATAACAAAAAAAACTTTATTCACAGAATTATCACAGATATCCGATCCATTGATAGTCAACGCCAAGTTGATAGTTCGACGATTAATAATAGGGACACTTGCATGAATTTTCGTTCAGATTTACAAGAATTACATTTTATTCAAATTCCCAAACATGTTTTGATGAGTAAATATGAAAACATAGAGCTTCATGGGTTCGAAGACACTAGCGAAAAAGCCTATGGTTGCTGCGTATATCTGAGGTGTAAATACTTCGATGGTACTTATCAATTCCGACTACTTTGCGCTCGTTCAAAAGTCACTCCATTGAAAATTAATGTGCACCACCCAGACTCGAGTTATGTAGAGCTTTATTACTTGTAACAATGATAAAAAAAATCGCGAGTCTATTGATATCAAGTTCGATAAAGAAATTTTTGTGGTAGGACTCCACAATAACTTTAGCATGGATCAAAGCACCCGCGAATCACTGGAAAACATTCGACGCGAATCGTGTGAGTGAAACTCAAGAGTCCTCAAACATCGGATTGGCACCATGTCGTATCGAATGAAAATCCAGCAGATCTACTATCTCGTGGCACATCTGTGCAAAAACTTTCAAATTCCTCTCTCTATGGTGGATAGGTCCGACATGGTTAAAGATGAAATTGGAAACCTAGGAGAATTGCATTTAATAAATAAAATACCTGAAGAGCGCACAGTGAGTCTTTCAACGACTATAAAAGATTCCAATTTTATCCATAAATATTCGACTTTACGAAAACTCCAAAGATTAGATTCATTCTTAATTGAGAAATTAAAATGAAATAAATCAATCTCTTGTGTTATCTACTGAAGAATTGCAGAAGGCGTTATATGTTATAGTAAAAATTGCCCATAGGGAAATATTCGGACAAGAATATGTAAACTTGTAAATAGAAAGAGTCATATACTTTCATTGAATCTTTTTATAGATAAAAAAAACTTAATTCGGGTAGGTGGTGGTTGGTAGATTACAAGAAAGCAATGTCGATTATGACAAAAAATATCCTATAATTTTACCGGCCAAATATAAAATAACAAAACTTATTTTCCATCAAGCACATATTTGTTCACTGCATTGTGGACCTACCATGCTTCTTTCAAATGTGAGGGATAGATTTTGGCCTATATCTGGACGTAATATGGCAAAATTTGTTGTAAGAGAATGTGTTACATACGTAGCCATATTGATTCTCTGAAATCAATTTTAATTTTTGTACAAAACTATTGGTTTATCATTATTATTTCGATTATTTTGCTGATATTGGAGAGAACTGAAATCGGCCTATAACTTGAGAGATAACTTTTTTTGCCTGATTTATAGATAATAACAATTTTTTAAATTTCTGGAAATACTCCAGATTCTAAAACCATATTTATGATTGTTGAAATGGGACCACTCTTGAGGTATACCCCAGCTAATGGAAAAATCGGTATCAAGAACTCCATCATCTCTGATGATCAATTTTCAAGATAACACAAATTGGTGTTTATAGAAATGCCGAAGGACGAGTATCAAAAATATCTAAGGGAATTAACGAAGTTGAATACGAGAAGAAGTAACGAAAACATCCTGGATTAATTCAAGATGGTGGAATAGATATGTAAAACAATACTTGGCAAAATCGTCAGATCAGCTGTCAAGCGCCAGTGGAATCTTGTACCCCGCTCGAAATGGGGCTCAGAGAAATTTAATTAGTAGACAATACAGCCACTTCACACCTCGAGCCAGTACATACTTTACGATATCTTATCGCATTTCAACTGAATTGAAAGTCAATGTGTTACTGCTCGATGCCATGGGCGGCGACAAAAAGGTCGTTACATTCTACAGAGATTCCTGTAGGCTCAACTAGTAGAATAAGATGATTTTTTCCAGGTTTATGTATGAAGGACCTGAAATGAGTTTTGGTGCGATTCCCTTCACTATCTACAGAAGTTAATTGGTGAAATTCTCTGAATGCCATGGTGTAGAGAAATATTTGATCGATTTTTCGAAATATCGTTTATCATTCAACTCAAAAGTTATATTTTAGTATTTTGGGTATACTTGGAACGACCTCAAAGACAGATGCGTCTGCAATGGGAATTGGCCTGAATCGATTATAGACCATTCACAACAACAAAAATATTGATTAATACGAACACAGCGTACACAATTATCTTCTACTAAGAGATACATTTCAGTCACCATATTCCACGGTTCAAGATAATCTCTTGGTAAAATTAAATTATAAAAGTTGCCTACCCCGTTAGACGTTGCCGATAAAATAAAAAAATCGTGTGACAGCTGTGATTCCTGTGTGTAATTTCATTTGATTCTTTAGTGTTTCCTGTTTGTAAATAAAAAAAGTTCATTTAAAAAATATATTTTTTTTTCAAAAATATCATTAACAAATAGTAGCGTCCTTAGTAGACTACTTCGAAAGAGAACGTGAAAATAAAGGACCTTTCCTGTCCAAGTTATATTAATTATATCGATATATAAGAACTTAAGTAAAATTTAACAATGCATCAAGTATGATGTAAATATTAGTTTAAGTATGTACATTTATCTACTTTGAGTATTTCTACTGAAAATCGTTTTGCAGCTACCAGAAAGTCTGATTATGAGGTGATGAAGCATTCAAGAGTCCATTAAAATAGCGAAAACGGGTCAAATCAGAAGTAGAGATTGATGGTTTTGAACAAGCTGCAATTCGGAATCTATGATACGTAACAACCGGTTGATATTTTATATCGATTTATTCTTCATACAATTTTTAATGACAACAATAATTTCAGGAAAATTGTTGGGAATATTTATATATAATCACCCTTTACTGATGTTGTGAATTGTTCATATTTAATCACCCTGTACTTGCTAGTCAGATTGACAAAATATAATTTGGAAGCATACAACTGTCAGTCATTTTTATAGTTATTTCGTATAAGCTGAAAATGGAAGTTATCAAGAAGGAACGAGAATTGATGAGAAAACATTTCTCAAAAATCTGGAAATGTTACTAGGTAAGGCCACAAGTTAACAACATCTGCTAGTAGTTTCAAGACAACTGAAAGACAAAAGTGATAGGTTGTCCAGAGCAGATGATAATATAACAATATCTTCAGAAATCGACGATGCATCTTTTGAAGAAGAATAAAATCAAGAAGACAAGTTTGGTAAAGGTCAAGAAAATGAGCTCACCCAGTATCTTCACGAAATTTTCACAGGCGCTTCAGAAGACGATAAAAACACTATAGCAATCGAGAATTCAGCGCGGAAAAGATAATTTTAGGAGATATGGGCCCCCGAAGGTCCATAAAGATAGGTTATGGAATATCACTTTTGGAAACTGCGAACTGATTTAAATAATAGCTTTTCACACAAGAATATTTACAGTACACTCATTTAACATTTAAGTGATATTAAAATCAATTAATGTTCGATAAAGTCGTGAAAGAATTCCGATCACATTTCATTGAATACTTCAGATGAAATGTCAAAAATCAAATATTGGTGGTTGCATTGTGCTTTGATCTTGGCGTTTTATGGACATGCCACGTTGCCAACTATTCAAGTGAATTGGGCCAACCCAGATTTTTGCAAAATTCACAGGTGCTTCAAAACTCGATAAAACACTTGAGCAATCGAAATTTAAGCTCTAAAAATATAATTTGGAAATTATGACCTTTTAAAGTAAAAAAAAAGTGTGGTTTCGCTTCTTCAATATTAGAATGTGTAGATGGGTTCCAACTTGTCCTTCTGTTCGTTAGCAGCATATTTGCGTATTCGTTCGCCCATCAATTTTTCGCAAAATATTCTTGACGTAGACAATAAAATGTTCATTACATTTTTTCATAACTGAGGAGTTTTTGAAATTAGCTGGAAGGTTATACGATCTCCGAAAACGGGCCGACGATTTCATCCATATGGCAAATGAAGATGAACAGAGTGAATTGGAGGAAGATTATTGAATCACTTCACTTCGAAAAAAGGCCCTTTTCAGGGCCACCAAGATTCATAGCACCAACGACATGATTACGTGCGTAGCGAAGCGTCGCTTCGTAAGGTTAATTGGCTTGCATTCAACTTGGATAGCAATGTTAGCCATGTTAGGTTAGGTTGTGTTCCTTCTTTTCGAGTAACTAATTAGTTGGAGCGAGGCGTCGTTTTGTGAGGTTGATTAGCATGCTTTCATATTGAATAACAAGGTTAGTCAACTCAGGTTAGGTTGTGTTCCTTTACATGAGAAATTTGTTGGATAGAAATGTTTGTGAGCGTAGCGAAGCACCGCTTTATGAAGTTGATTAGTTTGCATTCAACTTGGATAGTAAGGTTAGCAAAGTTAGGTTAGATTGTGTTCCCTCTTTTCACGCAAGAAATTGATTGGATCGGAATGTTCGCGAGCGGAGCGAAGCGTCGCCTTGTAAGGTGGATAAGCTTGCATTCAACTTGGGTAACAAGGTAAGCCAAATTAGGTTAGGTTGTGTTCCATCTTTTTACGTAAGAAATTGATTGGATGTTTTCTCGTATGCCTGGCATATGAGAATACATCCAAGCCACATGCGTTCCTTAGTCTGATTAACAATTACTTAAAACAAAATAATCTGAAGTCACATTATTTTAATATATTTGGTAACTTTCTAAATGCGGCAGATCAACTTCATGCTGAATTTTCGAAAGCTATTAGACGCTCCCAAGAAGCTTAGTCATATATTATTTGCATGTTGAACTTATATTGATACATATATCCATCAGAACTATCAGAACGTCTTTTCACGCTGTAATAGTTATAATTTATATTCTCAAATATGTATGTCGCGTTGAATTTCAGTACTTTATTTTCCCCTTGGAGACATAGGCAACGTAGCATATCAATAAACTTCAAGATCCACGAGATTTGGATGAATATAACACAATCACAATCAATGATTTGTGTCATTTCTTCTGTAGAATTATATGAAATGTAATCGGAGTTTTCTCATTACTTTATCGAAAATTATGTTGGTTCAATATCACCAAAACGTTGAATGAGTGAGTGTGCAGTTACTATTTTAGTGTAAATAAAAATTGTTTATATCAGTTTACAATTTCCAAAAGTGGAATCCCATAACCTCTCTTTATGGATCTTCGGGGACCCGTATCTCCTGATATTATCTTTTCTGCGCAAAATTTTATATTGCTATACTGTATTTACCGTGTTTTGGAAATACTGAGTGATCTCATATTCTTGACCTATTTCGACAAGTTTCAGTATCTACTTCAGTCAACAGAGCTTTCCACCATCAGTCGCGAATCATAAAATTGCTGTTGATCAGTTGAAAGCCAGATTTGCTAGGGTTGAATTTCTCATAGAAGAATATGTAAGAGTGTTGTTGAGTTTGGTATTGAAACAGGCAATGAAAGATACATGTATGCCACTTTCTCAATTATATGATGAATTAGAGACTCAATAACGGGCTTTGGGAACATTTGGGGTCACAAAAGAAACGTATGCAGCAATGTTATTTCTCCTTGTTGAGTTTGCATTACCAGAGGACCTATTGAAAATGTGGGAAAGACTTAAAAATGCAAGGTAAGTAATATTTCACTTCTACAGGGCCAAACTAAAAATAGAGATTTTCACAAAACTGATCATTTATCTTTATTATAAGATTTTTTGGGAGTAAATAAATAATTACCTTGGCTCTCGCGAGTTTTCAAAAAAACAGCTACAGGTAAACAACTATTGAGGTAAAAAGGACGCAAGGTGAGCGTGAACTCTATACAGCAGCAGTATATTCTGCCAATTCAAAAGAAGGAGAAAAGAGTGGTAAAAAATGCCATTTTGTCTATTCTGCAGAAAATCTCACACACGTCAAGACTGTTTGAAAGCGCAAAAATTAAATTTTCATGAGGAAAAGAACCTCATCATGAGTAGAAGAGGTTATTTTGCCTGTCTTAAACAAAATTATACAAGTAAAAATTGTGAATCTTTTGTCGAGTGTGTAGTTTTTTCAAGAAAACATTATCCAATGATGTGTCCAGACTTGCATAGAAGGAAAGAAGAAATTGTAGACATGGTACCTTTCATTATTACCTATTAAACATCAGATTGAAGAGAAACTGATAGAAGGAAACCGTGGAATATGTTCGAATGCAAGAGTACAAATACTTTCAGGAATATTTCGGGTGAAATTTTGGATTTTGAAGTGCAGAAGAACCGTGAAACAAATCGTGTCAAAATGTGTGATATGCAAGAGATTCCATGCAAAATGTTTAGACACCCCACTTGCTCCACTGCCGAAAGATGAATCAACTTGTGAGGCAGCTTTTGAAATAGTTGCGATAGACTTAGCTGGACCATTACTTTTGGGGATAGTGTTATTTACTTGTGCATTTTATAGAGCGGTTTATTTTGAGTTAGTCAAATCCCTTTCAACGAACTCATATGTTTTGGCGTCAAGACATTTCATGGCAAGAAGGAAGAGGGTTTCCACCATCTATTCAGACAATGGAACAAATCTAGTTGGTACATATAACCAGATGAAGAGAATTGATTGGCACAGAGTTTCGGAATATTTCACAATCGAAAGAATCAGATGGAACTTAAATCCACTAACAGCTGCGTGGTGGGGAGGATGGTGAGAACGTCTAGTCAGTATTATCAGGGAACTTCTTCGCGAGAATCTAGGAAAAGCATCAATAACATATGAACAACTGTCAACTTCATTGTGTGACTGTGAAACCGTAATAAACTATCGACCTCTTACATATATTTCAGAAGACAATAACGATTCAAGACCTTTAACCCCTGTGATGTTTATCAAGCATATATTAAGTAGCAACGTTTGGAAAAAAGTAGAAATCAGTTCTTACAAGACACCGATATATTCAGAAGATACTTGATGATTTTCGGTTCAAAACAGAATACTTGGCGGAACTGGTCCATTCTGGTCAAGGCAAAATACGCAACTTGAACGTTGGTGATATTGTATATATTGGTGCCGATAATATCAAGAGGATGAATTGGCCTTCGAGTAAAATAATAGAAACGTTTATGATAACTCAATATATTTTTTCAGAAATAATCAAAAACGAGTTTTTATAGGAGTCACTAAAAAAGTTGAAAGAGTCTTTTATCTCCGTTCTAATGGATTGTTTTTTTTAGGAAATCCATGTAATGTGATAGTAGTTTGTTGCTCAACGAGAATGGAATGAGTAAAAAAATTGCGACATGAGCCGAAGGAGAAATGGTCATTTCATGCTCGGTGTATGATGATGTGTATACTATTTCCACAACAATATTGCATTGCGAATCAACACTAGTCAATGATATTTCCCTATTTTATAATGATTTCACAATATATTTATATATTATAATGCATTCACAAGGTGAATACTGAATGAAAATGAATAAGGTTTCACGTTCATTATATGTTGGTAAGCATGATACACAAAGGATATCGTGAATCTCTCTAACTCCTAAATCCATGAAAAGATATTGAAGTTTTGTATTTCAGCAACATTCAACATAAAAACAAAGTCAACGAATAAATCAGTATTACAATTTTATGGAAATACCTATAATATATAAGTTGAGTGTCCATTTGAAAAAAAACTTTATACACTTGATATCCTATTGCATTGGGTATAATATTATCTATCCCACACAGGATTTCAAGTCATGTACCATTCATACCTTCTAATGACAATTCCTATGGTACTTACTTGAACTCCACAAAGAACGGCAATTACGAACATATACTATTTCGAAAATGATATGAAATGTCAAAAATAAGAATTGAAATATAGTTTTATTTGTGTTTTATGTTTCACTTCCATTTCAGGTCATATAAAAACTGTGCAAAAATGAAAGGGCATCTACAAGCGACTTTCTCTCCTGATTTATTACGCTTATTCGATGGGCAGATTTCAAGTAGTTTCAGAAAAAACTTCCCCAAGATCCAGAAACCACTCAAAGTAATGAAAATAATATAATTTGTTTTTCACAGTGCCATAAGCATATTGATAGAAACAAAAGAATTCAAAATATTTTCTTTTCAATTTTATCCATATACTTGCACTGTATAAATAGGTTATCCTGATTCTCTTCATCATCATGAGGTAGCAGTTTGACAGCCCAAAGATGCGCGAGTCTTCTGCAGAAGAACACTGATGTGATAAATAAATTTATTCTGAAATTTCACAGAGCGAAAGTATCTATTTTCAGAACAACATCCATAAACTAGTGGGGGGAGCATCGCTTTCGTTTCTTGGATGATGCTAGTAAACTGTCCATTCAAACATTTTTGCAAAGACAAGTTTTCATCTTCAATAGATAGCACACGAAGTACAAGTTGTATCTTATTATATATTACTCGAACTGTAAGATGCTCTAGAAAAAATTAAACCGACGACAAAAGAAACTGAAAAGCAAAGAATATAAAATGACTCTTTTCAGTCCTAATAACTCTCATCTCATAAACTAATGTAAGTAACTAATTTTAAGTCGGCGCCAAACAACTACCCCCGAATAGCAATTTTCATGATCTTATTTTTTAAACTATCTGTTCAGACTTTCAACCTCCATTTGACCCCGTTGGGGTTGAATTTCCAAAAACCCGGAACACATTCACCTCTATTTGTGAAGAACAGCCCAAATACTAATTTGCATGACTCGAATTGCAAAACCAAGTGTACTTTCACTTGCATCCCCCTTCTCACCCACCTTTTCACCTTTTTAGGGACGGAATATCAACAAAATATGCTGTCAAAATTTCAGCTCTTGGGTCCAGCGGTTTGGTCTGGGTCCTGATCGTATATCAGTCGATCTGTGAGTCAGTTAGTCAGGACATTTGATTATATATGTACATATTACCCCAAACCCAAGGTAGCTGCTGTGATCCGTTAAGGAGATCCTTCTACTGTTTTCCGTCTTCATCCCCAGATTAACTCCGGGCCTCCATTATATTGTAGTGTCATCAGAACTACATAAGTGCCAAGTTTCAACTGAATCGGTTCACAGGTGTGAAATCAATAAATCTACCCTTGGGGGTGCAGTTTTTTTTTTCAAATTCGAATAGGATTAACTTTCAAGCATACCCAATACAATTGAAAAAGAGTCATCTAGATTGGATAACCCAGTAAAAAGTTAGGAGTACTAGAATCGGTTAACAACTAAAAATTCAGTGGGTGGACCACCAATCATCCTCCATTTCCCTAGGCTTACGAGTGGATTCTTTTCAAATCTAACTACTCTGTAAAAAGTTATGCGTGGTCATACATAAAAAAAATATTCGCGGCGACTAGAGAACCTCCTCTTTTTTTCGTCGGTTGAGGGGACAAATTCCCTGGAATCTCACTTTGAACTTCCAATGTGTCGGAAAAAAAATCTATGGAAATTATCTCTTTTACTCTCAATATGCAATGTAGTACTAATATAATATTCCATTCGATCTTCACAGCTTTCGATTCATGTGACGGCACTGGGTCCCATTTATCGCTTTCCCAGAATCCTGCTCTGCTAAATAACCAAGACGGTTTGTTAATTTGCGTCTTATAAGTTAGACATGTTGGATTCTATCTCCCCGAATCCATGATATGCAATGATTAAATTCACTGTAGTTTTACCCATCAACTGATGAGTGATCTTGAAGTTCAAGTGTCTAGCTCGAAAACTGACAATAAGAGAATGTGTTAACGTCAAAGGGTTAGACGCTCCCTGATTAAATTGGGAGTCCGTTTCAGGAACCTGTTCATCTTTCGAATGTTCGGTAATTTATTGAATTATAATGTGATATTGGAACTACGTTGAGCTGTTTCATCAACAAGAGCAGTTTGGGGCTTTATTTCCACCAGTAAGTTGAAGAAGAATCCGTAGGCATTTCATAGACTCATAGATCCATCGTAAAACAGACCTCATATTCATTGGCTTGGACTTCTTCCGATATTGATTAGTGGAACACAATAGTTACCACCAACCAACCACATTTTGATGGAAAACTTTCAAAAAATACATGAATGAGAAATAGTTGATAAGTTACATGGAATTCCATGTGAATTACTCTTTTATCCTTTCGATCTACTCAGCAAAACGTCTCAATATCCCAATGTTCGATTTTCTTCCATATTTTTGCCCTTATTGGTTAATATGAGTTTAATTGAAAGGACCCCGCAAAATCCTTATGGAAAATGGCTCTCGGCTAAATTCGCTGAAATTCTGCAAAAAGATAGTATTCGGTATGCTGATCAAAACTCTCTGAGGGCACAACCCTCCATTTTCAACCCCAGACCCCCTACAGCCCCCCAAAGCCCCCAAAGTAATATATGTTAATTAGACATTAGAGGGGTGTGCTTAATGTATAAATATATATATATATATATATATATATATATATATATATATATATATATATATATATATATATATATATATATATATAATAAAATCTTCAAAAGATTGAAATGAAATAATTAAAGAAATCTTTAACCTTGAAAGTGTGTAATGGGGCGTTAATGAAGGGTTGGGTGGGGGTGAGGGCGAGGTGTGGTGAGGGTAGAATGTAGGATTCGGTTGGAGAAAGGGGTGGGCATTAACACACCGGAAAGTGTACTTTGGGGGCTTTGGGGGCTTTGGGGGGCTGTAGGGGGTCTGGGGTTGAAACTGGAGGGTTGTGCCCATTAAGACTTTTGATCAGCATACCAAATACTATCTTTTTGCAGAGTTTCAGCGAATTTAGCTGAGAGCCATTTTCCATAAGGATTTTGCGGGGTCCTTTGTTGCTAGAGGTAAAAGAAACGATATCAGACCACCCATGATTATGCTGATCATAATTATGATGAAAATTAAAATTTTATTTGACAGGTGGAAAAAGCTATTTTCAAACCAATGAGTCATAGAGTCATAGAAGAACAATGGAATGTTTTTTTTTCTGACCTCAATTGAAATTTTTGTATCATAGGGTAGCTATCCAACTTGTGATTCTGTAGTATCACTTTCTTTTGGGGGTATACATTAAAACGAATAAAAATAATAAAAACAGGATGAGTTCCTTTTCTAGTTTTTGGCGTTTTCTCCATACTGGTAAAACATAGGACATGAGCTCCTATATGAATGAATGCCAAGTTCACAAAATTGAATAAAAAAGAGCTACCAACAGAGAATTTCATTCAGCTGTCAAAACTGACATTCTCTAAATGAACTGACATGTTTTAATTGTTGATTTAAACAAATCAGTATGTGATTACTTGATAATCCTGCACTAGTGCACGATAATGGAATAATAACATAAACTATTTTTTATATTTTCATTTTTCAAATAAGCTTCATAAATGTATAGGTATTTAATTGTTACAATTGAACACACAGTTATTGTAATTTGTCCAGATACTATGCTGCTGGTGCTACTAGTTGTGGAAGATTTGGAAGCTACTACTTCTTTGTTTTCACCATTTTCCCTCAATTTTAAGACAAGGTTCGATGGAACTGTTGATCCAGTTGTAAATAAAATTGTATAGAATTCACGTTACCATGACCCGTTGATTTTGTCAGCTGATTTTGATCCACTACAGCTTTCGCTAAATTTGTCAATGTTGCGGCACTATGCGAGTGGTTAGTGAACTAAAAAAATGTTCACATCGAGACCAGCTTTTTTTGTTGACGCTGTGGTCCCTTTCGATATTTCGTTCCTCCTCTCTGGAAAATTCTTATTCCATTGGCCAGAATGTTCCTAATTGGGGTTTGGAGTGAGGAAAAGGCGGTCGACTGTGATTTACAAGCTTCTCTTTGGAACTTCTTTCTTGTACAATCCATAACGAGAAAGAAAATATTAAAGTTAAATGTACTTAAAAAAACTCAAGTTATAGTTATTTGTATTCGTACTACAAGTGTGAAAATAACACGAAATATCCGTACGAATGTGCCCATTTGCCATGCGAATCAGGCAATATCGAACGAGTAAAGCATTTTCACAATGGTTCTTATTTTTTTTTGGTACTTTAATAATCGAACTTGAAATATGACTATCAACAGGAATATTCTACCATCAGAAATAACTATTATGAAAGTACAACTGGAGAAAGAATCTACCTTACTGGACATATATTCTCATTTGCAGTATTCCTAATCAACCATTTACTCTCCGTCAGTTTGCGATCTCCACCCTGGCAGGTTTTTGAAAAGACTGAATTATACTCGATCCTGCCACTCAATGATCCATCATTAAGTATTTTCTCTCAGAAAAACTCCATCGGGCAATTTGAAGCTTTGTTTTTTCGAAATGCCAGCTCATATGACATTACATTCGTATAAATTGATCATTTTCAGGAGTTATCGGTAAGTAGAAGCTGCGGAACTGTTTTTTCTTTCATTCATATCGATTTGTCAGGTACGTTGCAAAGCGTCTCTTTCCTTCTCAAAGGGGTCAATGAACTGAATTTTTCTTGAACGAATCAAGCGGTTACGTTACACATAGTTTTGACCACATTTAATTTGTAGAATGATTTTTTTTCCGCATGTTGTTCCCCCAATCTTGTAGAATTGAAGAGAGCTTCTCTTTTGATGTACACTCGTCCAGAATATACATTATTTCAGCAAGGATGTCTCAAAATTTTCTTCAAACGAAGCTTTAGACCTTTTGGTGTTTCTTGGGGTAAGAATTGGTTTATTATCCGTTAGTTAGACTCGCGCGATTTGAGATATGCCGTAGGCCAATATTCATAGATTCTCACCTCCTGAACACGAATCCGAAGTCGGTCTCAAATACTTCCGGAGATATGGACCTACAAAAGTTGAAATATTGTTATTTCTCAGCTTTATTTTCGGCCATCATACGTCTTTCTTTTAACCAAAACATCACACACATCCTCATTCACGTTTTTTCGCACAGTTTCTGTGATAAAAACTATATTTTTCCCAAAAAAATTACCCTTTTTCACAACAGGGACAGATCACACGATTACATCCATAGACATTTATATGTCTATGATTACATCTGATAACTATCAAACTGAGCGGTATTATAAATATGTTTTGAAGTTAACTTTAATACTATCAGTCAAGTTAACTTTAGCTTCAAAATGTCAGTTTTATAAAAGTACCATTTTTTTAATAAAAAGAAGAAGGCAAAAAAATAACCTACAATGTTTCTCTTGGTTTATGTACTGTGCCTCAGTGTATTGTGGTTCCATTTGTTTATGTATTTATTGGAGAGTTCTCATACACAAGTTTGGTAGAAAAAAAAAGTAATAAGTTTGAACTAGGACAAAATTCTCTTTGATTAAAAAAGTTGCATCATGGCATCAAAATACAAGGCACAATTTGATGACTTGACATCAACAATAGATAACGTAACATCTAAAAATACAAGACATACAAATCAAAATAGAGTATTATATCTAGTCCTGCATAAGTCTGGCTTTTTACATATAACAAAATCAATTTATTTATAAATTTTGGAAGTATTCCTCTATTGAATATTGATATTTTGATTGAAATTTTCCAACTCTACCAATACATTTTCATCAGGTTCTTCGTCCCTCATATTCACGGCAATGTTATGTAGAACTGTAGTTGCTACGATAACTGCCATAGTAGCCTCTTTCTTCAACCGAAGCGTCGAATGCAGTATGGGAAATCTTCTTTTCCATACACCATACTGCCTTTCTACAACATTTCTAGATCTTTTTTGAGATTCATTGTAGAGTCTTTCGGATTGATTTTGTGGGTTTTCCAGAGGAATTATCATATACTCAGATAATGTATATACTGAATCACCCAATAAAAAACTATTACCATAGGTGCCTTCTTCAAATCGTGCCTTCAGTCTTGAATGGGATGTGTGGCTCCAGGCCACGATATCTCGAATCCGTTAATGACTATCAGCTACGGTTTGGACATTAAATAAAAAGTATCCTTTTCTGTTTCGATAATTTTCTGCTTCAGTTCCCCCTTAAAGTTACATTATACAGTGCTTCTCAAAAGTCCTCTCCCCCCTCTTATTTTTGGAACGATTATACATAAACAAGTGAAATTTGGAAACTGAATATTGAAGGTTGTAGACTTCCCCACTAGTGATGATAGATGACGAAATCGTCAAAGATGACGTCACAAGGCCATTGTGACCAATAATTTTGAATGGAACCCTACGGCAAACGACACCTCTTTTAAAAGGTATCGAAAAAACATACTCAATGATACTTATTTTGTTTGTGTTTATGGCAGTTTTAATGGCTCATTAGTAAACATTAAAATTCAAATTCCATTCAGTATGATATTAATTACAGATTTGAGGATCAGTATCTACTCAACTAAATTGCTCGAAGTGACCTCCATTCACTTCCTGACTATTTTTAAACTCTTCTCGTACTTTTGCAAATGTGTCTGCGGAAACAGCCTCACATTCTGCGACAATACGTTGTTTCAAATCGTCAATATTGTCAGGTTCATTGGCGTGAACCTTCGATTTGAGGTACCCTCACAGAAAAAATCCAAAGGTGTGAGGTCCGGTGATCGAGCTGGCCATTCCGTTGAACCTCGTCGTCCAATCCATCTACCACGATACTCCTCATCCAAATATCGTCTTACTGCACCGTAATAGTGTGGAGGAACACCATCCTGTTTGTATGTTATTTCCAAATTGCCGAATTCATCTGGATTATCTTCCAAAATTCTAAGGATTAACGGTTCTATTGCGTTCTGCAACAGCTCCAGATAAACCTCGCCAGTTAAACTAGTATCGAAGAAAAGAAGCCCAACGATGTGGTTTCCCAGGATACCTGCCCAAACATTCACCTTGTGGGGAAATTGGGTATGTGTTTCACGAAACAGGTGAGGATTTGCGTCACTTCAATACCTCACATTATGTGTATTTACATTTCCATTTAGATAGAAAGTACTTTCGTCACTGAAACAAATTGTTTTGACATAGTCTGGCTGTTGGTTAATTTTAGTTTCCATATTTTCACAAAATTCTAGTCTTCGGTCTGGGTCGTCGTCTGAGAGTTGATGAACCATTTTCAATTTGTATGGATGAAGTTTGTTTTTTTTCAACACCCTGTGTGTACTTTGACTGACTCCACAGGTAGATGCAACCTGAGTTGTTGAAGAAGTAGGATTAACTATTACTTCTGCCAGTATATCGATTTTTTCTCATCAGAAATTTTGTTTCAAACTTACGAAGAAGCTCCTTTGAATAAGTCCTCGAAACGGGGCGATCGGGAAACCTCTCATTAAAAATGCGTTCTGCTGCATGAATATTTTGTCCAGTTTCAACAAGAATTAGGACCGCTCCTACTCTATCACCTAAAGCACGTACCATTTCGCTTCTTGAAGCACTTAAACGTTCGGCTCACAACAGTTTAACAAATTATTAAAATTTACAGAATTATTAAAAGTACCAAAAGCTGCTAAAACAGTTAAACGTTCGATCAACTATACACAAATTATTAAATGTACAAAAACTTGGACAATTACAGAAACGTCGAATTAGGGAGACTAACAAAAACGTCAGCTTATTTGACAACTATACAGAGGCGGAGTTTGAATTTGGAATGTTAGTATTATAGCTATTAATATAACGAGATCATTATGCGATTTATAATAGTCGAGGACATTGCTAGGTGACGAGGCGACAGCCGAGTCACCCGCAATGTCCCAGACGGTGTTAAATCGCTAATAATCGAGTTACATTCAAAGCTTTATCGTATCATCGACACGGCGATGCGAAAATAAAAGCAACAAGGTTTTATGTCATTTCATTTTGGCATTTCAAAATGTCATCATTAAAATCATGCAAGATTTTGATATTCCTGACGATGTATTAGCTGCAGCCAATACTATAAGGTTGAACTTGCTTCCGGACAAATCTAAAATCCATTATGAAAAAGAATATCGGCAGTTTTGTAACTCTCTGATGATCGTGGACGCTAAAGGCAAAGGTGTGTCCATCAAATTTGAAAACTGTCAAAATATTGTTTTACATGTTCATGAAAACTAGTTCTAGTATTATTTGGTATCTAACGTATTATGCTTCCGTAACTAACGTATTAAATTATGGTAACTGATGTATTATGAGTAACTAAGGTTTTATGTAGGTTTTGGTACGTTTATGATGTTATTAATTATTAATGCAGATTTCATATAAGAATGTCTTGATCTTTAATGGTACGATAATAGCTATTAATATAACGAGATTATTATGCGATTTATAATAATCAAGGACATTGCTAGGTGACGAGGCGACAGCCGAGTCCCCCGCAATGTCCGAGACGGTGTTAAATCGCTAATAATCGAGTTACATTCAAAGCTTCATCGTATCATTCACCACGGCGATGCGAAAATAAAAGCAAACAAGGTTTTATGTCATTTCATTTTGGCATTTCAAAAAGTTATCATTGAAATCATGCAAGATTTTGATATTCCTGACGATATATTAGCTGCAGCCAACACTATAAGATTGAACTTGCTTCCGGACAAATCTAAAATCCATTATGAGAAAATAATATCGGCAGTTTTGTAACTCTCTGATGATCGTGGACGCTAAAAGCAAAGGTAAATCCATCAAATTTGAAAACTGTCAAAATATTTTTTTACATGTTCATGAAAACTAGTTCTAATATTATTTGGTATCTGACGTATTATGCTTCAGTAAATAACGTTTTAAATGATGGTAACTAATGTATTATGAGTAACTAAGGTTTTATGTAGGTTTTGGTACGTTTATGATGTTAATAATTATTAATAGAGATTTCATATAAAAATGTCTTAATCTTCACTGATACGATAAACTGATTTAATTCATCACAGTTTTGCGTTTTTCAAAAGCGAGTTGCCAAAACTGCCATAAACACAAACAAAATTAGTATCATTGAATAGGTTTTTTCGATAGCTTTTGAAAGAGGTGTCGCTTGCCGTAGGGTTCCATCTAAAATTATTGGTCACAATGGCCTTGTGACGTCATCTTTGACGGTTTCGTCATCTATCATCACTAGTAGGGAAGTTTACAACCTTCAATATTCAGTTTCCAAATTTCACTTGTTTATGTATAATCGTTCCAAAAATAAGAGGGGGGAGAGGACTTTTGAGAAGCACTGTATGTATAAATAACTTTGCTTCATCACGCCTTCACAACTAAAATATTTTTCCAGCTAATATCAAGGGAATAATAGAATAAATATCACACAGTAATGTTAAACTTTTGTTTCCTCAATATCCTTTAATAGTAAAACAGAGAGTTAAACCGATACTTTTGTTACAATTATTAGAACTGTGATTAACTTACCAGGAGATTGAATCCTTATATAAGTGCAGTCTATAGCACCCACTACATTAGGAAATCTTGCAATTTCATAAAAATCCCATTTGATTTGGATTAGTCGCTGGGATTTTTATGTAAATAGACGATAACAATGCAATTTCCCGTGCGACCTTTCTGATAACACTGCTAGCAGTTGACTTGTGAATACCCCCAAAATATCCAGCAACTACCAAGAATGAACCGGTTGCATAACATCTGAGTGTAATCAACACTTGTGCCACTGGCGATAGAGGATGATTCCTGAATATAAAAACATTTACAATCCTACATAAATAAAATGGGTACTAGAAATGCTGACCCATTAGTTGATCTTTGTAGATATTTGCTTCAATGTGCCCCATTACACACTCTCCTGATAGTCGAAATCGGTTTTTAAATTATGTTTCGTTCCACAAGCTGAAATGGTCTAACCGATTTCTTAATATCCTTTGTCGCCGAGGAGCTTCAACAATAAAAACAGCATCTTCTTCATCATTGGTTAAAAGTTCCTCAAGAATAACGTGGATATCGTTTGCTAACATTTTGCGAAAACAAAAAATCAAAACAATAAAATTGAGGTTATATGACTCATATGCAATATTGGCAGGAGCAGGTGAATTGTCGACGATCGAAAACTACCATTTTCTACAAAGTTAACTTCAACCGACACCCGTTCCACCCCATAAAGTTAACTCCAAAATTTTGAAGTTAACTATAACATGTGACGTCATCCACAAGTTACCTTCCAGTTATCTGTCGAAATAGTTTTATAATACCCACCCTTAGTGATTTTTATTTTGACGATATTGATACCCTCAATTCTGACATCGTCACATGTAAAATTGAAGATGCGTTTCTTTGGTCTCCAATCTACTGGAAAATTTACTTTTTTATTTCTTTAGTAGATAGCATATTGCCTCTTTCTGAATAACTCAATATTATCGCAAATGGAAGAGGAATACTTTCAAAGCAAGTGGCCCTTTTTCTCGCCACCAATTGTTTTCAAATAAATTCGTGAAATCGAGAGAAATCCAGAGGTCTCACGAGCGAAGCGAACCGTTATTTGATTGGCTGGCCAGCAACTTGGAAGCAAGTTTAGCAAAGTTAGGTTAGTTTGTGTTCCGTTTTTCACTGGCTGGATGCGTGTCTCGGTCAGCTCTGAAAAATCCGTAAGATATTGATTAGATTTATAGAGCGGACCGAGACAAGCTGAACTCATAACACATTTGCTAAAATATCTGCTTTTATTGAAACCTTATTCAGTGTATTTGCATCTCGCGACTGACTGTCACTATTGTTCCCGATGATAATCCGTGAAAATCGAGATAAATCATGTCTACCGAAGAGACCGCTGGCGAAGAGAAGCTTCATTCCAAAAAGTTGATTGGCTAGCCAATCAACTTGGATAGAAAGGTAAGCCAAGTTATGTTAGACTATGGTCCTTCCTCCCATGTAGAACATTAACTGGATTTATAAAGCGGGTTAATCAACTTGGATAGGAAGGTTAGCCGACGGCGTGTCCCGATGTGCTCTATAAATTCCGTCAATGTCTTACGTAGAAGAAGGGAACACAACCCAAAGGAGTATCTTGGCCCGCTCTATGAATTAATGTCTTACGTGGGAGGAAAGAACATATCCTAACCTAACTTGGCCAACCTTCCTATCTTAGTTGATTGGCCCGCTCTATGAATCCAGTTAACGTCTTACGTGGAAGGAGGGAACATAATCTAACCTAACTTGGCTAGCCTTCCTATTCAAGTTGATTAGCTAGCGAATCAACTTTTTCGAATAACGATTCGTTTCGCTCGCGGGCTCTTCGGTAGCGGTGATTTATCTCGATGAGTTATCATTTGGGCACAATAGTGACAGTCAGTCAGCAAATGTGTTATAAGTTCAGCTTATCTCGGTACGCTCTATAAATCTAATCAATATCTTACGGATTTTTTAGAGCGGACCGAGACACGCATCCAGTCATTGTCTCACGTGAAAGAGAAAACTTTGCAAAGCTTGCACGCGGGAACTTCGGTAGCGGTGATTTCTCTCGTTTTTAACCGACGAAACCAAAAAGGAGGAGGTTCTCTAGCCGACGCGTATATTTTTTTTTATGTATCACCGCGCATAGCTTCTTACTGAGGCGTACGATTCCGATAATTAATTTTTCAGTGGATAGGGCGTACTTCGAAGTTGGTCCCATTTGAATTTGGAAGAATAAATCCACCCCTAATGGTGGCAAAATGAAGGATATTGATCACTCACCCTCTGAATTCTGGTCCGTTAACCGATTCTATCAGGCATAACTTTGTACTAGGTTCTTCGATTTTTTTATTAGATAGGGTATACCTCATAGTTGATCATATTTGGATTTCGAATGGAATTATCCACCCTTACAGGTAGAAAAATAGGGGATAATTGATTTTTCACTTGTGAACATTGGCACACATATGTAGTTGACAATGACAGATCGCTATTGTCATTATTTTTGTTCTCCTACATCCGTCACAATCATTATATTTTATGAGAGGACGGAATGATATAAAAAGTAATGGAATAAACTAACCAGAACAACAAAAATAATTTATATTACAACAAATAGTAAAAGTAGATAATCATATTATTACTGGTAATAGTTGAAGTAAGATGGGTGAGTATTTTGGAAGTAATCAAAAAACAAAAAGGTAGTAATTAGTACAATTCAGTCACAAAAAACTAGAAAATATTTTTTTTTTAACAAAAAATTAAACCGACGAAATACGGAACTGAAAAGTAAAAAATTAAATAAACCTTTTTTTAGTCTCAATAACTGAGCTCCTAAACTGATGTAAGTAACTAATTTTGAGTCGGCGCCAAACGAACAATCAACGAAGATCATTAACTTACTTCAAAAAAATTATGAGAATGTCACCACGCAACTCGATGCCATCATTTTACGCCTTATCCAATTCATTTGCTTGTTTGCTTGGCGCCAACTCAAAATTAGTTACATTAGTTTAGGAGCTTAGTTATTGAGACTAAGAAGGTTTATTTTATTTCTCACTTTTCAGTTCTGTATTTCGACGGTTCAAATTTTTGTTAAAAAGTTTTTATTCACGAATTTATTTGAAAACCATTGGTGGTCAAAAGGAGAGCCACTTGCTTTAAAAGTATACCTCTTTCATTTGCGATAATATTGAGCTATCAGAGAAAGGCAATTTACCATGTATTAACGAAATAAAAAAGTAAATTTGTGTAATCTCTCCCCGTTGTGAAAAAGGGTGATTTTTTTTGAAAAAGGCAGTTTCAATAACAAAAAAACTTGATTATGGATGTGTGTGTTGTTTTGGTTAAAAGGAAGACGAATATTGAGTGTTCCCAATGGCCGAAAATAGAGCTGAGAAATTACAATATTTTGACTTTTGGAAGGCCATATCTCGGAAAGTATTTGGGACCGCCGTCTCAAATCGCGCGAGTCTAACTAACGGATAATTACCAAGAATTGTTTTGATCCATCTCTTCTAGCGTTGCTACTCCAAATCACGACATATTTTACGAAATTTAAAAAAAGGCGGGAGCGTTCAAAATTGATTGTGTTTGTATCGCAGTATCTAAGATGCCTAAAAAACCTGGTGTATTCACCGATTCGATTTTGTTTAGAATTTTTGGGGGACAACAAATGAAAAACGTTAAATTCTGCTTAGAACTTCATTAGTAGATGGCGCGGTTAAGGAATGTTTGTTGTTTGTGTCACGCAAAATGTCAAATTTCAAACCTATGAAATTTTCTTTTTCTGTCAACATTACTTCATGCAAAAAATTGTTAATTGATCATTTACAAAGATTATAGTGCTACGAACAAGATCCCGCTCAGAACAGTTGGCGCGAAAATGAGATGAAATCCTCGAAACTTACTACAATGTTTACATCTGTCTGTCAAAAATCAGATTTTTCTTTAGGTCTACCTGGCGATTTTTTCAAAGTGATTTCCTTCTCAAATGGCCTTTTTCGGATCATGGAAACTTCCACGAAGGAATGAGAAAAGGTAGGAGAGTGGACTGATGTCTCTAGATGATGAATCAACTTGAAAATTGAGGGGATTGGAAAATGTCCCCGATGACATTGTTCCATGAAACTTTCCGATACAAACTATTACCAAGTCATTCACTGCCCATATCTGCCGGACTATTACCTCTCTAACAACCTTCTGACATGAACAAAATCAGAGATTTCATTGTAGATATCATAAAATGTGTTGATGAAGTTGAGAAATCGATGAATCCTGGTGTGCGTTAGTCTAGGCTGCTTCCAGCTATCTTAGAATGACTTCACCGGAAAAGGTGAGCTCTACTAACAAAGATGAGGGGAGAAAAAAATAATCTAAATGCTTTTCTTTTATTTTTCAGTAACACTCCGCATGAGATAATCGGAGGAGGGCGATCTAAACCAAGCAGTTGTTCGGAAGAACAAGGCCCACACCCAAGATCGATAAGGCTAATGACTATGATTAGGATGATTATCACTTTTTAATAAACACATGAATTTCAAAAGTAAGCGTGGACTTTTCATTCTATGAAGATATAATGATTTTGGCTAGTGAATTCTGAATTGTCACAGAGGGTTCCATAGCTCTTTGGAAGAAAAGATCCACTATATTTAGAATTTTCCAATACTTTTAGTCAGAAGACTGTCATCTCATGGGAAAAATTTTATACAAAATATATATAATATAAAAAATAAGTATAAGAGTAATAATAAAATCATTTGACTTGCTAGTTACTAGAAACATAACAATCACAAGTTGAAAAAAATTATTCCAATGGGCAAAGATTCAGAGAAGATTCAAATTAATTTATACATATACGAGTCATTTTACTAGTAGTGGAATAATATTAGATTTTAGCTTCAGAAAATTAGGGGACTGCGGGAACTTTTTACTGTACATTAGTGATGATGTAAGGAACAACATATGAAAAGTAACCAACCGTAAAGTATATGCCTAATTAATTATTTAACAAATAAGTTGCAAAATTACATTGTATATTGAATATTAAAGAAAAATTAATAAATAATGGTGCCACTCGCAAAAATGGAAAAATTTATATCAAAAAGGTAGATAAAATTTTTCTTCAAATTAAAAACTATTAGCTGCAGAATTTTTTCGCTAACGTGCGAAAAAAATGTGAGAGTGCAACGCTGGAGGAGCACGTCGCCACGAGCGCTCTACACTAAATTTGTTATAACTTTTGATCTAATTGATTAAATTAAGATAACAAAAATTTTACTGAAAGAAGGAAAATGCAGCTAACGAGAAGTCATGTTGTTGAAAGTGAAAAAAATATGTATAGGAATAGTACGTAAATGAAATTACGTCATAGCAGAATCCTGTCTGAAGTCTAATTTTTTTTTATTTTCAAGATAAACATCTGAAATTTTCACAGGTTACTCTCAACATGACAATTTATTTCAAAAAATACAGAGCTCAAAATATTGAATAGTTTGAAAAATTACAAATTTGAATTTTGAGGCCATGCTTCAAAAACTCTAGTTTAAAATGTGATATTGAAACTTTTATATATGGGATATAACGGAATTTGTTGAGTGGAGGCCACATTTTTCAACCGAATGAAACAAAAATACTTCTCATGAATACCTCGGCTAATTTCGAAAATGGTCCAATAGTCTCAAAATGGCAGCTGTTGAAAAACTTTGTAATATTTCATTTCCATACCCATTATCGGCCAACTATAAGTCGTTTGATAGCGCTTCACTATCTCACAAATTTCACCCGATTTTTTTTTCTCCTAGATGTACACATAAATAACAAATAGGTAGCTGTAAATTATCATTTATGAAATCTACCTTTACGACTGGCCACGTCATCGTTTTTTCAATGTCATATTCTGGTGCAACGACCTCAAAAACCCCTATAGCATCAATTTGGGTAAAATTTTCCTAACAAAATTGTTTTTCATTGTTTAAACAATTAATAAACAAGCGGTGCACCAATATAAGTTTATAAATTTTTTCTGCAAGCCATTTCTAAGTACTATCAGAAGGTTTCAGGAAAATCCATGGAGTCCTCCAGGATTCCAAAATAATGCATGATTTTAAGCTATTTTTACTCTGCTATATGAAGGTAATTTGAGTACTTGCGATAAGATAGTCGTGTTGTCTGCCAAAATAGTGAACACCTCTTAATTTGTCAAGAAGCTGAGAGGTTCTTTCACTCAGATAGGATTTCAACCAATTGAAGCCTCGTCCTCTGAAGCTGTAGATATGAAGCTTACGTAACAGTCAAAAGCTTTAGATATGTCGCAAAACACTTCCTTCAGATTTTTCAGAAAGCTCCATCATAAGATTTTTATCACGAGCAAACAGGGACAGAAATACATGAGTACCAACTCGGTGGAGCTGTATCAATAGAAAATTAACAATACAAAATAATTAGAATTATTTCATAATTAGAATTATTTCGGAACCCTCTCGAAAATTCTATATAACACTCATATATATAATACTGACAAATATATATAATACTGACAATATATTATAACCCTGATAACACTGACATAAGTACATGGAATAGTTTGTTCTAAAATATGTTACATCGATCGATCAACCTCAAAATATTACACAACGAATTGGCATAACCTTAAAGGCGACAAAAGCACAATCACAGAACGGATCAGAGACACAAATCACAATAACACCCTGTGTGGTATGTAATTGCAGTTTACTGAATTATGACAAGAAACGACGTCGGCGCCATCTGAAACTCTAGAGAACTCCCTTTATCAAGTGGGCTGGGTTCCCCCAGTTTGTCCCAATATTTTACAGGTATAAGTGAATACACCATGTTTTTAGACATCTTAGTTGTATCTATTTTTCATGGAGACGTCGTGGACAACGAGAGGTGACTACTTCATTTCTTTTTGAATCACATATTCTGTGACACTGACATTTTATACTTAGTTACGAAGGAATACAAAAAATTAAAAAATGTTATTCATGAAATTCTCTCAAAATTACAATTCGTGCAATGGAAAGATAATTTGAACTCATTCACTTTCAACTGAAAAAGGCACTCGTGCCCTTTTTAAATTAAAAATGTATTCGGACAAATTTTGCAAAACTATCGATAATTTGTTATATTACTATTGAGAATTTCATTCACTTGTCAAAACTAACATTCCTTCAATGAACTGACATGTTTTAATTGACAATTTGTACCAATCAGAATATGATTATGTAATAATCATGCAATAGTGCACGATTATCGGATAATTGCACAGTACAGGGTGCCCCAAAATATCAACTTACTTTTATTATAGGTACCTATCATTTTTATGAAAAAAAAAAAAGTCAATAACCCAATAACGTAACGTCTCATATCAATTATTAAATAAAAGAACAAAACTATTTTTTATAATTATATTTCTCTAATAAGCTTCACAAATGTATAGGTATTTATATCTAGTTATTGAAATTGTCACAATTGAACACACAGTTATGTTACTTACAAGAGTATACAAAACAATTTTTTTTTATTTATGGATTTCTCTCATGAAATAGAATTCGTGCAATGAAAATATATCTATAATTTTTGACAAAGTATTCCTCTATTGAATTTCGGGCAAATTTCCCAAAAATTGTCGATAATTTTCATTAAACTCGTTATATTACTATTGATAATTACCTATCCACTATATATATATTGATATGTAATGAGAATATAACAAATTATTTTGTTATTATTTCGCCCACTTTTTGGGTGACAATTGTAATGTAATGATAATTTGCAAATATAAATTGTTGTTATAAAATGAAGATTGCTAATAATTCCCACTCTTCGTTGTGAGCCAAATTGTTATGATATAGATAAGTATTTTCGCCCTGTATAATATGTTTTGTGATGTAATAATAATTGCTAGCTAACGTCACAGTTCTCTCGTCACGTTGCTGCCAATTGTTATCATTTTTCTTACCACGACTGAACTCAGTTGGTACTCCTCTCGTCTCAGATAGCCGGTTCAGGCAATTGAGCCTCTAACCACTGCTTGATGTCAAGTCTGTGTTTATAAATATGATTGCTGATAATTGTGGAAAACAAAACGAGAAAGTATCAAAACGCAATTATTTCCTTTATTTAGGAAAACTTAATTTTACCTGGCCTACCGATAGATAACTTATTCTGAGGTGAATTTACAAATATTCATGGATAATCATGAGAAACAGGTCATGGATAAATAGACACAACCTCACTTTTACCTGGACAGTGAAAATTTCTTTAATAGTTCAAAATCAAGTGAAATAAAGTTCTTCTGATGGGATATGAGTTATTAGTGAAGTTGTTCAGTTCGTAATGTGCACTAGGAAAGTTTATACCTCACGCTGGAACTGTCGCTGTTCAATATACACCCAGATTTGGATTCTCTTTCACTCCAATGCTCTCAGGAACTTCAATACCAAATAGAAGGAACCATACCAATCCAAATATCAGCTTTCGAATACTTGTATATGGTATACAAATAAGGTGATGTTGGTTTTCTGTTTATAATGTTGAATTTTATGAATTTTTCTTTCTCTCCCAACAAAACGTGGCATACATTTTTAATTTATTTTCGATCTCCTTGTGGCTTTGTTTTCTGTTACTTGGATACCATCTTTTCCTCATTCCTTTTGATTTGAATTTTTGAATTCGCGCACTATGTTCTCACATTTTCACTGTTTGGGGTTATTTGTCAAAACTTATAAATGAATCTATTTTTCCTTTCTTACAGACTATTTACAATATTCAATCATAATTGTCTCTGACACTTTTCCGTTCTTATTTTCTCACAATTTCAAATCTTACATTTGACCTGATTGGCTATTGTCATCAAGAAGTTCGTTGTTCTCCCATTGGCTATTTTTAGTTACATACAATTTCATATACTGTATGTTTCAAGCTTATAATTTTGTTTATCACATTTTATTCAGGATGATTTTGTAAATCTAGACCTTTCTTGTTGTCTTTTGAATAATTATGGGTTGTAATCGTTATGACAGTATATGAAATTGATTGTTTTATAGTATTTGAATATTTTTATTTATTCAAATTATACAGAGGCTTAATAAAGGAAATAGAATTTCAAAATATGTCAAAACAATCTCTTGAAACTAATAGCTATTAAGTAATTATTCTTTTTGTGGGTTTTTCCTTTTAATATATATAACTGGTTTTTCATAACATAACAATATATATATATATATATATATATATATATTTATATATATGACATGGAAAAGTATACTTGACATCAAGGGAAGTTTCAGTCGGCACACATATGAACCCTTGTCATAAACCCCCATTAGTATTCATAAGCTTTTTAATTGTGTTCAACGTATCCCCGAATCCCCATACATAATATAAGATGTTGTATGACTGCAACAAATCATAATGAAACCTTCCTGCCCCGTACTCTTCGGCGAGGACAGAAGGGGTGAGAGAACGATCCGTGAGGGAGGTTTCGAGGGAAGGGGTGTGGAGGCATCGTGTACAGGCACATCACATGTTAAGTCCTTAATACGTGCAGAGACAAAGTAACTCTACTGTAAAGCAAACTCGCTGCTGCTTTTGACATCACGACATCGCTAATTAAATATATTATTATAAATATGCCCTTTTGTCGGGGGGTGAAAAATACAAGATTATTCGTTTATGCGAGCTTAAAGCCAACATGCCATTCCCAGGAATGTTGTATCTGTGTGTAGCTCCTGAATGTGGTTTCCTTTATCTTTTTTTATTGTTTTTACCCTTCCGGAAAGTGCAGCTCCATCGTGGATAATTCAGAACAACGCTTGTACAATTCGCCAACTGCCAGGAATTTTGGAATGGAAAAGAATAGAGAATTGTTTGCTCACAAAATGATTCCTTATGTTTTACTTGCAGGACCCTGAAATGTTTGTTCACATATGAACTGCTCTGCAAGGAGTAGAAATGAGTACTTGGTTAATTTTGAAGCTTATTTTTGATCTTATAACAAATATTACTGATGGAATGATGTGGTGATTTTGAAATGTATTAATGAAAATTGGATTCATCAACGATTAATAAGAGAAAAATAAAAAAATGTGATGGTTTGATCTCAACATTCGCCTCCAAATATCAAACACCTATTAAGTTTCGAAAATAAAACCAATAACAATAAGGCACTGTAATTTGTGAAAAAAATCGATCGTCTCTCGAAGTGGAGTGGAATGGTAACCTCTTAGACATACCCCACAAAGTTTATTTTCCCTTTTAAACTGAGATGGACCTACAAATGTCCATCATCAGCCAAAAACATAGACCAAAAATTATAAAATACATCAATGTATGGACTAAAATCTAAATTCAGTAAAATATCAGTTTGTGATGTGGTATTCAAGAGAGAAACAAGTCCAAAAACAAAAGCAAATCACAAAGACATGTCGGATGATGTGCACTCAATACATAATCCGACCCCAACTGTATGAATTACGAAAAGAAACATTTTATAAATCTAGACAGGATGATTTGTTGTGATTGAAAATACAATTCTAAACGTGAATTTTGAAAGAGAGGATACAAAACAAAAGTAGTTATTTTTTAAAATACTTTTTTGGGTAAGGCTGACGACATCTAGCTGAGGAGGATAACAGTACTGAAAAGGAACCAAAGTGATATCGCATAAGGTACTGAATCCAGGGAAGATTGTTTAAAAGCGAAAAAAATCGAAACTAATTTATATTTTCGGTTCCTTTTGTTATTTTATTGATTCAATTTTTATATTGCTATGCAAAAAATAGTAGTTGGGAGAGTTATATTGGAAATAATATTCACTTTTGAAGCATTTTTAATCATTAATGGGAACATTAGTAGGAATAATCTCCTGATGACACCAATTCTAATTCAAAGTTACCACAAAGCCTCACTCACTTTTCATGGCCAAGTTTGTTGTCTGTCATATCAGAAAAGATTAACTATTCTTGAAAAACATTGAAAATTTTACGATTTTTTTATGGATCCAAAATGATAATTTTTTAAAATCGAATAGTTTACCATGGCGGTTTCATATTTAATTTAATCTTTTCAGAATTGATATTTGGAGATTTTTGGTATCGAATATTATAAATTAGCCATAGAAACTCAACAAATCGTAATGTCGGAAGTACTCTGTGATCTATTCAAATTGAAATCCGGAGTTTTTGTGACTAGAGACCAAGTTTTTTTTTAATAATTCAACAATTTGAGATGGCCGTCGAGTTTTGTGATTCATATCCAGAATTACTCATGTCACAAATATATGAAAAACGTATTTCGATCCTTCCAGTGCGTTCAAATGGATGCCAATTTTCTCCAGTTTTTCTGTTTGTGTTCCATTTGTGTTCTTGCAGACATTTCCAGACTGAAACTCATATCTGAAATCTACCAATCGCATTGAATTTGGTTGGTGAGACAACTGAAATAACGGTTGAGAATAATTTTGAACATTTCATATTGCTTTGGGAAGTTTGGAAGTTTTAAATAGTGGAGTCTTCAGTACAGAACCAGAGTGGAATTTCGTAGAGCCAGATTGGCTTTAGGTCTTTTTCATATATGATAATATCATTTCTCAAAGACAATATATACTGCATAATCAGTTGCCGTACTTCTTTTGCCCAGGCTTTACACCCCCTTTTCCACATTAGTTTTCCGTCGCAATTTCGTGTTCAGAATCAAGTGATATTTTTCTTTCCAAAGGCTTTTTTGTACTTGTCGGTAAGAACTCACCTACCGTTCCACCATAAAAACATTAAAACTAGTTGAAATAATAAATGATAAATATAGCAATCAATAATTCTTAATTGAGCAAAAAACTGCTAGTACAAAACAAACAAAAAACAATTACACAGTAATCAGTTAGAAAGTATAAGGTAATATTATTTGATTCGAAAATGAATATTTCTCAATCTTTTCTTGAAAATCTGAGCCTTTGGTGCTGTTTTAATAGAAGGGGTCGATTATTATATGTCTTAACTCCTTCAACAAATAGATATTATGGAAGTGTGTCAGTATGACATCAATGGACGAAATAGTTTGCATTACTTATGAGATTGTATCTAAGCAGATAGACTACAAGCCCAGGCCAATCTGGGGGTGGGGGGGTCATGTGACCCAGCATGAATTATATTAAGAATTATAGTACCATACGCACCAACTCCTTTAGGCTCTAAGCCGTCAGTTGTGAGCGGTGCAGATGAGTACGCAGGAAAAAGAAACTTTCCATCGAGGGAAGATATATTTCGACTAATTCTTGAACGGCATTTCTCGAATTGATAAATAATCAAGAAGGACCTACTGCCGTACAAAAATGACGGTACCGAAAGCCAGAAAAAAAAGCAAATTTCTGCCCCCAATATTATATTATATTACCACTGTACGGCGTTTGTATTAATAGATTTTTATAACTACGTAGGTTAAATTTTCAGCATCGCCGTACATATTTGCCGGTACAGGAGTGAGAAGCCCCGCACGCAACCCCCTACCCCTAACTAGTATAGTTGATACAACACCAAATTCAATGATCTGAATACTATTTTATGAAACGATGTCATTTTGTGTTATGCCGTACATTCTTCATGGAACATGTGGCTGCCTGGAATTTATTTCCCTCTGAAAAGGGTTATTGTACGGTTAATTTTTTTTACGGCATGAACATATTTTATTAGCAAGTATAGCAATAACCAATAAAAACTATGCCGTACAGAAAAAATGTTTTATATGACTGGAGTAGTATTTTGTCACCCCAAACATTTATTTTATTCTTGCAACTCTTCTCCTCTTCATAAATGTCATTTATTACAGTACACTGTTTGTATGATTCAATTTCTAGTATCATTTGATCAAGTTTCCAGTATAGTCCATCCAATATCAATTGCAGAAGCTGTTTCTATATGGAGCAAATGAAAACTCACTTCGCTAACACGAGCGTATATGCGAAGAAACGGAACGAAAAATAATCTGTACTACTCGTAAACATTCGCCGTCGGCAAACGGTAGATCAAAAGAGCCGATAGTCAACGTGGACTTGAGTGACGGCTGTCTGTTCTACAACCGATTCGTCTGGGCCATTCGAGTCGGACATCAATGCTGGCAGGTGTGTCTATACGACGGGAGGTCATAAATCACGCGTTATATTTGTGTTTTAATAGCTCTGGAAGATTAAAAACCAGTAGCGTCTATGGTCTTGGTGTGTGCCGATCGAAATACGTTTCAGGATATAATAATAACCTACATCAAACAATGAAATAAATTATTTTTCTTTCTTGATGTATTTGTATAAATGAAAACTTATCTTTAATTTTTTTTCATTTTTAAAATCTTAAAATATCTAAATAAAATTAGTTATCTCCGCCACTGCTGCTCACGGGATTTCGCCACAAGACTTTTTTATGCTTCTGCAATTGATATTGGGAAAACTATAACGCCGTATTTATTTACTGGTACAGAGGTGAGACACTCTGAGAGAATCCCTTACTCAGGACACTGTGCGGAAGAGCATCTGCAGGTGCACAAATATACATGTGGCTGTCCCTACAATTTGTATCTATCTCCAAACTTTCTGGCTACATCATTTCAGTGTTGCCTATTGCGCATCTTTTCGAGGGTTTCGTATAATTTTCGAATCCTAAAATATTTTGTTAAAAAAAATATTCATTGGAATGAATATAAAGTGATAGAAATTTGTTTTTACAATTTTTTTTTTTTTGGAAAATTCTACAACCATTTTTCTACTTGTCATAAGTAATTAAAATATAACGTTTTCTATTATTTCGATAATAAAATGATATGTTTCAGAATTGGAAAATGAGCCCAATTCTGATGCAGATACTACGGAATCTGAATGCGATAGTGAAAGTTCTTATGAAGAATGAAGTTATTTTTTTTTACCTAAGCATTATATTTTGTTATTTTGTTCTCTCACCATAAGCCATAATTCTGATCAACTAACACTCAATTTTATTTGCAGTAATAAATGTTTATGAAAGTTTACGAATGTTATAAAAAGTTCTTTGTAGTTATTTACAGAATATTTTTGGGTAAATTTTTATAAAATATTCGAACTTTCATTCATTTTTAACAGTGTTCAATCAATAATCCTATAGTATAGCTCAGTTTAGTATTTTCTTTTGTAACAAGTGTGTGAAGGATATTTATTTAATTTTTCACTTGTCTTTACTTTTCACGCACAATATCCTCTGATATCTTAAATCTTTGTATTATTCAACAGAATCTGTGGGGAAATTCTCATTGAGATTGAGATTGAAATCGGGGTATTTTGAAAAAACGAACAAAGTAAAAAACGTAAAATACAAAGATTGTATGGTACATTGAAATAATGTACATTGACATGAGAAAAAGCATAAAGTTGAAGCTGAAAGTTTTGAGGGGTATGGTATATGTCAACTAATGTTCCATCTGATATGAACGGCATTGTAATTTACAATCATTATTTTATATTGCCAATAAAATTTTGTAAATGTTGTACCTACAATAATTAATGACCCTAACATTCCGTAGAAACATAATGCACGATCTCATCAGCTGTGAGAAATCCTCAAATCAAAAAAAATACGGCATCATCTTGTTTTTGTTTTGATGTGTGAAAAAAAAAATTCTAAGAATTACTCCTCTGATAAATCACAGTGCAATTCAAAAATCTTACGAATTTCGGAAATTTAATATTTTTATTTAGTTCCAATAATAATAGCCGGCTTTTACGTGGAACAATAATATTGAGTCACGTTGTGTCCAAAAACCGGTTGCCGTACAGGAATTTATTATCTTTCTTTCAAAAATATAAGATTCAACTCCCAAATGCAGGTAATTTCTCATTAATGTAATATTAACCATAATTTTAAGATGGCATAGTTTCCGGAAATTATTGTATGTGTTAAATAATATTGTGGAATCGATCCCCTACATTTTGCAATGATCTTGAACCATACCGGTCTAAGTAGGAGTTTGCGTGCGGGGCTCCTCCCCCTGTCCCGGGAAATATGTACGGCGTTGCTAAAAATTTAATCTACATAGTTACATGAATCTAAATATACAAACGCCGTACAGTGGTAAATCATCTATATTGGGGGCAAAAATTTGCGGAAAATACTTTTTTCTGGCTTTCAGTACCGTTTAATTTGTGCGGCAGAAGGTCCTACTTGGATTATTTTTCAATGATTTATCAACTTGAGAAATGCCGTTCAAGAATATTTTTTCGGAATATCTCTTCCCTCGATGAATTTCTTTTACCTGCGTACTGACCTGCACCGCTCACAACTGACGGCACAGTGCCTAAAGGAGTTGATTCGTATGGCACTATAATTCATGCTGGGTCACATGACGCCCCCCCAAATTGATATGGGCTTTTGGTCTAAGACCTTTTAGTTTAAAACTGAGATAAGTAGGTGGCAAGTTGTTTATTTATTATCATTAATGTAGATAAATACCATACCAGCCTCATCAATCAATGTTGTTGGATATTTAAGAAATATGAAGTTTTTAACATATAATCATTACGTGTATATTGGTTAAAGCCTAATAGAATACACATAACTTCATTTTGCAATATTTGTAATATATTTATGTTTCTTTCTGACATAAAATTAACAGCGATAAACAATATGTGAATTGCAAGTAAATAAAAGAGTTATACACCAGCCAGTTGTTTGAAATTTGTAAATGATTATTCATAATATTAACCACCCCCATATGATTTGTACCAGACTCTGATAATAGAGTATCATCTGCATATAGATTTATGACTGTCAGTGTTTCAAGTATTCATTTAGATCACTTATGCACAGTAAAAATAGTAACGGGCCCAGTACACTACCTTGTGGTATCCAATATATTTTGCCAACACGTTCCGGTATATTATTAGCAACTTTTGTTTTCTGGTACCGTGCATCCAAATAACTTTCCAGCCACTGGAGAACTGTACCCTTAATTCCATACCTTTCACATTTTTGCAACAATTTTTCCCGATCTTTTGTTCCGAAAGCCTTCTTCAGATCGATAAAAACACTCACTACAACATTACCCTCATCAATTTCTGTCCACTTTGACACCACATATTGACTCGCACTTTCACAGAAATATTTGCTCCGTAAACACATGGTTTCAACATGTTCTAACACTTCACAATTGACCGTAAACTACAGTTCAGACTGTAGGACCTCGATGTTGTCGTGGACGTGGACTCTTCACTCGTGTACTTCCGCCATACTCCTTATCTTTTCTTAGACTATGGTAGTTGATGTGATCATTCCCATAATACCCAGGCACATCGATGAAACCTTGGAACACTTCATACTGAAACAGTTGGATCCTATATACATTACTGTTTACTGCGAATCCCCAAAGCTGAATTCCATAGAACCAGGTGGTATTGAAATTCATTTGTACAATAGAAACTTTTCACAGTATTGGGATCTGCTTCCCAATAACCAATTTTTTTTTTAATTCTGTTGTTGGGTATAGTTAGTATTTGTCAACCTAGAATTGTAGAATCGATAGACATGCCAAAAATATTCTCAATGACTGAGTTTAGTAATTTCAAGTAATATATGCTGCATGTCAGGAGCTATAGAACAACCAACATTATCAAATTTTATTTATTTAGCGTATGGCTTACATGGATTCAGTTCATGAGAGAAATGTCACAAATACAAATTCACATTATATGACAGAGGATACAATAGTACAGACACCTTGATAAAATTCTATGTGCAGCACAATTAAAAATTAAATTTTGACATCCAGGCCATTAATCCAGTCCAGCACAGAGTCAGTGGCCTCGAAGAAGTCGCTCTCCTCTCCTCCATATGCTGTGAGGGGGCACTCAGTTGTAATGTGGTGAACAGTCTGGCGAGGTTCTCCGCAGGTACAGTGAGTCCCCATTTATAGAACGAGTCACGGCAGATGCCGTGGGACGTTTTTATCCTGTTGAGTGTTTTCCACTCAAGGCGAGGCAGCTCCATTCCTGGTAGGGGTACTGTAGGATCCGTTACATGAACTGCTTGGGCCGGCTTCGAGGCTTCCCAGTTTTCTTTCCATTTATCGGTGGAATTGATTCTCTCCCACAAAGTTGTTCTGCTAGTGGTAGCGGGGGGTTTCTAGATTTCAGTCTCTGCAAGCCGGCATCGGGAAGGTCACTGTGCACTGGGAATAGGAGGTTTGATATTATTTTATTAAATTCCCTAACTAAGCCCTCTTGTCTGCGGATGGTGGGAGGTGCAATATTGCTCAGAACCGGGAGCCAGGGCAAGGGTGTGCTTTTCAGACATCCGCTGATCGTTCTCATTGTCTGGTTGAGTTTGGTGTCGATAGTCTTCACATGGCAGCTGTTTAGCCAGACTGGGGCACAATATTCGGCTACGGAGTTAACAAGGCTGAGGGCTGAAGTTTTGAGGGTGGATGATGTCTCGCCCCAAGTACTACCGCAGAGTTTGTGGATTATATTATTTCTGTTGTTTATTTCAGCTGCGGTGTTCTCTAGGTGTTTTTTTGTATGAAAGAGTTCGGTCCATTGTGATCCCTAGATATTTTGTGTAGGGATTGTAGCGTAGTAAATTATTGTTGAAGTACACAGTCGTGCTTGTTTATTATTTGAGTGGAAGCACATCACTCCAGTTTTATTCATATGAAGGATCAGTTTCCAGTCGGCGAAGTATCCCGCCAGCATGGCCAGATCTTCCGTCAGCGTGTTACTGGCCTCCTCTATGGTTTCACACTGCGTTGCGAGAGCCAGATCATCAGCATAACCGAACTTTCTTGGCGTTGTGTGTGGCATGTCGGAAATGTATATATTGAACAAGACAGGTGCGAGTACCGAGCCTTGAGGCAGTCCGTTATAGAGATGTCTCATTTTGCTCTTGCTCCCTCCCGTTATTATTTGGGAAGGCCTGTCGCATAGCATGTTGTTCAACAGGGATGTATTCGGCTGCAAGGTACCTTGTTGAGAAACTTGTAGAGGAGTCGTTCTCTCTAGACCGTGTCGTATGCTGCAGTCAGGTCGATGAACACCACAGTTGTCTTCAGTTGTTTTTGAAACCCTTCTTCAATGTGTGTTGTTGAGCTGAGCACCTGGTCGGCACAGCTACGATGAAAACATGCTCCATTATCGGTGGTCCCAGTCGGTTCAGTAGCATCCTTTCCATGAGCTTGTAGCATGAGCTCAATAAGGCTATCAGAAAATAATATTAAGAGCAATCTTCATGATAACAAAATGACTTCTTCACTAGAAGAGATATAGAATACAATGAACTGCATTATAAATACTTGTTCTTATATCTTTTAGAAAATCCTGGGTTATATTCCCATCATTGTGATATGTACAAGGTGAATTCTGAGAGTTTTTATTGATTATCTCCAGTACAGAGCGCTCTTGAAAAGTACTCACGAGTCTCGAGTAATAAGCACATTCATTTATGAAATGCTCGCAATTACTAAGCACTTTCAAAAAGTAATTGAATTCAGCGGGCACTAAGCACTTTCCAAAAGAGTGAAACTGTCTTAAGTTTTCTCTCGAATATGCATAATATCAGGACACGGACGCGATCAGTAATTTTCGGTCTTGCTGCCGGCCGCGTTTTTATGTTTTGACATTTATAGATTCTAGGTAAGGGCTCAGTGCTTAGTAATCTCAAAAAGTGCGCCGGAGTAGTGTCGCACTTTTTGGACAAACTAAGCACTGAGCCTTTTTGTAAAATGCACTAAGCACTAAACACTGGTTGAAAAAGTGCTCGGGAGTACAATGCTTACCAGCACAAAAGTGCTCTAAGTGCATTCACGATCACTAAGCACAGTGGTTTGGCACAGCTCCGCCACAATATTTCTCAAATCTCATGGAAGCACTATCATATATTTCATAATAGTTGATGTAATATTGTGAAATTCGTAGTATCGATGGATATGCCAAAATATTTTGATTATAATCAGGTATATTTCCATTTTCGATGGTCGTTTTGGATATCCTCGTCTCATATCCATGCTGCAGACAAAGAATATGTTAGTAGTCTCGATTACGAACCCGAAGAGATTTCCAACCTATCTTGCCTTCCAATTAATTTTTTAAACTTTTGGTTGCCTACTGCTGCTGGTGTGCAGTGTATATTACTATCTATAAATCTACTGGGTTCATTTCCTGAGTATCCCACTAATCTCACAATAACAGGTGAATAATTACGGATATGGAGGTCCTTCCATGAGAAGTCCAAGAAGTGTGCGATAACATATTGAAAAAAATCATATATAGAACTAGATGAGCGTTATCGGACCATATTAAAATTCATAGAATTCCCACTGGGACCTCCTAGATGGGTTATAATTTCAAGATCGACCATTTGTTTTTTTATCGAAATGATAATTCAGATTATCCGATTCAAACATGTCCAAAATACATCTATACGAAATTCGAGTATGGTATCTCATGTGTTTGTTACACAATGGCGAATTTTGATTATTCCGATTTTTCGACTCGCCTTTCCAATTCTTCGAAAAAAAAATAAGTCCTTCAATGAAGTGCTACGTGAGATACGCACCTTGAAAGTTTCGTGCTTCTAACCTTCACGACAGATCTATTATCTTCGTATCTTCAAAATTCACTTAAAAATGGTGCACCTTTTCGAAAACAACTCTACTTTTTATTAGAGAAAGTATAAAGATATAAGAAATTAATATAGTCTACAACTACTGACTACCGTGAGACCACGCAGGGTCCATTTATAGCTTTCGGTCAGCGGTGTCAGCAATGCAACTTGAAATATATTTAATTATATTCCGCTAACATTGCAGACGTGGATTCTAGGATAGCTGTCATTATCATTGTAACTTGATATTGATGGGAAAGCTATATTTACAATATAACAGATCTATTTCACCAATGAAGTAATAAACATCAGTTTCAAGAATGTTATTATATGCTTCATTTTCTTTCAATAACAAGATAATAATTGTATACAAATGAATGGAGATATTAGAAGAAACAAGCAATCAAATTAGCATAAACACTCAGGAATATAAAATTTCCGTATCCTCAGTAAAACCTTTACCAGGGAGTTAAGAGGGTCTCTCAGTTGAAATCGTCAACAAATTTCCTAGTTTGCCAAAATTAATTCATGGAAAATTCCGTATGCTTTGCTTGTTTTTCCAATGTTATCTTCATTCATTTGTTTATATTGATCTACTTCATTTTCCAAATATTTTTGTCTGTTGTTATTTGGTTCAACTCGAGTTATCAGAGATGGTGCTGTTATAATGAAATTCAAAGGAACTTTTGAATTCCAGAAAAAATCATCTCCGAGCAGAAATCTCTAACAAACTGAGCTATCGAAGATGCAGGTTCCAACTGCGCTCAGAAGATACAATTTTTCCTGAAATTTAATGTTAGTTGTTGTGAGATGGATTATGGACGGTGTAACAACACCGTCGAATTCAAACTTTGGAAATTATCCCTTCAACGCGTACGTTACCATGAAAGTGAACCCTTATGCAAATTTTTTTTCTTACTGATATACTTCGAGATATAACCTGTTTCATAATAGGGGAAGATTTTACCAGCAAAATTCTGACATGGATGAAATGTATTTTTAAGCAAAAATATCAAATGAAAATGGCTTGTTTTGCCGTTTTTCTTTTGAATGAGCAGTTTCTCAGATAAAAATTATACAAATATTCAATAGTTCTAACCTCCTCGGATTCGAATTTTTATCAATCCCCTCTCATTATGTACCTACCTATACTCCTGAAATATGACCCTCATGCGAAATTATTCCTCTCTTATCGATTCCAGATATAACCTGTTTCATAATAGAGGTAGTTTTAGCAGCAGGGATGTAAAGTTCAAAAGTAACAAAATGGCGTAATTTGCCGTTTTTGTTAAATTAACAGTTTTATAGATGAAAATGTATTAAATTTAGGGGGTAGTTATAACCCATTCCGATTAAAATTTTCACAAATCAATTCTTAGTGGGTCTCTTCATAATAAATTCTATATCAATACCTTCAGAGGTTTCGCCTCGGAATTCAGTAGATATTTCATCGGTACGGGGTACAGAAAAAGTCAAACAAACATCGACATACGTCTGCGATCCCGAATAAAAAAATCGATCTTCCATCAAGATATTGTCGACTAGATGAAAATCACCCCTTATCAACGCCATCTCGGTTACTATTTTGGTTAGTAGAAGTTAGGAGTTTCGAAAATCAGGATGTTTTTGTTTAATTATGAGAGAGCGCACTATCTAGTAATCATAACGGAAACACATTCTAATTGTCATAGAGTGATATTTCATTCAGTGTTCAGTTATACAGTGATTCTCAAAAGTTCTCTCCCCCCCCCCCCTCTTATTTTTGGAACGATTATACATAAACAAGTGAAATTTGGAAACTGAATATTAAAGGTTGTAAACTTCCCTACTAGTGATGATAGATGACGAAATCGTCAAAGATGACGTGACAAGGCCATTGTGACCAATAATTTTAAATGGAACCCTACGCCAAGCGACACCTCCTTAAAAGGTATCGAAAAAATCTATTCAATGATACTAATTTTGTTTGTGTTTATGGCAGTTTTAATGGCTCATTAGTAAACATTAAAATTTAAATTCCATTCAGTATGATATTAATTACAGATTTAAGAATCAGTATCTACTTGAAGAAATTGCTCGAACTGACCTCCATTTACTTCCTGACAGTGAAATATCCTATTTTTAAACTCTTCTCGTACTTTTGCAAATGTGTCTGCGGAAACAGCCTCACATTCTGCAACAATACGTTGTTTTAAAACGTCAATATTGTCAGGTTCAGTGGCGTAAACCTTCTATTCAAAGTACCCCCACAGAAAAAAATCCAAAGGTATGAGGTCCGGTGATCGAGCTGGCCATTCCGTTGAACCTCGTCGTCCAATACATCTACCACGATACTCCTCATCCAAATACCGTCTTACTGCACCGTAATTGTGTGGAGGAGCATCATCCTGTTGGATTGTTATTTCCAAATTGCCGAATTCATCTGGATTATCTTCCAAAATTTCAAGGATTAACGGTTCTATTGCGTTTTGCAACAGCTCCAGATGAACCTCACCAGTTAAATGAGTATTTAAAAAAAGAGGCCCAACGATGTGGTTTCCCAGGATACCTGCCCAAACATTCACCTTGTGGGGAAATTGGGTATGTGTTTCACGAAACAGGTGAGGATTTGCGTCACTCCAATACCTCACATTCTGTGTATTTACATTTCCATTCAGATAAAAAGTACTTTCGTCACTAAAACAAATTTTTTTGACATAGTCCGGCAGTTGGTTAATTTTAGTTTCCATATTTTCACAAAATTCTAGTCCTCGGTCAGGGTCGTCGTCTGAGAGTTGATGAACCATTTTTAATTTGTATGGATGGAATTCGTTTTTTTTCAACACCCTGTGTACTGTACTTCGACTGACTCCACAGGAAGATGCAACGTGAATTGTTGAAAGAGTAGGATTAACTATTACTTCTGCCAGTATATCAATTTTTTTCTCATCAGAAATTTGTGGTCTGCCAGATCGTTCCGCATCATTAATACTACCCGTTGTTTCAAACTTACGAAGAAGCTCCCTTGAATAAGTCCTCGAAACGGGGCGATCGGGAAACCTCTCATTAAAAATGCGTTCTGCTGCATGAATATTTTGTCCAGTTTAACCAAGAATTAGGATCGCTGGTACTTTATCACCTGAAGCACGTACCATTTCTGATGGAATCTTAACAGCAGCAATGGTTATTTAAGTAGAAGATAAACTTTTATAATGGAATAAATAAAATACTGTGACAAGTTTTTTATCTGTCTTAATCATATTAAATATACATAACGACCGAATAACAATCATCTACAATCTAGATATGAAGATATAAATTCTGCTTCCCAACACTCCCACTAGAATTCATATTTTCCGGTCTTGAAATCTTAGTCCCATTTTTTCGGCACAATAAACATGTTTTCCTTGAAAAACTGGTTTTGTAAGCACATCTGCAACCATTTCATCTGTACTGATTGATTTGAGGGATATATTATTCATCTCAACATTTTCCCGTATGAAATGATGGCGTAGGTCGATATGCTTGGTTCTTCCATGGTACGCATCATTTCTAGACATTGCAATTGCACTCCGATTATCACAAAAAATAACAGAAATATCAGTATCTAGTTCGAATTCAACCATGAAATTTTGTAACCAAAGAACCTCTTGACAACTTGCTGCTAGAGCCATATATTCTGCTTCAGCAGTTGATAAAGCCACTGTTGGCTGTTTCTTGCAATTCCATGAAATAGCACCACCCTGTAGAATGAAAACGAATCCTGACACTGATTTTCTTTCATCTATGTCACTTGCCCAGTCGGAATCGCAAAAACCAACTTAGTTTGCATTTTCATTATTCGAAAACTCAAGTTTCGTTTCTGTAGTTCCTCGTAAATACCTGAAGATTCTTCCTACAGCATTCCAGTGACATTTACCTGGATTTTTGTTAAATCTGCTGAGATAATTCACTGCAAAAGCTGAATCAGGTCTCGTGGCATTGGCTGCATAAAGAATGCTACCTATCGCTTCCTGATATGGCACGTTTTTCATTTCTTCTTTTTCACAGATATTTTGGGGACTCATTTCTTTCGACAACTTCTGGTTTGGATCGATGGGTGTTTTGATAGGATTACAATTTTGCATATTGAATCGATTCCAAATTTTTTCAATATATCTCTCCTGGTCAATCCATAATTTTCCTTTTTTCTTGTCACGGCTTATCCTTATTCCCAAACAGCAATGAGCCCCATGTTAATCCTTCATTTTGAATTTCATCATCAGCTGCATCTTGACATCGTCTTTATGCTGCTTATTATTGGAAAAAATAAGTAGATCGTCCACATACACGGCATTAAATAGCAGATGTGGACATGCATGGGTCGACTTTAGATCTTATCAGACCAATTTCTTGAAGAACTGTATCTAATTTCTGATTCCATGCTCTGCTGGCTTGCTTCAGTCCATATATTGCCTCCTTCAATCGACACACCTTTCTTTCTTCTCCAGGAATAATGAATCCTTCTGGCTGGGTCACATGAATTTCCTCCTCCACATCGCCTTGCAAACATGCACTGACAGCATCCATTTGATCAATGTCCATGTCAAATCTGACAGCAAGTGCAAATAGATACCGGAGCGATTCGTAACGTACAACTGGTGAGAAAGTTTCTTCGAAATCTACACCTGGTTTTTGTGTAAATCCTTTCAGAACAAGTCTCGCTTTGTATCTCTATGTAACCGTTTGCATTTCGTTTTGTTTTGTAGACCCATTTGGTTCCTATGACCTTCCTGTTCTGAGGTAAATCTGATAATACCCACGTATCATTTTCTTCCAGTGCCCCCATTTCCATTTTCATTGCCTCTAACCAGAAATATTTGTCATCCCTGTCCATAATTTCATCAATTGATGAAGGATCATCCTTCTCATGATGTTCCGCTTGATAGCACACAAAATTATCAAATTTTCTGGGTTGTGCTGTAGATCGACTTGAACGACGAAGTTCCGAAGGTTTTTCTTCATTATTCCCTTGAATGTCACTTTGTGTAGAATTGCAATTCATCGGTTCGGATTCCTTGAAATGTGTTTTTCGAATTATATCTCCCTCTGTTTCGTTATTTTCATTCGTGAAAATTGGTGAAAATTCAGACGAAATCAACATAGGAACTGACTTTTTCTCTGACGTTTGGTTATCAAATTTATTTTCAAGAAAAATCACATCTCTCGATATCATTATTTGTTTTGTCGTCAAGTTGTATAAACGGTAACCTATATTATCGGCATACCCCACAAAAATACATTCTTCACTTTTCGGATCCCATTTCCGTCTTTTTTGTTTTGGGATATGAGCCATAGCTTTACATCCAAAAATGCGAAGATGGTTCAGATTTGGTTTCTTTCTGGACCGAATTTCTTCAGAAGTGATGTTTCGGAGTATTTTTGTAGGAGATCTATTGATCAAATATACAGAGGTTGAAACTGCCTCGGCCCAGAATTCCTTTTCCAGTCCTGAATCGGCTAGCATACACCTTGATTTTTCAACTATAGTTCTGTTGAATCTTTCAGCTATTCCATTTTGCTCTGGCATATAAGTGACAGTTTTATACCAGAGTTTCGGAGGAAATTTGCAAAAGATCGATTTTTGTACTCAGTCCCATTATCAGTGCGAATCATCTTGATTTTCTTTCCAGTTTCATTTTCTGCAAAGCGTTTGAAATGTTCGAAAGATTCCAGCACTTGGTCTTTTGTTGCAAGAAAATAGACAAACACCTTACGGGAGAAGTCATCGATGAATGTTAAGAAATATCTTGATCCGCCAATTGATTTAACTTCCATGGGACCACAGAATGTACAAGCTCTAAAATTTCTGATGCTCTGTTCCCAGACAATCTCAACAGCAGCAATGGTTATTTTAGTAGAAGATAAACTTTTATAATGAAATAAATAAAATACTGTGACAAGTCTTTTTATCTTGTAAAAGTTTCGTCTTGATCGAATCACCTGTTATGCTTGTGCCTGAACTTTCAATCCCCATAATCATTGGTCTGTATTCATCTGTGAGGCCAGCAAGCAGAAGAGTTCCAACCCATTCCTCACTAACTCGAAATCCAATAGCATTCAGTTTGTGAGCTGTTGAAATGATTGTATTGACATATTGTTCAACAGTGTCCGCATTTTCAAGTTGGGTTGTGATCAATGTTCGGAGAAGACCTACTCTTCTGGTTAAACCTGAATCTTCAAAAGCTTTGTTCAACTTCTCCCATGCCTCTTTTGCAGTTGTGGTTTCCTGAATATGAACGAAAATGATTGGATCCACAGACAGGATTATTTTCGATCGTGCTTTCGTCACTTTCTTGGTATCGTTTTCGTTACCAAGAACACATTCCCACATATCCTCGTGTTCGAGATAAGACTGCATGGCAAATTTCCATGTTGAGAAGTTCTCACGACCTTTCAACTTCTCGATTTGAAAATTTGAACTCGAACTTGTCATTTTCTCGGGAAAGTTTCTTCTCGGCAAAATAATTTCAGCACTCTACTGGGCCCATAACCTGATGGAATCTTAACAGCAGCAATGGTTATTTAAGTAGTAGATAAACTTTTATAATGAAATAAATAAAATACTGTGACAAGTTTTTTATCTGTCTCAATCATATTATATATACATAACGACCGAATAACAATCATCTACAATCTAGATATGAAAATATAAATTCTGCTTTCCAACAATTTCGCTTCTTGAAGCACTCAAACGTTCGGCTCGCAACAGTTTAACAAATTATTAAAATGTTCAAAAATATTAAAAGTACCAAAAGCTGCTAAAACAGTTGAACGTTCGATCAAAAATACACAAATTAATAAATGTACAAAAACTTGGACAATTACAAAAACGTCGGATTAGGGAGACTAACAAAAACGTCAGCTTATTTGACAACTATCCAGAGGCGGAGCTTGAATTTGGAATTTTAGTTTTAACTGATTTAATTCATCACAGCTTTGTGTTTTTTAAAAGCGAGTTGCCAAAACTGCCATAAACACAAACAAAATTAGTATGATTGAATAGGTCTTTTCGATACCTTTTAAAAGAGGTGTCGCTTGCCGTAGAATTCCATTTGAAATTATTGGTCACAATGGCCTTGTGACGTCATCTTTGACGATTTCGTCATCTATCATCTCTAGTAGGGAAGTTTACAACCTTTAACATTCAGTTTTCAAATTTCACTTGTTTATGTAGGATCGTTCCAAAAATAAGAGGGGGGGAAAAGGACTTTTGAGAAGCACTGTATAGGAGTCACTATGTAACATTTCCCGTTGATGAGATTCAATGAATGATTGAAAGTAATGGAAGTCATGAATCTCTATAAACAAACGGGACATTCACATATGTATATGCCACTTCGATTCATCATCCATCTTCACTGAAAATCGAAGGTAAACCATCCAAAATGTTTCAATTACTTATGATTTACTGGAGACACAGCACTGTCCTGGAATCATGTATGCTAACGAGCGTCATTCTCTTTTTCCCCTCGTCTCCTTATCAGAATTTCAATTAGAACTTTTGCATTATTGAGATTTGAATCAATAAATAGGACTGTATAGATTATCCCATACCTAGAGGCATGAAAACTTAATCAGTGTTGGCATAGAAAAGCAGGAAATCCACGTGAGGGGATGAAAGTTCACCCTCTTCTGTTCAAAACAACCCCTGCTCCTGCTCTCTTATATGCTATCTGGTAATGTCTGTGGGGATATTGGATGTTGTCGATTCTTTTAAAGTGTTCTCGTTTGCATGTCTCATTTGAATTACGTATTGAAGATAATTGGAAACAGAAAAATAACGTCGCTTGTTCAATTAATTGAGGTGGTTCATGACATGCATCGTTAACGAACTGATTAAGATTGTGAGTATACTGGAGAATTAACTGTTTTTGAATCACGAGAGGAGTTCAAATACAGAACAAAAGTTATTATCACTCCAGCCTCGTAGCGAAGGGAATACATTCACCGGATGTTTGATGTAATGGTGAAAGCCTGTGGAACAGTTGAAATACAATATAATGAAAAAAAATTAACACGGAATAAAAAGGCCTAGAGTGTACCGTATATCCAATTCTCAAGGAATATCTCGAAATTTAGATACGCATAATTACAAATAACACAAATTAAGAACGACAAATTCTGATCTGCCCACAAACACCATTGACCATTGAGCAATATTGTCAGAGGAGAATAATGTTCCTTGCAAAATTCGTAGATGTTCATAAGAGCTTCATTTTCATATAGTTTTCAGTTATACGAAGTGATTCATATGGGCAGAATAAACAACTTTTTTTTTCCAATAAAATATATATTTTTCATAAAATCCTTCTATTGGGTGAAGTGAATGAAAAGAAGTATTTGCTGAAACTAAGCTATTTTATAGTATCAACTGCGATTCTGGCGAATAAAAATGTTAGTAAAAACTAACCCAAGCATCAACTGAGAAATATAATGATGACTAGTTATTACTAATATTTACGTGAATAAAAATGATCGGTCGAAGTGGATACTTGAAACTTTCCAAGTCTTGTCTGGGGTATACTAGTTTTCAGTTCAGTTTTAGCTATGGCGATGTTCGTGCAAGTTCGTAAGATGGAAGTTTACCCCAAACGTAGACAGATTGACAACTATAAGCAGTTGTTACCATTCGAAAATGAATCCATAGAATTTTGACGTCTCATTTTTTGCCAGAAAATATGGAAACTAGAGGTGGATCTCTTTCATCCAGGCAAAAGATGGAAATACTGTAACGTTACTTCAGTGATCTAGGTGAACTTTTAGAAATCTCATATATTTCGCCTCGTTAGTAATGGTCGTGTCTGAAAACACAAAATAAGGAAACGTTGAAATCTTATTTCAGGTTTCCAGAGAGGAGTAGCGGAAGATATGGGTGTCCATCGCAGCACTGTAACAAAAACGGTTGATTATGTGATGGATTGCAATATAGCGAGAGTTGATGAGTGGATTCATTTTCCAGCAAACCCGCTAAAATGAATGATGCTAAGGTTTTGTGGACAAGGTTCCTTCAGATGTCAACTGTAATCGGAGCATTGGACTGTACCCACACGAATCAACAAACCTACAATGCACGGTGATGAGTATATTAATCGTGAAGGATTCGCTAGCATAAATGTTCAAGCAACGTGCAATGCAGATGAACAATTCACAAGCATTTCTGCCAAGTGGCCTAGTAGTGCCCACGATGCCAGAATCTGGAGGACAAGCCCTATAAGAGGTATAGTGTCTAGGTACGATGGTGCTGGGATTCCGGATAAGGGATATCACCATGGCTTGAAACACCTTTCAAGCCTCCACAAGATGGAGTGGAGCGATATTTCAATCTGATTCATGCTAGAGAACGGTGTGTAATTGAGAGATTGCTTGGACAGCTGAAGAAAAGGTTTTCCATTTTCAGTAACTGTGTGAGATTGGCATTGGAGAGAGTCCCAAAAGTGATAATCTCATGTGCAGTACTTCATAATAATTCTTCCACTTCTTCTCATTTTCTTGGAAGATTTCGGCATATCACTTGATGATTCTTCTGCGTTTCCATTCTTTTGTAATACGGTACTCCCCGTCACGGTTTCATGTCCTACCAATAAGGCCTGAGGAACTTTACAAAAAACAGGATTCGTTTCCTTCTGCATAGTATCTAGGAAATCCTGCTCCCATTGTTTAAGCTTCACGGGCTCATTACCTGTTGCAGTATCGTCAGTTTTTTTCTTCATACTTGTTTTCATATTGTTTAGTGTTTTTGAAAGCTGACCGACTTCCACTTTCTTCCCTGCAGCACGTCAAAAATCCTCAGCTAATTTTTTCTATGTCTTCTTCTTTGCATCTAGCGGCCGTTCAAGTATTACGTAAACAGAATTTTTGTCATTTTTAATCCCCCCCCCACTTGTCAGTGAAAGTAAGCTAGGGAAGCATTGGTAAATAAGCAGAGCAAAGACCCCCCCACCCTCTTTGGTGCTTACGTAATACTTGAACGGCCCCCTACCACTGATGGTATTTTTGACTTTTCCAAAACAACAGGATTTTCACGAATGGATTTTACAAACAAGCTCTTGTCCAACTGCTTCCCCAGTAGGGAGTCATCCTCTTCATCCGATGACATCCCAGTAAAACGCGAAAAACACAACACCGCGACTTGAGATTTGTATATGTTGAATGCTACTTGTTCAGACTTGTTATTCAAGTGGCTAATAGATTAGGTGGAATGTGAGAGAGTGAGCATCGTGTCATGGCTTTCTGTCCCATGAGCACACGTTAGCATTAGATATATCTACCTGCATTAGTTATTACTACCTATCTAGTATTTACTTGGAATATCATGATATTACCAAGTATTTACTACCTACCTTTAGCCAATAGGCTTTTTCATTTAGATGACGGATGACTCACTTTGTTTACCTGTCAGACCCAACGGCATTGACGACGATTTTTTTTTTAAAGGAAATAAAATATTCTATGGATAGTTGACTTGAATTTACATGGAGAAGAAAACTCACCATTAGAAAATATCCGTGTACATTATTTCATCTACGAATGAAAGGTTTTTGGCGGTATAAAATAGGTAATAAGTACTTAACCTACAAAGAAAGTTACGAACGCCAATGTATGCAGGTGCATTTGTCATGAAATTGACTGTTGACATAATGTAAAAATACAGCTAATTTTGAACTCAACCAATCTCATATTGTTATTTCAAAACTAACCAATGGCTACCCACTTTCCCAATAGCCAATCAGACTCTGGGTCTCAAAACGAGCGCATGCGCCTTGAAAAATCATCTAAATGAAAAGGCCTATTGTTATTCATCTCCATTTCAGGAAATTTTTAAACTAGGTAGTTGTAACTAACTAGTATTTACTTTGATTAATTGTACTTTTTTTAATCACTTCACTTTTCAGAATTTGCCTAAATTAGTTCGCTTTAGGAACTGTCTATATTTTACATGGAAATACAGAAGAAGTTATATCCATTTCATCAGATTACGAAGTTACATTCAAAAAAAGTTGAAAATTACTTTAGAAATACATTAAATCAAGTTTCTGAAGTCGCGGCGTTTACCTTCAACCACTTACTACCTTGAATAATAATATATGTACATCTGCATATGATTATTAGAATATTCAGAACATCCAGAGATATTGAATATTTTCAGAGTTAATACACACGTACCTGATTGGAGCAGCTTTTCAGTCAGAGTCAGAGAGAAAGTGGTACTTCGGAGTCATCACAATAATTTCCGAAAACGTATCAAGTCGGCGATCATCTGATCATGCACAACGTTGAAGTACTTGTCTGAGTCGTAATTAATATCAGTTGACTGAATATTCAAATATACATCTGGGTTATGACATATCAATCAGAACCCAGGTAATAATATGTGATAATGAATAATAATCATGAATTCAAATCAAACTAGTATTTAATTGTAGGTGAACGCCTTGACTAAAAATGTATCACGTATTTTTTCAACTTTTCAAGTCGGTTTTTGTTTTTTTTTCAAATGTCATTTCAGTTTCTCGTGATAATGAGATGAATTCTGAAGAAGGAGCCCGCAAAAAGAACACTTCTGAAAAATATGAAAGACATGACAAGCGTGAATATTTGTCAGTTTCATGACACAAAAGCACACACAGAAAAAAACAAATTGTTCAATCAAATAAAATTCATTTGAATCAAACAAATACAAGTGTCGTTTGTGCTCGACAAAATACAATTTCAAAATTAGTGAAATTATTTCTTTGCTCTGGATCAAATTTGAAGTTTCAATCAAGTGAAACAAATTTGCATGAACCAAATATATTATTCGACTGACTCTATTGACAACTAGTTTTGGCAGAAATTTCGTTTCGAGCATGAAACTATTTTGTTGATTCGAAGAATCAGATCTACGAAATTTTCTGATTGCTTTACCAGAAATATTCATTCAAACAAGTATTTATGTCGATGATGAACTCAATAAAATGTCAATTCAACAAAATAAGCGATTTCCTCACTAAAAATATTTATTCAAATGAGTAATCAATTTTTTAATACACTGAATTGACAATGAGATTCTACACCATACATTTAAGAACAGACGTCGCAATGATTATAACATTATCTGAGTCAGAGTCACTTGTGCTAACGATTCGCCATCTAACGCATATAATTCAATCGATATAATATTTTCCTATTTGAATAAATCTATCTCCGTTGTTTGATTCAAATATATATTATATTTTTGTTGAAACAAATTTTCAATCAATATGAGTTGGAGATTGTTTCAATAGATAAACATATCTTCAAATCGAAGAAATGTTAGCATTGCATTGAGAAATCCATTTTGTAACCGCAATCTTATGATTCCGTCAATCGATAACACTTGTGTTTTGGGATTAATTTTATTAAGTTGGGTCAAGCCAATGAGAGTACCTAGATAAATTTGGTTGAATCATCAAATCCTTTTTTTCGTGCATTCAAAACCTTTCCTAGGATTACCAGGCAAAAATTAGCTTCAAATCATTTGGAAATTCCATGAACATAATTCCATTTTTAATATACATCAATAATTGCATACTCCTGACTCATCCTATATATATATATATATATATATATATATATGATGAAAACAAAATTCAATATTCTTCCTGGTTCTGTAGGATCACCATAGAAAAGTTGCGTTCAAATCAGTTGGATAGTCTTTGATAAAACATACAATCGTTCATATAGATCGGAAGCAGCATCTCATAGGAAAAATAATCCTTGATTCGTAGGATCACACACTGCCGACACACTCTATATATACAGTTTCTATACAGTTTCCCATATAAATATATATATTTGTTTATACATATAAATTAATTATATTTTTACATAGTTGTGGAATTATATTGTGATACATTCTAGACCAAAAAAATTGAAATAAGGTTACGTGGAAAGCTGTTTTGTGTAATCAACTTAACAGCAACCCTAGGGCCAATTTTTATTGATCTATATCCCAAGACTACCCCAATACTATTCTATTACAATGTTATATATAAATATATATATATATATATAAATATAATATATATTATATATAAATATATATATATATCATAGGGAATCGCTATTTTCTGTCGATTGGTTCATGATACTAAACTCAAATTAAAACAAGAAAATCTAGTAAGAATCATGCATGTGTTTTGTAATAATTTTTTGACGAGACATGTTTCTTGAAGCCTCCAAACCACTACTTTTCAAGTCCTATAAGTGAGAATTTTTTATTTATCATTATAAATTTCAGGAGACACTATAAACTAAAGATCATCTGAAATTTTGTAGTGACAGCTCATTTCATGAAAAAATTAATACTAATATTTGACAAGTAATTGACAAACGTGTCATTAATAAACAATCGCTAATGTGGCATTTCGCGGAATGTTTTCAGTATCAAAAGTAGGCATTCTGTGGAGCATGTACAAAAAATTGCTGTATTATGTACACAAAACAACAAAATGCATACTTTTGATACTGAAAAGCGTCCGCAAAATATCACTTCAGGGCCGTCATGGCAACACTTTAGCTAGCGGACTGAAATTTATTAATTCAGAAAATGTATTATTAATATCCTTAAAACGTTTCAGGAAACGCAATAAGATATAGATTATTTGAAATTTTGTAGTGACGGTACATGTTTTCTTCGAAATATACTTTCGGAATTCTCATTTCAGGAGCAATAAACACGATATTTCGAATATTCGACAAACGTGTCATTGATGAATAAACTTACATTTTTGCGCAGCTTTCTTACAGAACCGTATGGATGGCAATCGAAAAGTATATTATAATGCAAGTGCGGCGATTCTGAAGAAGTAATTATGAAAATCAAAAGATGTATTTATGCGTGCATGTGTTTATCCGATCTTTGCAGGAATTTGTATCTAACCAATGGACATGTGGTTCTATTCTTTACATCGAAATTGAGATCAATACACTTGAAAAAAGTTGATGAATATATTTTTTCAAACTTCTGCGAATAGTTCTCTCAAAATGTCTAAAGACGTGGTCTTCAATAATATTTAGAAAATATACCATAATTTAATTTTCCGTGAAGAATTGGATAGAAAAACCTCAAAAAACGTGTTCATTAGCATTCCTCAAATATGTCTAATATTAATCAATATTTCACGATTACTGTAGTCGGAAAAAATCTATAAGCACGGCGAGAAAATATGTGTGGCGTTTCCGCTCTGTTTATTTGGGAAACTGATACAAAAATATGTTGTATGCAACACGTATGCAAATGGCTTGGCATCTTCACATTCCGATTCATCCGATAAAGCCTTATTTTGCGGACTTGTAACATAAACTACTATTTCTGTAGACGCTAATTAAAATTCCATCTTTGAGAACTGAAAACAGTCCGCAAACTGCCTATTTTAGCGGACTAGTACTTTGAAGTCGTCATGGCAATACCTCAGCGGACTCAAATTTGTGAATTCAGAAAACTTGATGATTAAATTTCACAAGATCTTGCAGGATTCGCTGAAAACTATAGATTAATCATTTCACATTAAAGACAGCACAAAATATTCTCCTGGACCACTTCATTCAGGAAAACAAACCCTAACATTTCAAGTGTTTGACAAGCGCGTCATTAAAACAGAATCTGTTTTCCTGAATATTTTTGCGCAGCTTTCAAGAGGATACCGAATGGCTGGCGATTGATTTTCACCAAGCAGCGATTCTGAGAAAAAATATTGTTATCGTTTCAAAAATTATATGGCGTAAAAACCTGAAAATCAAATAATGTATGTATGTGCGTTTGTCTGTCTGTCGCATCGCATGGTCTTGCCAAACCAACTGGTGTTATCTGTGTGTCTGTCTGTGGCATCGTAGCTCTCAAAAGGATGAACCAATTTTGATTTGAAAAAAAATTGTTTGAAAAGTGACTTGATCGAGAGTGTTTATAGCTATGACTCGAGAAAATCTGTTGAGCCGTTTGAAGATCAACATCTCTTTTCTAGTTGATGAAGGAATGTGAGCAACTGTCACAGGTCTGATTGATTCGAAATTTGGTATACTGTTACTCCAATGATATTGCAAGAACATGGTGACCTTGACCTGATGTTGCAGCGTCACCTGGAATCTGTAGGATACCCAACTCCCCACCAACTTACACCAGAGGTATCGTGTTTGGGCTTATTGAAATGGTCTCATGGATAAGTTATAGATATATAGGGTCTAAGGATGGAGCAGAGGAGAGAAATGAGGATAAATTATTGGGGGATTCTAAGCTACTTTCACTCGTTCAATCGATATAAATGTTGGTATATCATGTAATATAATAAGGCATGGTAGGGTACTGTACGAACTACTATCGTGGGAAGTTACTAAATGAGATTGAGTTAATTGTATGATTACGATTTGGTATGATACAGTAGGGTACTGAATACAGTATGGTATGGATGGTGTAGTACGGTACAGACTACAAAAACGAAACAATGGTATGATAGTGTTCAAAGCGTTTTTCTGGCGACCTCGTATTAACGAGTTTGTTAAATCTACACGGAATCGATCCTTGATGTCGCTTATTAACGTTCTATTTCTCTATTAATGCATAATTGTGATATATGCAGCCAAACATATACCGAAATCGACCATCAATAACCTTTTAATGGTGGATTTCTCTAATAATGCATCATTGTGGTATGGGCAACTAAACATACACGAATTCAAATACTATTTAAATTCCAAATCATATTATCTCCGCGCTGTCAAATGTATGTATTTTAAAATCCAAATATTGTAAGTATCCTTCTAGTTGAAGCAAACGGATATCGACAATTTCACGTTGATCCCAGGAACGAGGTCAACGGAATTTTTTTGTAGTCAACTCCTATATTGAAATGGCGAATAATGATCTTGAATATTAACGCACCCGCCTCGCTCTCGCGTTACCATTAATAGACTAGTTGATTAAATAAGTATTAAATACTAATAGTAGCTTCAAGTGAGAATTGCAATATTCTAAATGTGAAAATATTTTTAAATAATAAAGTGTGACACTAAGTACAAAATTAATGTATTGAAGTACTGCTCCCCAGTCTCTGGCCATTCTGCTAAAGCCGATCTGTCATGAATTAATAAGTAATAACGCTAGGTACGTTATCACAGCATTCCCGAACTAAATCCATGAAATAATCACTTAAGCATAAGTTAATTATTGCTCATTAAACTTCACCTAGCCTAGGGAGAGTACCTACATGAATTCGACCAAAAACTCAATCTAGGATTTCGAAAATGATAAGTTGTTTGTAAACAATCACCTTGAGTCGCCTACTGAACTGAATTTAATCACGTTCATTAACAAAATATCACAGAAAAGAAAAAAGTCGGAATAATAATTTCAAGTTGAAACTCAAAACTGCACGTGCGATATTGCATTTCCAAAATCTTGCAACTGTAATAATATTTATGAAAATACAACTATTATCAGAATAGGCTGATTTCGGCAATTTTGTGTCGCCCCGGAAAGTCTTTGTGTGAATGTGGGGATAGAGAGTCGATCATAGCGTATCTACTAGTGATATATAAATTTCAAAAAGCATGAAATAAAATTAAATATTTTTTTAAAAAAACCTGCCACAAACAAAAAACTTCTAAAAAGTGAGAAAATAATATGTATTGGCCCTTTGAATTCAATGTAAGTAGATAAATATCGAAACAAAACTATCAAATCTTTACCTAAGTCTTAATTAGCGGTCCTTTGACGCGACGAGTTGATAAGCGACAAGCTTTTTGAAACCAAATGATTCAACAAAAAATAATTAAATCATTGTCAGCGATGACTTGAACTTATTTCATACGTTTTAGTACTCTGCTTAAATGAAATATTGTCTTCAAAAAGTTTTGTTATTAGTTATTTTATTTCTTTCTAAAATGTCTACGATTTCTTCAAACATTTCCAATATAGTAGTGTAACAAAATGTATCTGTTTCAATTATCAAATTCTTACGAAGATATCCGAGAGGAGCCATCACATAAACTTCTCAGGGAAATTATAAATGTGTCAACAGCGACAGATAAGGTTACCTTTGTGCTCTTGAATTTTTGATGTTTCAACACCCTTTTCACTTGTGGGTCAGTTTTATGACCTGTGACTAGATGTCAGTGCTAAATTTATGATTAGGTGGTGGGAAATAATAATCGCTTGGCAAACATTTGACTCAATTTAATCAGGCGGTCGAAAGTTCTTCCATAACAACAAATAGTTTCCTATAAATAGTGAAACCGATTACTTCAATAGTTTTTATGTGATATTTCTTGACTGGTGTCACTAGAGAGAAATCAGTGAAACTCCGAAAAAATATGTACCGGTTTGTTTTTGTAGAAAGCTATACAATAATGAACATCATCTCCATAATATTCCGATTCGTCCGCTAAATCCTCACTTTGCGTTATTGTTACATCACCATACAGACAGTTGCATTCAAATGATTCAGATAAAACTCTTCCACATATATACTTCCGAGTCATTCTTCTCATAAAATCTCATAAAAATAAGGTAAGATTCTTCTTTGTGTCTAGAGGATGCAAAAAAGTTTCATTCAAATTGGTTGGATATGTTTCGAGAAAATTTCGGCGAATATCAATTCTGCTTTCAGACGTCGATTAAAAATTATTCAAATAGTACAAGGTAGTTCGAAAAATTAAAAAAAAAAAAAAAACTTTGGCATAATTACCTACTTACGAAGACAAAATTTTTTATGGTCATGAACCCACCAAAACAGCTCCGAAATCCATGTTTTTTTTAAATATTGGTTTTATTCAATTATTCAAAATCAAAAACATTTCAGGTAGAGCACTTTAGTATTTATATTGTTTTTTGTCTACGTCTACTCACGTCTACTACGTCCACTCACTCTTTCGATAATTTTATATTTAATTATTGAATCATCATTCAGATGCCGTAGTCTCATGATTTCAGATGTGTTTTGACGTTAAATATGATAAGACATTTTCAACATCAATTATTGATTTAATGATTGAGAATTTCTGAGAGTTATTGATTGCAATTCCATTAAAAAATGTGAGTAGATAAGTGGAAACACAATGGAAGAGGTAATCATATGTCATTTGTTCTAGATTGTGCTGAAAATAATTGGATTATATGTAGTTTGAGTTTGTTTATGTATTTCGAAAAATCAAGTTTTTATGGTGGAACATTTGTAATCTGTACAATCATTCTGCATACGTTAGTCGCATTAGATCAAACTCGCTTGCATTGCAAAGTTGCGAATGTGCACATTCAACAATTAACTGCTCTATCCCAACTTAATTTGGTCTTTCCATTCGAAACGTTTTTTGGGTTCGTGTTGATATCAGTTGCTACAGTAATATGTAATAAATTAATCTTTGAATGTAATTCAGTAGTTGATGAGTTCTTCATATATTACAGAAAAAGTAATGAGATACTATACACTTCACAGGAAATAGTTGTTGCATTTGTATGGACCAAGCGAGTTCAGATACACCGAGTACTTCGGTCACAACTGCTGAAAAACTCACAGACGTGACAATGCTGTAAACACCAAAATCAGTATCTGCAGTATTCAATTTCCTCGGCAATTTTATGGGGATAAATGAATTAAAATTCAATTTTCATATTGTCTGATATATTTCTATACCTGAAGAGTAAGCACTACCTTACAGGAGGGAACTATACAAACTTCGCACGTAATACGAACAAAATTCTATAGGTTATCTCTCTCTGGTTAATGGTTTCGTCCGTAGACATCTGCTCCTTGCGGGGAATCCGTCCCCATCCGGCCTCTAACCGGCGTAGACAAGTAGTTTTTTGTATGTTGTAATGCAGGTTGTCTTGCTCTTAACAAAAATGCTTTCCATATTCATTTATTTCGGACAATAACAACATGGAATGTATCATTCACATAGTGTTCTGGCTAGGCATTGTTAACAACCCGTACGCCAGCTAGGAGCAGCACTGTTGATTTGATTTGAACGCAACAGCGGATCGTCGAAGGACATTCTCAGCTCGGCCACAAAATTATTATATTCTCACTATTTGAATTGAAAATCTCTACCCTGGCTGAGAATCGAACCCGGGTCCTCTCCACCAGAACGCTAAACCACAACTGCGTTCCCCCCTTCCTATACGTTATGAATATTCGCGCAATTTTGTGACAACGCCTGTCTCTATGTCACTGACTTTAGTGGTACCAACTTTCAGTGTGTACCAACTTTCGAGAATAATTTATCTTGAATTGAATTTGTGATATTGTTATGCAAATCAAATTTAACTCAGATACATTATTGATAGTTGGTAACACTGAATTCACTGACATTGAGACATGTGTCACTTGTCAATTGTCAAAGAACTCCGGGAATATTTCTTCCAACCTGTCAGTTGTTTCAATCATGCAAAATAGAGCAGACAATTTTATTTATATTTCAATTTACAATGTCAACTAATGAATTTTAACCTCTATTAACTCTACTTTCTCACAAGTGTTTTACACAATTTATGAATTATTCAAATTTTAGCATCATTGAAATGAATCCCAACAAAGATGTACGAACAATTTTACTTTATTTTCCAATACGAATAATTTCACTGTATCAGATTTTCTATTGTAGTCTCCCTGGTGATAGAAATGAAGATTTCTGAAAGCTTGTATTAACTTTAAAGAGTTTCTTTTTCATTTCTGCAAACCCTAAAAAAGTGTCGAATGTGTTTTATTTTTTGAATGATTTCATATAATGTTGCTTATTTTGAAATAGCCACTTTCCACAAATCTCCCCTTTGCAATTATCTAGAAATGAGAACATTTCTCCACTTCCACTTTTTCCTCGGTCGCTTCCTCGTGAAATAAATGCGATGAGTTCATAACTATATCACCTCATAGAGCATTATCGAATAGTTTATCTTTTTCAATAGATTATTACCCCATCGTATTAGTTTAAAGTTGTAGTTGTATGTCCAATTTAGAATCGTCCTTTTTCCCGATAAGACCCATCCAGATCACTCCCGATACTTTATTTCTTAATCAGAACGCCGAACACGTTTTCCTTTGAGGTGATTTTTATTTAACATCTCCAAGGTGTCAAGTTGTGTAAATTAGGTTGAAAAAGATCAATCAGTAAATTGAGTTAAAGGAAACTTGTTGAAATTTTATCGTCGAAGCTTTTAGGATTTGAAGGAATTAATTGACGGCGAAGTACTTTGTGTCAGGTGGGTGTTTTTATACACTTTGAATTTAAATTATAAAAATTGTCTTTTTCGTTTATGGCGTGTTTGCCTCTTGAATTTTCGGAGGAATTGCTGCAGCATTTGTAATGTACATGACAAGTATCATTAGAATAATATTATCATCCCAACAATTTTTTTAAATCAATTTTTAAAATATATATAAATATATATATATATATATATATATATATATATATATATATATATATATATATATATATATATATATATATATATATATTTCTTAGTTAATTTGCCATAAAATAAATAGATGAAAATTAATTCTAACGTGTGGTTAAGTGATTATAAGATATAATTATTCAATCGTATAATTTGATTCTCTTTATAGGGAAAGGGAATTGCATTCTGGTGGATGCAACCTAATAATTAATTTCTCTTCATTCATTTCCTTGAATGAAAGAGACGTTATCTTTAATTTTTTTCGCTAACTATTCCAAGGTGATCATCTGTAATTCCCAACGTGTTTGAATTCCTTCAACTGAGTATATTCTTTCCAATTCCCAAAATATTCTGATTATCGAAAATTATGGAGTCTCAACATGCCCGAAACAATTACATTTTGAAATATTGGAAAATATAAATTGAATATAATTCCAAAAATCGTGATTGCTTTGTTTCTCTTCTCAGTCAAAAAATAATTGAACGACATGACATTTTTCGAAATTTAAACATATCAGGGAAATTATAAAATGCAGACCAATAGTATTTTATGTGGGTGTTATTTTCACTCACGATTGCATGAGAGGTAAGTATTTTATCGGGTAAATTTGGGTTGTTTAATGAGAAACTGTTGCACAGCAATTAGACGAGAAAAACTGTCAACTATTAAAAATGCGACACCAAAGGTGGACCGTTTTTGGGTTGACAGTTTTTCGAGTCAAATTGCTGAAGGAAACGGTTTAGGATTTGAACAACACAAATTTACCCGATATCAATACAAACATCGAGTGTAATTCGGTAGGACAATTTAATGAATAAGAAATTAAGAAACATATCAGTGCAAACTTTTTTTTTTTTGGCAACCAACACCGCGATAATTGATAAACAAATTAATAAGTGGAAAAACCACTAGTGAATTTGTCGCTGTAAAAGTTGCAGCTAACTTTTGCCGCTGTCAACCTGACAATTGCACTGTGGCATATGCGATTTTTTATACATGAGTTGAACTGTCGAGAAAAAAAGCAATATGGAATCAAGTATCTGAAAATCAATGAACTATTCGTAATGCACTACTTTCTTTCCTATCATCTATTTGTGTCACCATGGCAACACCTGTATCTGAAGATTCATTTGAAGGGAAAGACTATTAAACCTCAAGCAAACTCAAACAACTCCCATTATGGAGGTTTCGCCAGTAATATGAGAAGAATCGATGGATATATTGATTTGTTTGGAAATATGTACAGGATCTTTATAAAATCAGATGTGGAATCATCTGCGATAGAAAGATATACTCAAGGGAATAATAGAGAGCTAGACAACTACTGACAAATTTTCCTGCTCTGCTCACTCTCGAAGTTATTCGAGAAAGTAGTAACTACTAGGATGATGAATTATTTGGAAATGAACAACCTACTATGTAGTAACCAGCATGGTTTCAGAAACAGCATCTCACCAATTTCTAAATAATATTTACTCTTGAATAGATTCCAACAATTGTGTAAGTAGTCTGTTTTTTTATTCGTCAAAGGCATTTAACACGGTGTCCTCCGAGTTTCTAAGTGAAAAGTTGAAAATGCCCGCTTTTCCAAATAATATAATGACTTGGTTGACATCATACAGGGATGGACGCAGTATGACTGTGAGAAATAACACTAACATGTCTAGTGAGCGCGATGTCAGCTTATGAGTTCTGCAAGGGTCAGTCCTAGGACCCTTACTTCTTGTACTATTGGTCAAAGATTTACCCGAACATGTAACTGATTGCCACATAACTATGTATGCTGATGACACAACCATAACAGTTGCTAGTCGTGAACCAAATGATTTAGTAGTAAATGTCGGCAGAATCATTGATACATTCACATCATGGTGTGACAGGAATCAAGTGATTTCAAATTCAAAGAAGTCTGTATCGACGGAATTTTACAATAGGAAGGATAATATCCATCATAGAATAATTCATGTCGATGAAATAACCATGTTGCAAGAGGTTAAATTCTTGGGAACATTCCTAGATGAAAGGTTCAGCTGGGATCTTCAAATCAATCACATATGCAAGAAACTGAATTCAGCATTCTTCGAAATTGAGCAGATGGAAACTTGTGTAACCACAGGAAGTCTATTAAGTATCTATTATGCAATAGTTTACTCACACATTTCTCTCAACAGAATGTCATGGGGTTGTAGAAGAGATTTTAGTAGAGTATTTGTGGGTCAGAAATGTATCTTGAGGCTGATCTTTGATATAGACTACCGATACAGTTGCAAATCAGTATTTATAAGAGATAAATTGCTTAGTGCCCCTTCGATATATATTTTGAATGGTGTGAAATTCATTAGAAGCAACTTGAAATCCTTCGAAACAAATGCTTCTTCTCATGCTTATCATACACACCATGGTGGTCACTTGAGAATACCACAGAACCGCAAAATTCGAAAACTGTCCTCTCTACAATGCAACTACAACAATCTACCAACTGAAATGAAAAAATCTGGAGCTGACAGAATATTTTTCAATAAAATAAAATGTCTACTAATCATTGAATGTTACTTTTCTCATCAAGAATATTTGGATTATTCATTATGACTTTTAATATGTATCTTGTAACATACTGCCATCTCCTCTGTTAGCTTTTCCGTTTTTCTAAAACCATGGTTTCAACTTGTCAGTGACAGAATATTCATTAATAGAACAAAATGTTAGCTGACTGGAAATGTCACTATGCTCAACGGACACGTAAATCGTCAAACGTGTCGATACTGGGCAAGAGAAAAGTTCATCACACAATATCCACAAAAGGTGAATGTTTGGGCTGGAATTTTCAACAACTAGGTTATAGGGCTATTCTATTTTGAGGCAAGCGTAACTGGTGCTCGGTATCTATGATTTCTTCGGGATTATTAGGTGCCACAACTGAATCAGCTATTTCCAAATAGAAACAATTTGTGGTACCAGCACTCTACGCCTTCGATGTACGAATCAACTTGAATATGGTTTTTCAGAAGTAGGTGGATAGGGAGAAGAGGACCGATCGAATGGCCACCAAATTTGACTCCGTTAGACTTTTTTCATGGGGATACTTGAAGAGCAAAGTTTATCAAAATCGACCAAATGATCTGGAAGGGTTGAAGGAATAACCCCTGAAGTTCTCGAAAACGTTAAAGAAGAATTTACTGCCCGGCTTTCACATTGCATCATTGCTGGAGGTCATCAATTTGAACATTTATTATAATTTCATTGAATTTTAATTATTAAACAGTTTTGGTTTACCCTGTGTAAATAAATATTCGAATAATTATACTCACTGTTAGATAGACGATTAGTAGTCCTTTCAAATGAGGTGTCACATGTGCCCTGTGTGTATTTAAAAAAAATCGTCGATTGGGTCATGACGTCAATACCGGTGACGTAACGTCTCTTATATTTTTATCATGAGATGGGCCTTCATAAATTAAAACTGAAGTGTTTTTGGATTTTTTAAAGTCGCATATTTTTGAAGTAATGAATTTATTCCATACATTTGCATCGTACTGAATGATTCACTGACGATCAACGCCCAGACTGAAACGTTGAACCTAGACAGCTGAAATTTTGACAGCGTGTTTCTATGATGACATAGATAACCAGAATATTCCATCCCTTGAGGGTTGAACAGGGGGTGATAAATATTTTAACAAAAAATTGAACCGACGAAAAAATCAACTGAAAAGCAAAAAATAAAATAAACCTTCTTAGTCTTAATGATAATTGAGCTCCTAAACTAATGTAAGTAACTGATTTTGAGTCGGCGCCAAACAAACAATTATCGAAGATCATTATCTATGAAAGAAGTCATCAAAACGCAGCCGTGCATCTCGCTGCCATCATTTTACGCTTCACCTAATTCAATTGTTAGTTTGTTTGGCGCCGACTCAAAATCAGTTACTTACATTAGTTTAGGAGCTCAATTATCATTTAGACTAAGAAGGTTTATTTTATTATCATTTAGACTAAGAAGGTTTAGCTTTCAGTTGATTTTTTCGTTTAATGTTGAAATGTTTTTTACTTTCAGTTCCGTATTTCGTCGGTTTAATTTTTTGTTGAAAAGTTTTTATTTTTCAATTTTTTGTGGCTAAAATCTACCAATTACTACTTACTTGTTTTTTGATTACTTTCAAAATACCTACTTACCCACCTTACTTCAACTATTACCAGTTAAATGATATGATTATCTACTTTTACTATTTGTTGTAATATAAATTATTTTCCTTGATCTGGTTGGTGTATTTCATTACTTCGTATATCATTCCATCCTCTCATAAAATATACTGATTTTGACGAAACAAGAATAATGTCAGTAGCGATCTGTCATTGTCAACTACGTATGTATGTGCCAGTGTTCACTAGTGAAAAATCAATTATCCCCTATTTTTCCACCCGTAAGGGTGGCTAATTCCTTCCGAAATCCGAATATAAGGTAAACCCTATCTATTAAAAAATGAATCATCCAAATCGAAGAATCCAGTACAAAGTTATGCCTGATAGAATCGGTTAACGGACCAGAATTCAGAGGGTGAGTGATCAATATCCTTCATTTCGCTACCATTAGGGGTGGATTTCATCTTTAAAATTCAAATGGGACCAAATTCGAAGTACACCCTATCCACTGAAAAAAGAATTATCGGAATCGGACGCCTCAGTGATAAGTTATGCGTGATCATACATATAGGAGAACCGTTAGCTTTCAAGTTGAGGTTATGAAAATTGGTATTCGAGGTCTTTGTTACAAATGAAGGAATGAGTGTTTTTGGAAATTCAACCCCTAAAGGGATGAGAGGGGGGTGGGTTAAATGGGGATTTGGGGTATTGGGGTTCCCTCACTTCCAGAGTAAGGGTCATGAAAATTGGTATTCAAGTGTTTTTAGAAATGTAACCCCTGAGGGGTGAAAATTTGTATGGGGGCTCCGTTAGTTTTCAAGTTGGGGTCATGAAAATTAGTGTTTTGGAAATAAAGAAAAAGTATTTAATTTGAAAATTCAGTCCCTAAAGGGGTAAATGAATCTGTAATAGTCGTCACAGAGCATTACTTTCGATGTCAAATCAATAATGCCACCCGAACGACCCAACCGGATGATGGGATAACGGAAAAGGGGATAACGGAATTACAGGATAATGGGATAAAAGGAAACGAGATCACTGAATGACGGAGTGACGGAACACGGCATAATGGAAAACAGGATAACGGGAAGCCACAGGAGAGAAGGCTGGAGTGGGAGAAATGGGTCTCAGTTCTAGGCTCTCAAAGGCCCTACAATTTTTTTAACCAGAAATCCATGCTATAGAAATATGTGCCCAAAAATACCTCTGAAAGAGCTCTAGAGGGGTATATCCTATCAGACAGCCAAGCAGCACTGAAATTTCTGGAGTCACAGACTTGTGAGCTTAGATTGACTTGGTACAACAAACTATCACTGGAACATCTGGCTCAAAAAATTAAGTAACTCTGATTTGGAGCTCAAGGCCAAGGAAGGAAAAAATACTCAATTTCCTAACCCAGAACCCTGCTGTGGTCTTGCCGAAGCCCACACAAAAGAAGAGTTCTAGCGCTGGGAAGTTGATCAAATCAAAACCCACTGAAATAATGTTTCAGGACAAAGACAAGCGGGAAGACTCTTGAACCAATCGCCAAAGAAAGCCAAACAGCTGTTCGAATTGGACAAAAAAGACTTGGAACTAGTTACGGGACTGCTCTGACTGCCGTTACTACGAGAACTTACGTGAAAATGCAGAACACCTGCTTTGGGTTGTTTTGCAGGTAACCCGAAGGAGTTTCATTATCGCGCCTATATATTAGGAACTCAGCTCCCGAAGAACTAATACAAGTGACTTGAATAGATGAAAGATAATGTGCAAAATATAACAATGAAAAAGCGCCAGCAAATTCGACTTTCAAGCCAAAAAAGAGAGAGAAAGTACTCACAACTACATAGTGTTTTCTTATTATCCGTACAGAGTGATCCTCAAAAAAAAAATCCAAAGTAAGCAGTTATGTTGTTGATAAAGTAATTATTGATAAAGTAATAATAGATTAGAAAAGCGGAGATAAAATACTTGAACTATCAATCAAGATATTTTTCATCAAAGATTAATAAAGTGCAAATTCTAGACCTAAACCATCAATGGCCAATACTTAACTGTAGTTTCCAATTCCAAAAATTCGGGTGATACCTGCAGACACAAGAGAACAACAGAAAATTTAATATCAGGAGAATCAGAAATATCGACCAAGAAGGGAATTGTTATGCTTCGGAGTTTATTCGAATAATTCTGAAGGATCACTACATTCAATTTGCCCTACATGAACTTGCTCAGCTACTATGCCTGGAAATGTTTGGTTTCCTCTAATTTCCCAAGTATATTCGGTTTATTATTTGAAAATTGGGATGTTAAATATGAATAACGCTGTAGTTACAGATTTAGATATCAGTATTTTTTATGTATAAATATATGTGAGAGAGTAAAACACATTAAACGTTATTCTTCATGCACTCATTTCATCATAGTACCATCTGAGAATACCATAATAAAAAAAATCAAAAACATTTGCGTATTTTCGATTATATTCGTATGATTGCTGACTTTTGAAAACAGTGAGCAATCATAGACATCGACTTCATGCTAGAAAAGATAAAACTTTCCTTATTCGTATTCATCTGTCTACTTGTCCGCCTCTCCTTTCAAATCATCCCTAATCCGCAGAAAGACAAAAAACAGCCTAATCCTCGCGTTTCATTTATGCAATCCTCCAAACAAAATCATCTCAATATCGACCTTGCCTACTGAGATATAACTTTGGTTTTTGGCATTCTAATACGGGATCTGCATATTCATACCGACGAGTGAAATCCGGACAAAGACGCATTCGATGGTTGGGTTTGTGAGGGAAAAGGATGGGGAAAAAGTATGGATGATTACCAGCACGAGGCATAGACGTTTTATGATGTTTTCTCCGAGGGGTTATTGAATTGAAAATCGGGCTGTGATCATTTCGGACAATTTTTTGAGATATGAAGAAATTGTGGAAGAATCAAAATTTTATTTTGTGAATCATTAATTTGTTCTGAAGGAGAAATTTCAAACGCGCATTTCCAAACAGTTAATCAATTTTATACCTAGTAGTTAATAAAAAAATATAAACATACGAAATTGAGTATTATTGAATGGGGAAATACATTTAAAAATAGTTTTTGAAGTATTGTATGAATGTGATTTTTTGTGGAGGAACATCGTTTCTTGATTTTTTTTTTGGGTAACCTTTCACAGTCTGAAAATGAAAATATAATCAGGAAAATCTATACAAGTGTAGGAAGGGCAAACTAATTAGTTCACCACGATGAGTTACTGCATTCACCAAATTATATTTCCTATAGAAAAATGGTTCAATTTGTCAGTAACTTGTCGTTTGCTGAATTTGCCTATAAAAAATAGTAAACATTCATAAGATGTTTCTCTATATAGGTTTCGGGGATTTTATCTGCCCCCGTTCTCAAAGTCTTCTAAATCTCCTTCAATTATTCGAATAATTTGGATTTTTCTTTTGCAGGGGCTTCTTCGCTTCCTCAAATGACGGATGTCAATTGAGATCTGCCAAAAAAATTGAGAGTGACGTATTGCTCATTCGATGTGTTGTTCAGATCAGTTTATTAGCATTCTACCATATCTCACTTCCTCTCTGAGTAGAGGTAACCATGTATGGTCCATTTTAACAGACGTTGTTGAAAAGCAGTTGTTATTGGAAAGAAGAATACAGCACGTTTCTTTCAATTTTCTCCTCTCTTGATGGAGTTCTTTCATCAAGATTTTCGTCCTATTCCATTCAATCGTATGATCGCCATTGGATGTGAGGATATGTTCTGCAATTTTTGATCCGGTTATTTGTCGATTTCTAATGTTACTCTGATGTTCACTTCGGCGCACTTCTGAAGGTTTCGACGTTCCACCTAGATAACTATCACCACACGAACAAGGTATGTTGTAAACACAGTTTTTGGTACTCTCTTCGGTGTTTTTTGGTTGTGTTCGTATTAGTATAGATCTCAGTGTGTTTGTTGTTCTGAATGATGTTCTCGCAGCATACATATGTCCAATCCGTTTGATCTTTTCAGCTAATCCGGGGACATAAGGTATTATGTTGGTTGTGAAATATGTATGTGGTGGGAGTACTCCTGTTGGTTGTGTTAATTGGTTGTTTGGAGGATTGTTGTTTTCAATGTCAGTGATTGTTTCTTCCACAAAATGATCCAGATATGCATTTTCCTTGAGAACAGATTTTATTAGGTTCCTTTCTTCCGGTAGATTCTGGATGGAATTTAACTATGCATTTTTTCACATTGGCATGATGGTTTGAGTTGTAGTGAAGATATCGATTGGTATGTGTCTTTTTTTTGTGTACAGATGTTTCCATTCGTGATGATGATAACAAATGATTTATATTTACGCAAATTTTCGGCGAATGAGAGTAAAACGAATTTTCATTTTCGTCCCTTTACATCCTTTTTTTTATAGTTCATATTCAATTAATAATGGTACATTTCTAGTGTTATATAATCTATTCAATATTTCATGCTTCAACATTTACTCCTACATATTTCCCCAATTATTCGTTGCCCTTGTAACAAATATATATATATATATTTTGTACTCTATGATAGCATTTCCTGTAACTGGGTATCCCTGTTGGAAATAAATAGCTTTTTTCAATATTTTCATGAATTGGTTGATAGAACACTTCATCCACTGTACCTGGTACCTGAATTATTGTTATTATATTATCAAAGAACACTTGTTCGCCTTCTTCCAAAATTTTTTTTTTAACGAACCAATCTTTCATGTCTTCGATGAAATGTGAATGCATCTTTTCTGAAACAATCAATTTTTTTTCTATTCTTCTAGATGTGATTGAAGATCCCTCACAATACTTTAAAACCTACCCGTCCGTTACATGATTGATGATGAAGGACAGCTGTATGGTGATTATATATGTGTTCACAGAATAATGAATAAAATTCTATCGGAAATAAAAATATATTTTTTCGTTGATAAACTCTCAAAAAACGAATCTGCTAACCTCAAATAACTGGATTTCACAAAAACTTTCCAGCTATTTATTCATTCATTTGTCCACACAGGCCAAATGGCCTATTTACATGAGACAACTCAGTACAAATGTAAGTATACAGGGTCCTGCAACAGTGGCGCGTTATTCCATATCTCTATTTAGGAAGCAGATAGGAATCTATATTTCTATGATATCAACTTATGGCTCGAGTTCGACAAAATAAAAAAATTGTCGGTCATACAGGGTGTTCAATTTTTTCTGGGCGGATCCCAATTGTGTTTTTTAATGGCAACCTATATTTTTTATCGCTTTTTCGGTTTCTACATAGAAAAAAAAAGATGCTTTATGTATATCTCCACTTCGAAAATATTGACGGTTTTCGAGATTTCTAGCATGACAAGTCCAATTGAATTTTTTTTCTGTCAAATATTCTACATTATTAACTCTCTCAAATGATATATCTGAAATCGACCTGTGATATACAGGGTATGAAAAACAGCTTGCCACATATTGTAAATACAAATATGCAGAATCTTCCTTATTTTATATGGAACACCCTGTATATCATCGATCCATGAGAAGCGCCAACAAAGGCTCAACAAATGTCATTGAGTATTCCCTAGGTTAAGTTCACTAGTTTTTCTTAAAACAGCTATCCTTTTTTTATAGGAAACCATTTGACGACTAATAGAAAATAAAAACGATATCTTGTTTCAATTATGTTCATTATAAAGTGTCCTGTAGTTTTTCCCAAAAAAAATTTTTTTTCGAAAAATGACAATTATTTCTATTTCATCGCCATAATATCAATGATTTTTTACTGTGAAATCCGTATTTGACGGCTGGAATTACACCACAAAATGTACGTTCTTGAATATTTACAATAATTTCAATAATCTCGAAATTTGTGCCATATTCTTTCGGTCTAAAACAACCTTTCAGCGAATAAAATATTTATTGGAAATCAAGTAGTCTGGCAAATAACAGATCAAAATATTTGCCTGCGAATAAGTATTGAAATCTTTAGTGAATCGTGAAGTTGAACTTTCGATATAATTTTGTTTTCAAAAAGTGATTTGATTGATATGATTTTCATATTAGGTAAATCAGACAGGAATTGTTTATTGGCAAGTAGAATTTATTCTCAACGGTATCCAGATAGGAGGCATCCAGATGAAAGGTCTTTCCGAAAGGTCCTAACACGATTTGTTGAAACTGGAAGTATCAATTATTCTAAACATGAGCGCATCAAGCCAGCTACTAATGAAGATAATGAATTGCAAGTTCTTCTTGCTGTTGAAGAAGATCCTTGTAGGAGTCAACGACAAATTGGTTGAATAGTGGATATAAGTGACAGATCAGTGCAACGAATTTCAAAAAAACATCGCTTCCATCCATACCACGTTCAATTACATCAAGAACTACTGTATGCCGATTTTGAGAAAAGAGTGAGATTCTGGAATTGGGCTATGGCAGAAATTCGTCGAAACGAATATTTTTTCAATAACATTTTATGGTCGGATGAATCGACATTCCATAAAAATGGATTTGTGAATCGACATAATTACCATTATTATTCGACAGAAAATCCCCACTTATTGAGACAGGTAGATTATATAACATAGGTGGTCGATAAATGCCTGGGGAGGCATCATTGGAGAATATGTAATTGGTCCATACTTTTCTGAGGGACATCTGAATGGAACAATGTATCTCAATTTCTTACGAAATGATTTACCAGGTTTGTTGGAAGATATTCCTCTTGACCTTCGCAATAGAATGTGGTTACAACATGATGGCGCTCCTGCTCACTATTCGGCAGGAGTGAGTTATCATTTAAATGAAGTGTTTCCCAATAAATGGATAGGACGGAATAGGCCTATCAGGTGGCCCACCAGATTTAACAAAACTGGATTTTTTCTTATGGGGATACATGAAAAATATGGTTTTCGTCGAGCCACCAACTTCTTCCGGAAATATGCGACTTGCTGTCTTGCGCAGGGTAGAACAGTCTTCCAAACATAGACTTCAGCTCTGCATTCAAGAAAATGGAAGACATGTTGAACATATTTTATAAAAGTTCAATTATCAACCTTCATTAAACTTCCCCTTTTGTAGTTTGGCAGTTCACAATTTAAATATCTACAACTTAAGCTCCGACTTTAATTCATGAATAAACAAAAAAAACCTGCCATGCTAGAAATCTCGACAACTGTCAATATTTTCGTAGTGAAGATATACATAAAGTATCTTTTATTTTCTATGTAGAAACGGAAGGATATGAAAAATATAGGTTGCAGTTTGAAAAACACAATTGGGATCCGCCCAGAAAAAATTTAACATCCTGTGTGACCAACAATTTTTCATTTTGTCGAGCTCGAGCAATAAGGTAATATTATAGAAATATAGATTCCTATCTGTTTCCTAAATAGAGATAGGGAACACCGCGCCACTGTTGCAGGACCCTGTATATAGTTTTTCAACAAAAATAACTTTTTACTTATATTATTATTAGAACTGTAGGCAAAGAGACTGCAAGGCAACAGTAGTGGTATATGGTAGACATACAGGTATGCAGGAATGTTGGGGTGAATGTAAATATTTCATTAAATTTAATCTTCACTAGTAGTATATAAAATACAAGTAGTGCTATAACTACTAATATAAATATTTGGTTATTTTTGTGTTGGGTTAGAAAATTAGTTATATTGTTCCAAATATGTTTCTTCCCGAAGATACGTCACTGATTCAGTGATGCCACTCTTCTTAATCCAGTGTCCTGTATCAGAATATCCCTCCACTGAGGACTGTTCGAAATATGAAGCTTAACTCCTTGCTGTTTTCATTCTCTGTGTGTCGTCTTCATCCCGCATCTATTCTCTCTTTTCCTCTTCACCACTCTCCCATGCGAAGACTGAGAAAGACTCTCACGTACAAGGGATATTTCGAATTTGGAAGAACGGCATGTCAAGTATGTGATATCTGCGATTTTGCAGACAATTTGGTGTATGATGATATTTTTATACTGGCGTGTATTTACCTTGGTTAATCTTCTAGGAAATTGGGGTTTCCGAATGAGGATGTGCGTCAGCAATATTTTGCCAAAAAAAGGTCTTAAACGCTCATTCAGTAGAAAGAGAAATAATTATTTTGCGAGATTTGAATACTTTTGATTCTCTGGCTTAAATTCGCAGCTCTGCCCGATGTTTTGGGAAGTGCCATTTTATTTGTATTTGATACAAAAAGAGCGTAAAACTGGGTTTGCAAAAAATTAACGATTATTTATATTGATTAAATTTTATATGGTGAAATATTTCATGTTTCCAGACGTGAAGTTTGAAATATCACGTTCTATCTCTCGCACGAACTGAACGAATTTAATTTAATTATGATAATAATAATGAAGTGTTTTCCTATTACTCTAAGGCCCGGTATTTTCACCTCCGGTTATACCAGGAATAAATTAACCAACGGTTAGAATATGCTTTTGTCAAACGTTTATTGATTTAACAAAAGCACATTCTAACCATTGGTTAATTTATTCCTAGTTTAGCCGGAGGTGAAAATACCGGGCCTAAGAGATATGGCAATTTTATAATTTGCGAGAGGCAATTTTCACTTACAGTATACCAACATGTATATAAACGTTATATAAAGAAATAAATATATCGAAAGCCCATTGCTTTCTGGAGAAAAACAGCCAATCTCCAAGATTGAGGCTCCCGAGTATGAATTCAACAGAGCCCTCAATGATTTGGAAAATATTGCGATAATAATAATTGTAGTGGTATCTTTTACCCCATTGACCTGCTGAAGCACAATCCATATAAAAACAGATTAATAATGTAGACGGTGGTTAGAGTGAAAAATATGGCATTTCACCTAAAAATGAGCCCTTTTTACATCTCTTCAGTGACCTAGTTTCTCATCTCTCATCAATAGTCTAGTCGAGAAGTGAGTTTTCTTCCAAAAAATAGTTCCAAGTCCACAAAAAATATGAGAAATAGCTCATTCGATTCGGGATGCAATTCTGAGAAAGAATTTTTCTGTTTTTTTGCTAACGAACATTGCCATTGCTATTAACAAAAAATAAAAACAATAAAAAGTTTTTGGGTAATAACTCAAAAACTATAAGGGACAGCAAAAATCGGAGAAAATATTCTCAAAGAGAGGAAATTTCCAATGAAGTATCGACTCCCGGAACTCTATCTCCATTATCTATAATTCTAATCTAACGCTGAAAATAGGGCTCCGAGCTACGGCATGCGCCGTCTCTAAAGAAAGTACACCACATAAAATAATTTTTTTATAGTATTAAATATCAATTTGAAAATTTGAATAAAATATGTTGTGTTTCCAACACTTGACAGAACAAGGTCCAGTGGGAAAAAAATAAGTTTATTTTTCAACAAGATAGGCATTTGTTAATTAGCCCTTATTTTTCGAACCTCGGTTTTCATGAGCAACGGCATAATTATTTAAATGATAGCTCTAAAAATGTTTCGTTCCTTGGAGCCCTTCTTATATAGATTTGACGTTATGAATGTTTTTAAAAGTTGTTTATTTTGTTTATTATAATTTTTTACGTTTAAAAAAAATGGAAACATTTAAGAAACGTTGAAAAAATTTTTATCCATATGTTTTTCTATTGGAGTTTTTGCATTGAACAAAGGCATTCGATAACAATCGGAAAAAATGCTTAGGACATTTGTTTATAAATCGTTTACAAACAAATTGATTCGTTTAATATTTGAAAAAAAATGTTTTTGCCATTCTGTTGTCTGAAGAATATAATGATTCAAAAAAACTCTGATTTTTTTTCTTATTGTTTATAATCGCTTCTTTTATATTTCCATTATTTAAATAATTAGTTAAGATTTTTTTTATCTTCAAAAATCATAAATGGCATTTCTCAATAGAATAACAAAAAAATATATTAAAAATTCAATTGTTTATTAATTTAGCAATTTGTTATAAACAAATTCATAATCTCATTATATTTTTTTCTGAAAGTACTAAAAATTACAAAAACAACCATACGCAACAAAGTGTCGATTTTTTTTTATTTCAATAGATTTTTCTAAAATTGCGGTATATAAAAGTTGCAGCGGCCACTTGATTTTTTAAGTAACAAACCGCTGTTATGTTCGGTCTCATGAGATTTTTCCCTCGACTTACTGGATTGCTTACGGTGTGATAGTATACTTGCTGGATGATGATGTTTATGTTCGATTGATTATGAATGTAAGACAACACTTACAACACGAATATTCAATCTCGTATATAGAATACAATACAATGAATAATACTGACTGATAATGACAGGTTGATGACAGACGTTGTTATTTTTGAAAAGTGTGACTATGTGCACGTATCGATATAATCGATGAACGAAAATTGTATTTCATGCATAAAATAATTTATTCAATTGTAGCAAAGCGCTTTCGACCGTTAGGTCATCACACTTGGGTCCAGCTATCACACCAAAATAATGGTTTCTTACAAGAAATGAGAAAAAAGAGAAACATTCTGATCTCTAGTCTCATCCTGGCCTAGAATACTTATTTTAACATGTATGTTATGTAAACCTATACAATTTTCATTGATCATGAGATGTTTATGGTCTTTTTGGCTTCTTGTACACCTGACGAGTACGCACTGATGATGACCTAACGGTCGAAAGCGCTTTGCTACAATTGAATAAATTATTTTATGCACAAAATACAATTTTCTTACATCGGTTGTTATTTTTATCCGCCTCGTTCTCACGCGTTTCATGTCAATTGACCAAATCGAGTGAGCCTGATTGGAAATTAAATAATATTATACAGTAGGAAACAGTACAGTAACTTTTGAACCATTGAAGATACAGTTATCAACTTTTGAAATGATTTTATTGAACATTAGTTGATTCCTTGAATAAACTTTCCACCAAGTCTGTACAAAGGAATATCATTCAATTTCTCGTGGTATTTCCGGTTTTTCCTGAGATCTACCATTTTCCGGTTTATTTATATTGAATCCTTTATGTGAAGAAAACCGTTTAATTCGATTTTTCTATTCATTCCACTTCACATGGCACTTATCTTTCACTATATGCTACGGGCTTGCCAGATCTCTACTGAGAAGGAATCTTTATTTAGAAACCTATCGAGGTGGGAGATTTTCGGAGTGTTTCTTTCTGTCACTAGGTACCGCCAGTTAAAGTTTATCTTTTCCGGCGTACCTATAGGTGTTACAAGATCGATGATGGTTTGTTTACGTTGTGTCTCACTTCAGCCAGAGTTCGTTGGACTTTTGGCTGGTTGACTACTCCGTACTGATGAGGGCCAAGAAGCCTGAAACCGGTATGCGGATTGTTAGGTGAACACGACATAAATTAAACATAATCGAGCTTATCAGAAAGAAACATTTGCATTCAATGTCCATTGATATTTTATGGAAGTATGCATGGATTTTCAGGTGAATATCATTCAATGTTCTGCGTGGTATTTGCCAGGAAAGTAGTTGTTTTTCACCTGAGATCTACCATTTTCTGGTTCAATTTTATATTGAATCCTTTATGTGAAGAAAACCGTTTAATTCGATTTTTCTAAGTCTGTATCAGTCATGGTTTCCTGTTTATATGCATTTCTTTATAAAAAATTCCGTTATCTACTTCTTACAATGCTTATATCTTTTACACTATGAAAGTTAGCCCTTTTGTACTTCAGGACGAATTTGTGGGCTAATTATGCAAAAAATGTTGATTTCAGTCATTAACCTACACATGTACATGAAATACACGGATTTATTTAAATAATGTCAACTTCATCATGTATTCTAGCAGTGTTCGATCACATATTTGTTAATAAATACTAAAGATAAACAGTTTTTTTTTATAAAATCATTCATTATCTGTTTTTTTTAACTATTTCTATAAAAATCATATAGCGTGATTTCAGAAAAATCTATAAGAATATAATTTTTTTCACACTTTGTTGCATAGGTTGTTTGTAAGTTTTAGTAATTTTATAAAAAATATATAATGAGAATTAAAATTTTGTAACAAATTTTCAACTCAATTTTTAACTTAATTTATTTTTTGATTTTCTGTTATTGAATTAAGAAATGCCATTTATGATTTTTGAAGAAAAAAAATCTAATTATTTGAATAATAGAAATATAAAAAAACGATTATAAACAATAAGAATTTATTTTTGTAAAAATAATTATATTCTTTATACAACAAAATGGCAAACTTCTTTTGAATAATAAATTAATCAATTTGTTTATAAAAAAAATCCTAGTATTTTTTCTCGAATGTTATGGAATGCCTTATTTTGATGCAAAAACAGCAATAGCAAAATATATGGATACAAAATATTTTTAACATTTTTTTCATTTTAAATTTTTTGCTAAATTAAAAAAATTATAATAAACAAAACATACCACTTTTAAAAACTTTTATAACGTGATCTTGTTGAGTATATATATATATATATATATATATATATATATATACAAAATGGCAACCTTCTTTTAAATATCAATTAATCAATTTGTTTATTAGAAAAATCCTAGTGTTTTTTTCGAATTTTATGGAATACTTTATTTCGATGCAAAAACAGCAATAGCCAAATATATCGATACAAAATATTTTTAACATTTTTTTCATCTTAAATTTTTTGCTAAATTAAAAAAATAATAAACAAAATAAATAACTTTTAAGAACTTTTATAACGTGATCTTGTTGAGTATATATATATACATGTTATATGCAAGATAACTAGTGGCCATCCCAGGAGTATCAGGTTACCTTCCAGGAAACTGCTGACTTGCTATCTTCCCAGGGCCATCACGTCCGCTCTCAGGAACTGACTACATATAATATTTCGCTGGTCTAAGCAGCGTCACCATTTTTCTAACATTATAAATAGCCCTGCGAGGCATCATTAGAAAGTAGTTGTTTTCAGACACTCAGTCAAGTAGTTTTAATTGTATTATTATATTTTCCAAATAAAGTCAAAAGGAGTCTACTGTACTCCTTTTTGAAGTAGTAATTGTTTTTAAAAAAGTCTTCAGTGAAAAGTGAGATATAACAATTGGCGCAGTCGCTGTAGGATCCTTCAACTCCTGCGGAACACGGAAAACCTAACCGAAGGAGGGTGGATCCCAATCCTTCAAAGGAAAAAGAACCTGCACGAAGCTCATTGGACACTTCAAGCAACAAACAACACCAAAGGACCACGGAAGGACGGTCTCTTCAACGAAAGAAGAACACGCGAACGCTAACTTCCTTCGGAGCAACGCTTGTGAAGCCGGATTGCATCCTCCGCATGGACATTCTTTGGTAAGAAAATATAAAAATCATCTCGTTTATTTTCAATATTCAATTGATTTCAATTTGAACCAGTTCTATTATCAACTCGTCCACTATGCCTACAACGCCTCCAAATACCACAACTGAAGTTGAACCCTATAGATTAAATGAAATATTTTCAATAATTCCGGAGTATGACGGTGATCAAATATTTTTAAATACTTTCATCCATGCGTGTAACACTGCTTACCGTATGGCCATACAAGATCAAAGAACATTGGTAATCTTGCACATCAAAAATAAATTAAAAGGGAAAGCGGCAGAATTAATAAGTTCTCGAAATCCCCAAACCTGGGATGAAATTAAGTTACTGTTAAATCAATACTTTGGTGATACTCGTGATTCAACCTCATTGATACAAGATCTCCAAAGAATTCACCAACTACCTGGCGAATCACCTCTGACTTTCATAAATAGATTACAAACACATAATGCAAAAATGCACGCTACAATTCAGAAACAAAATCTCACTCCCGATCAAAAAACATCTCAAAGTTCACTCATTGAAACCATGACAATGAATAGTCTTTTGGCTGGTTTAGAACCTCAAATTGGACAACTTATTAGAGCAGGTAACCCTACGGACATACTAACTGCAACACAGAGAGTACGAAGGGAAATGCAATTGAATTATTTTCAACAGCAAAAATCTACATTGAATAGAAATCCAATTACGCATACTAACCAACCGAGAAAAATGGATTCAAATCCCAATCAACAGAAATTTTGCTCTTACTGTAAACGTCAAGGCCATGTTCTGAATGAATGTCGTACAAGACAATCTCAACAATCGCAACAAAATTTCCAAAGGCCAAATTTTCCCAACAAAATACGAACTTCCAACAGAATCCCAGATTCTATCAAAACTTCAGACCTAATCAACCAAATCAATCAAATCAACCAAATCAATCAAACAATCAGAATCAATCCCAATTCAGACCACCAATAATTAGGCCAAATCCTAATTTCAATCAACAAAGGCCTTCAACCATCCAACAAAACCCGAATTTTAACAAATTCGGTTCTCAGCGAACTCACCACCTGAATACACGAAACCCTAGCGCTGATAATTATACCGATAATTATCAAGAATACCAATATTCCACAAACGATAATTACACAGATGATTATCAAGATTCCCAAAATTTTGGTGCTGAAAGTTATACCGATAATTATCAGGAACACCAGTCAAATATTTCCAATCATACTAATGATCAGTATGATTTTGGATATTCGGAAACCCAACCGAATCAATACGAAAATTCTCAGGATTTTCCAATAGGCCCAATATCTTTCGATCCACCGATCGATAGATCCCACTTCAGAGCTCCAAGCCCAAGTGCAAGCCCTGAATATATCAGACAATCTCAACCCAAACTTGAACTTCCCCGAACAAATGTTCCTATAACTCAATCACTCACAATCAATTCCAAAAACTTGTATTATATCATGGACGCAACCAATACCTATAAAATACTTATCGATACCGGTGCTGGTCTATCAATCTTCAAGCCAAAAACAGTTCAAAATTATTCTAATAGATCCCATGAAAATGTGGTGATACAAGGTATCACAGATCAAAAAATTATCATTTCTGAATCAGTAATGATACCCTTTGTATAGGTAATCCTCATGAAGTATTCATTTACCATTTAGATATAGATTTCGATGGTCTCCTAGGATCCGATTTCTCAGAACACTATCATTGTATTGTCGATTTGAAAAATTGTAACGAATTTTTCGTTACGTCCTTACACATAACCAATTTCTCATAACTATTCCGGTTATCTTACGGTGGAACGGGTCATTAGTCACGGCCGATCGTGAACTATGGGACAGCGCCTTTGTTGTCGTCTCGTGAAAATGGTATCGTGACAGTTGAGTTTGAAGGAAATTTTTATATTTCTTTTGGAATATCTTTCCTCATTAATTTTTTTTACCCTTCTGGTACATAGAATCACCTTATCAAAACTTACCTGTTTCAAAATTAACTGAATTTGAACATCACGTTTTGGGTGAGGTTTTTTTGTTTGGTTTTAAATTTTGTTCATTTTTAATATTTTTTTTTAATTATTAAAATTAACTTATAAATTTAACTCCAGAATAGCAGATTGGATTGCTATTTATTATCTTTGTTCTTTCACTGTAACTTTCCAGTCTTTTATATAGACTGAGATTTTTATTGTATGCTATCATTTGCATCTATCTTTGACTCTCGATTAAAATTTGAAACATAAAACTTGAGGTTCAAAGGATATCCTCGTTCTCCCCTTTTTGTACATATTTTGATTCCTATCATCTTCTTCGCATGATATATACCACGGAGGGAACCCATCTACGGAGACGGAAGGACTAGTAGCCTGGGAGGTCTTACAGCACATCAATATCAGCACTGGTCCGTGAAGATCAACTAAATTCACGCCGATAAGGGGGTCTGAAATCAACTATCGAACCACCCCAAACCATCTTCATCGTAACCGCTGAAACCAAGTTCCTCCTAGAACCGCTGGGACCAGCTTCAAGAAACTAGCCTTCCTCTATCTCGCTCAAGATCTCCGAAGGTATATTCGTGACCAACAACTGGAGGAATCATAGGTGTAAATGTTCGAATTTTGATCAGAGTCAAAATTACTGGTTTTTTTTTATGTAATTTTTCCATTCTTTTGAGAGAAGTTCAATACTCTTCTAGTATTTGTTAATTTTTTTATATCTTGTTCAATAATTTTAATTCCAACTGGAATAAATTTGTTGAGTTGATTTATTGCATATTTATTTGCCTTCCCATACAAGCTAGGTAACAATTATTCAATTTTATTTATCTTTGACTTTTGTCTTTAGCAAGTCTGGCGCCCAACTCTGGAACTAGTCAAGTTAATTAATGTATAATTTTTTTAGTGGACAAATTTGATTAACTAGGAAAAGTCATTAATTGAACCTTACTCACGGCCTAACCGTATCCATCTGAGCAGCCTATCGGCAAAGTGATTTCACCTTCTTGAATTTGAATCATATAATTTAAAATCTGGGGTTCAAAAGTAAGGGGTGTTGCAAAATAAGCAGCTCATAACCGATTTCAAAACTATTTCCCTGATCAAAGTAACGGACTCTGAGAACCCCTCTGAAAATGTAGTTGAAACGTTCATGAACAACATACCGAATACAATTTCTATTGAACCCCGTATGGAACAGATTTTCAAACTAAAATGTAACCTACTGAACACCGAAGCTATACTGTTAGCCCAAGTGAAAGAAAATGTTAGATTACCCAATGCATTAGTGAAAATCAATCATAAAGGAGAATTTCTCACCTCTGTGATTAATGCTAATGCAATGTCAAAAACTATCAATTTTTCCGATATAAAAATCGAACCAATTCAAAATTACTCTATTAATAATTTCAACAAAAATGAAAATTCTGACACACAGACAGACAGAAATTTTGAAATTCAAAATCAACTTCGTTTGGAACATCTGAACGAAGAAGAAACTGAACTCATTACAAACGTTTGCCTTGAATATTCGGATATATTTTATTTAGAAGGTGATCGATTGACGTTCACCAATGAAATAAAACATTCTATTGATACTAAAGACGCAAAACCCGTGTTCACGAAATCGTATCGCTATCCTCAGATAAAGGAGGTGAAAAGACAGATGAGCAAAATGCTAGAAGATGGCATCATACGCCCTTCTATCTCCCCATGTTCGTCCCCTGTGTGGGTCGTCCCCAAAAAAATCGACGCTTCTGGTAAACAGAAATGGCGAGTTGTTGTCGATTACCGGAAGTTGAATGAACTTACCATAGACGACAAATACCCACTACCGATGATAGCTGACCTCCTTGACCAACTTGGCAAATGCCAATATTTCACGACTTTGGATCTAGCCTCTGGTTTTCACCAGATAGAAATAGATACCAAAGACATTTCGAAAACTGCTTTCAAAGTCGAGAATGGTCACTATGAATTTATTCGTATGCCATTCGGGCTGAAGAACACTCCATCTACCTTCCAAAGAGTAATGGATAATATCTTACTCGGAATCCAGAATGAGCGATGTCTAGTCTACATGGACGACATCATCATTTATTCCCCCACGATTCATGAACATATATCTCGTTTGAACGAAGTCTTCAAAAGACTCAGACAAGCAAATCTAAAGATACAGCCGGACAAGTGTGAATTTCTCAGGAAGGAAGTAGCCTATCTTGGTCATCTCATTACCAAAGATGGAGTGAAACCAAATCCGAGCAAAGTCGACTGTAAATGAATTTCCCTGAACCAAAAAATCAGAAAGAGATTAATCCTTTCTTGGATTGGCTGGTTATTATAGACGCTTTATCCCAAATTTCGCTAAGATTTCAAAAGCACTCACGAAATTACTCCAAAAGGATACCCCATTCATTTTTGGAAACGAATGCCAAAATTCCTTCCAAGAATTGAAACAAACACTCATTTCGACACCCATTCTCATATACCCTAATTTCGAAGAGACATTTCTGCTTACGACAGATGCGAGTGCATTCGCCATTGGCGCGGTGCTCTCCCAAGGCCCGATTGGTAAAGACTTACCAATCGCATATGCCTCAAGGACGTTCTGTTCTGCCGAATCCAAATATTCCACAATAGAACGGGAACTTTTAGCCATAGTATGGGCTGTCAAACATTTCAGGCCATACCTGTTTGGTAGAAAGTTCAAGCTAATCACTGATCATCGGCCCCTCACGTGGTTATTTTCTATCAAGGACCCTGGTAGCAGACTTGCCAGATGGCGCCTCAAACTTGAAAAATACGATTACGAAATCATTTATAAACCAGGCAAGATCAACAAAAATGCCGATGCACTTTCCAGGATCAAGATTGACCCACCGAAAAGATGTTTCATTCTAAATTCATTGATATTACCCGCAAACGAAGACTCTGACATACAAACAATTAGCGACAGTGAAGAAGAACAGCACGAACCTAAACCAGAACTGAAAGAAGAACCCCCTGACACAGAAAATATTTCTGAAACAGAGGAAACCCCGGAAAATCAACAAGAAACATTTTCTGCTGAACATATCGAACAAGAATTCCGAACTTTCATAAATTTATATCAAACGAAATCACTCCTTGACTACTCGAAAGTTCAATACTCGAACTGCCAATTACTTGACAGAGAAAACAAACACATTTTAATATTCCCACAACAAAAGAACCTCAAAGATTTTCATTACAAAATCTTCGACGATATATTCGAACAGAATTATGACTTCAGGAATTTGAAAATCAATATCGTATCGAGTAAAACGATCAAAAATCGAAAATACTATTTGTCCCTCTACCATTTGACGTTGATACAGTAGTGAACATTTATTTCTAACCCTGTATAGACATCAAAACGAAATCGATCTCTCGAACACCTATTGCGTTGAGAATAACTTAGAACTCCCGATTCTTGAGATACTTTGTTTCATTTTCTCAGAAAAAGAAATTAAATTCAAGGTATGCCAAAATTTGATAACTAATCCAAACCCAGACCAAATTCCAATAATAATCGACCAATACCACAATGGAAAAAATAACCTTCATAGAGGAATCAATGAAACCATTAGAAGAATTAAAGAGAAATACAATTGGCCCGGACTCACGAAAAGTATTGAGAATTATATAAAAACATGCCAAATTTGCCAAAGAACTAAAATATATAGAAAAAACCTCGACAACCCCCTCGTCATAACCGAAACCCCTAGAACACCATTCGAAAGAATCAACATAGACATAGTAGAAATTCCAACGAAAAATTACGCACTGAGCATACGAGACGAACTAACGAAATTCACGCAAGTTTACACATTAGATGACAAAACCGCACGAAGTATAGTCAATACCCTACTTTTATACTTCCAACATTTTGGAACACCTCTGAGAATTCACTGCGACTACGGCAGAGAATTTGACAATGCCACCCTTAGAGACCTTTGTGTTCTCTATGACATTAAACTCACATATTCCAGTGTGCATCACCCACAATCAAACGGTTCAGTCGAACGATTTCACGCAACCCTTCTCGAAATGATTCGGATACATATGGCCGAACATCCCAACGAACATCCATTCAATATCCTCCCATACGCAGTTATTTGCTATAATAACTCTGTGAATAAAACACATGGGTTTACTCCCCACGAACTAGTCTTTGGTCACACAGCCAGTAGACCACCCGAAACTCTCTACAATCAAGAACAGTTGATAACCAAGTATATACGCGACCTAAATAATAAAATTTCTCACTTCTATAAAATTGCCCGCGAACGTACCCTAAAACAAAAAGAAAAAGCCAAAGTCCGTTTTGATCGCAACATAAAAAAGGAAACCCCAGAATATAAAGTCATGGACAAAGTATATGTCAAGGAATCCCAAATAAAGAATAAATTACACAACAAATTCAATGGTCCTTTTATTATAGAACAAATTCTTCTAAATTCCGCGATACTTCTGAATCCTCGAACCAATCAAAGATCAAAAGTTAACTTCGATCGCATGAAGCCGTATACTGAAGATTGATTTATTTTCAGGTTGCTGCTACTGGTCGGATCAGTAGAGTCTCAATACCAAATCAAACCAATAAATAATACTATTGGCGTATATTACCATGAAAATGGAAATATCGTACTCACTAACGATAAATGGACTATAATTGTAAATAAAGACATTTCCGTATTCAAAAATCTAGAAAATAACCGTAAATTCTAGAAACAAAAAAATGATAGAATTTCGATAAGTTAAAAACATATTAGCCTTCTCACCCAAATTTCAAATTCTATTGAACAGAAATTGGGAGAAACTATTTCAGATACTAAACGATATAAAAGAGGCCTGATCGACGGTATAGGAAGTATATTCAAAACAATCACTGGCAATTTAGATGCCGCTGACGGCGAATACTATACCAACTGTATCAACAGGTTGAATAACGATGAACACCAATTGGAGAACTTATTAAAGAACCAAATTTCAGTAACCACATCAGTTATCCAAAATTTCAATACCACCATTCGCAAATTGCAAGTCGATGAGAAGACTTTCAATGACGATATTAAAATTATAGAAAATACTATCAATCGATGGAGCGATAGAATTAGTCACGTTGAAACAAAACTGAGATTTATCAATATTTGCGAAAAACTAATGGAAAGCTTTCTATTCCTCGAAGAAAATATTGATGATATGTTAGATTCAATTACCTTTGCACGTTTGAATATAATTCATTCTTCAATCATTACACCCGACCATTTGATTACCGCCTTACAGGAAATTTCTCAAAACCTACGGAAAAACAATCTCCCACTTCAACCAAAACTTTCCAAAATAGCACAATACCTTGAAATCATAGAATTAGAAGCGTTCCAAACCAATTCGAACTTAGTATTTATCCTAAAAATTCCTCTTACAGAACCACAAATTTACACCCTGTACCAACTGTACCCAATTCCAATATATGATAATAGAACTGGCCTCCATCACATTCTCTCGATTTCTCAAAAATTCATCGCGAAAGATGATGATTCTTTAATGTTCATACCTGTGACAGACTTGAAAACGTGTAAACCGCTTTTTCATAGAACTGAATTGTGCTCCGATATGTTCGCATATCCAATAGACTATAACTCCATTTGTGAAGCCCAAATTTTCAAAAGTTTCAAAAACATTCCGCGAAACTGTCAAAGTTCTTTGATTTTTAGCCAAGGTTATAACATTCAAAAACTCGAAACCAATCTATGGCTAGTGATCCTTTCTGAACCTTTACAAGTGACCGTGAATTGTCCCAATATGAACACTAAGACTGAAATTATTTATAAGAATTCAATCGTGAAACTCCAGATTGAATGTAGTGCGTTTATTGGAATAACAAAAATCCAGGCAAATTCTCAAGGATCGAAAACATCGAACATCACCCACGGCACCCATCCAGTTGTAATACCATACGAGTGTTGTGTGGATATTCCAGAAAAATCGAAACTGCCGAAACTGAAGCCCCTCAAATTGAACGATCTGAATGTTGATGACTTGGACGTTGCCAAACACAAGCTGGACTCATATTCAAAAAGCCTAGATGACCTGATTCAACAACCTTTCGTCGAGAAGAACATATCATGGTTCACCTTCTTCACCATCTCACTCGTCTTATCCCTGTTGGCACTCTACCTATTCTGCAAGTGTAGAAAGAGAACGACAAGACTGGCTCTGACAGGACCTGACGATTCACCGCATCCACCGCACAGACCACTCAAACCGTTGAGAAGAATCTCCAGCATGTTCCCAAAAGAAGACCAAGTTTTATGAAGAAATGCAGGAAGAATCCATCCATCTGGAAGGAGATGCATGATCACCCCACAACCCTAAAAGTTGCTGCATGGCATCAACTTTTTCTTTATGGAGGGAGCTGTTATATGCAAGATAACTAGTGGCCATCCCAGGAGTATCAGGTTACCTTCCAGGAAACTGCTGACTTGCTATCTTCCCAGGGCCATCACGTCCGCTCTCAGGAACTGACTACATATAATATTTTGCTGGTGTAAGCAGCGTCACCATTTTTCTAACATTATAAATAGCCCTGCGAGGCATCATTAGAAAGTAGTTGTTTTCAGACACTCAGTCAAGTAGTTTTAATTGTATTATTATATTTTCCAAATAAAGTCAAAAGGAGTCTACTATACTCCTTTTTGAAGTAGTAATTGTTTTTAAAAAAGTCTTCAGTGAAAAGTGAGATATAACATACATATATATATATATATATATATATATATATATATATATATATATATATATATATATATATATATATATATTTATATATATATATATATATATATATATATATATATAAGACGGGCTGCCACGAGCGAAAAATGTTTGGAGCTATTATTTGAACATTTATGGCGCTTTTTTTGAAAACCGAGGTTGAAAAATGAACTTATTTTTTATCCAACGGGACCTCGTTCTTTCGAATGTTGAAAACACACTATAATTTTTGAAATGATATTTTATTCTATAAAAAATTATTTTATGTGTTGTACTCTCTTTAGAGTTCGGGCAAGTAGTACTTATTCATTGGAAATTTCCTCCTCTTTGAGAATATTTGTTTCGGTTGTCGCTATCGCTTATAGTTTTTGAGTAAATTTCAAAAAACTGAAACCCTTTTTTTGTTTTGAAAATATGAATTTTTTCCTCAAAATTCATAAATTCCAGATGGCGGCTCCAAGATGGCGGACGAGTTTTGTGATTATGGTCCGATTTGATTCAAAATTGGTATGTGGGGATTTTAAGGGTCGGAGATTATGAAATTGTTGTAAAAATTCATTAATTCGAAATGGCGGTTACAAGATAGAGGACGAGATTTGTAATTATGGTCCGATTAGATCCAAAATTGGTATGCGGCGGTTTTCGATAAATTGGAAATGGTGGCCCCAAGATGGAGGACGAGTTTTCTTATTATGGCCATATTTCATTCAAAATTGATATGTGGGGGTTTTCAGGTTCGGAGATTATGAATTTTTTGTCAGAATCTATGAATTCAAGATGGCGACTCCAGGATGGAGAACGAGTTTTGTGATTATGGCCAGATTCTATTCAAAATTGGTGAGTGGGAGTTTTTGGGGTCGAAGATCATGATTTCTTTCAGCTCAAAACTTACAGGAGAGAGACCTTGTGATAACGATGCCCCTAATAGAAATGAACAGATTGAGGCGAACTAACTGAAAAGCAAAGAATAAAATAACTTATAAAAAACCTTTTTAAAAACAAGCTTCCATTCAAACCGTGTATTAAAACGTATTGAATAAGTTGAAGTCATCGCAATGTTTTTTGTTGTGTTATTTGGTTTCAAAAAGCTTATCGCGCGAATTGTAATGAAATTAATACTTCGACAAGTTGTCACTTACCAATCAATCATTGCCAAATGGAATTAATTGGTAACTACTTTCATGAATAGTTCGCGCGACAAGGTTTTCGAAAACAAATAATTCAACAAAAAATAATCAAATATTGTCAGCGATGACTCAAACTTATTTTATACATTTCAGTACATGGCTTGAATGGAAGCTTGAAAGATTTTTTATTAGTTACTTATCTTCATCCATTTGACGAAACTGAAAATTTTGATATTATTAAGTCTATATTGTCTAAGAACTCTGCGGCATTGATGAATTGCCTGGTAGAGTATTCTTGACTCTTGCTGAATTCATCATCGAACCACGTATATACTTAGTAAATTTATCATCCCTTGAAGGTTCATTTTCTCATGTCTCAAACACCTTGTTCCTGTTAAAAAAATACATAAGCACTTAATTTTCAACTACAGAAGTACTGCATCGCTGTCTTCATTCTATTTTTTTTCTCTTTCTCAACAGACTTGTATTCTTCTGTAGAAGGTACAACTCACTCTCAAAAAGCCAATATGGATTTCAAGCTGGTTTATCAACAGAAGATGTCACTCTTTCTCTGGCAAATCATGTTTTATCCAAATTTTATAATGGTGAAAAAACGAATAATATTATTTTCGATTTGTCACGTGTATTTGACACCATCAGTCATCCACTTTTCTTCGAAAAACTTTACGAATTTCGTGTTCGCGGTCAGAGTAAATGGATTGAAACTGACATAACTCAATCTGTTAAGGTTAGGCTCAAATCGGAATTGCTGTTGTTATAATACGAATGGTCTGGCAGAGTTCTCTTTTGTGATTATGTTGTCCAACTACAACTTTCAAGAAATATAATTGCTTCTTATCGAAATGGCTTTGCATAGCATGCAGTTCTTCTGTTAATGAGGTGTTTGACAGTCAGTAAGTTCTTTCAACTAGGAGTTTTTGTTATTTATCTCAAAGATTTGATACTAGCGGACCTCCATGCCAACATCCCATAACGTGACTTTCTACCAATAAAAAAATATTCTACTGTTGGTCCACCTTTTCATACATGTATTCAAATTTATGTACGGTATATGGCAAATATCAACTTTTCAATAAGATTATTTATTTGCATGTGTCATTTCAAGTTGCTGTCTAGATCAATAAAAAGATAATTTGACGAAAGTGATTTGTTCTACAATATTTTATGTTGTGTAACCAGGTAACTATATAGGATAGTCGAAGGAATGTTATTTGTACTACTGCAGTTTACAGTAACCAGGCGATTGTTGAACTAATAACCGATAAGTTTCCTATTATCTTGGATTTTTGGATGGTCCCAATTAAAGGCTTTTTATTCTATAACTGTTTTATCAGCAAAGCTCAGTATATTACCTCCTGTGTCAATTTTGAAGAGATTATTGATATGAACACAATTGGCCCCAGGACGGTTTCCTGAGGCACACCATTGCTTCAGAAATGGTATTTTCACCAAATTATTTGGTTATTATCTTTTTCATATTTTTCTAAAATATCTTTTGGAGATTGTATATGAGAGAAATGAGCTTTCAAGATATTTATGTGATCATCATTTTTCAATTATCTCAATTCGTCTTTTTCCATTATTCAAGTTTACTGACAAGCCTCGTACAACGAGTTCAGTTATGGTACTTATGTTGGCTTGTTGCCAAAGAGTTGAAACAGAATCTTCCTATTTTTATCTTCGTATACACTTGTTGCAACGGACTTTTTCATTTGGATAAATCATCAATGTTCGGCTCTACAAAGTTATGGTAGACATTCAATCAACAATATTATATTATTCCACAGAGCAAACTTTGGAAATTACTTTGATATAACTTGTGAAATTTAATCCAAACTTTTTCTCAGCAGAATTCAATGCCTCTCAAAACCGAGATGTTTCACGTGTTTCCACTTTTATCGACATAAATGCCTATCAATATACATTTTTTTAAATAACATTCGCAATTCACCTATGTATTGTACAGCTCCAGACCTCTCGCTACTGTGTAAATATCTACTATTCAAAAATTGGAACTTCAAAGATATTTCCATTGAAATTCAGAACAGGAATGATACCTATCGATTGTTCGAATGTGGGTTATGGATACTCAAAGTTACGGATATGAATATTTATTGTTTTTCAATCAGAAAGGGGGTGTTAGTAGAATGGTTATTAGATTGCGGATTTCACGCTGTCTACAATATCAGGCCAGTACCTGAAAAAAAAAGGATTCAGTATTTGGAATCGACATTATTTGAAAGAGGATTCCTGAACATTTTTTCTGAATTTTGTTATGATTGGTTCCAAAGATATCGCTGAAAATAGGAATCAAAAATATATTCTCCCCTATCTCCGGAACTAAACAACTGAAATTATTGAAAAAATGGATACTGGTTCAGCCAAAGTTCATGAGAATATATCAATGCAGTATTTTTGTATCTGACTCGAATCCATCGAAAATCGAAATGATAGACAAGAAATATTAGAAGCAATGGAAGAACTAAATGTAAACAAGGGGCCGGGACCAGATAAAATAACACCAATCTTCATTAAGTCATACACTCCATACAATTTTCAACAAATGCTCAACTGAACGTACTTTTCCTGATATCTGGAAAATTGCACAAGTCATTCCTATCCACAAATCAGGGGACAAAAGTGATGTGATTCATAATAGGCCCATCTATCTCTTATCTCACTTCGGTAAAATTGTCGGGAAAATTTATTACAAAATATAATTTTTTAGGTTGAAAATGTTATCAATACTCACCAACATGGTTTGTATAGTAAGACAAATCTATTTCCTTATCTTCAAAATATCTTGATAATATGGAAAAAGGCAAATCCACGTGTGCAGTGTACACCGATTTTCCGAAGGCCTTTGACAAGGTAGACCATACAACCCTTATCGTCAAGTTTCAAGATTTCGGTGTACAAGGCAATCTTCTGGATATACTGAAAGGTTACGTTGAACGGAGAACCCATTATGTAGGCCTTGAACAGAAGTATATTCAACGTTTTAAGAGTGACCTCGGGGGTGCCTCAAGGCTCTCATTTTCAAATGACATTGGCACGTATTTCAAACATGCTAGTTATTAATTTTATGGTGACGACTTGAAGATTATTGAGAAGGTCGAAACAATGGAAATTTATGCTTCTCCAAAGAGACCTGGTATCTTTAACAAAATATTGCAATTTGAATAAATTAAACTTGAATTTAAATAAGTGCTACAAAATTATTTTTACAAGATCCAGAAATCCTCCCAACCAAAACCTAACGCTCCAAGGAGAACTCAAGTAAATGATTCTGGTGAAACCCTAGACAGTGAATTAATATTCAACATTTATATTGGAAACATCATATTACAATGTACACATAAACCGCATTGAGGGTATCCTACGTGAACTCATTAACCACATAAATTACAAATACAACAGAATGCGACCCTGTTGCACTTACCACAACAATATCATCTTCTACAAACTTAGTACCACTGGATCTGAGAGGAAAATTTCTTGATATTCTCTATGTTTCTGGACAGAAACAGCAACACTTACTTTTTCCAAAACTCACCTCTATATAGGTGTCTCAAATCTATCAATTGCTCAATAGATATTTTTTGTGCCAACATGAGGAGATTCAAATCCCATTTGAGGCAATCCCCATACTCCAACTGATTACAACTTATGTTTATACTATCACATTTTTCTTCCATGTATCATATATTTTTCTTGTTTTATTATAATCTGTTGATAATGCCTTCATGGGACAACACACAATCTGACTGGTTATTATTACCAAACCTATCAATTTTGTCATGCTAATCACATTTGTATTTTTTTCATCGCTAACTATTATGGACTACGCCTAGTTTTTTCTTTCTTTTTCTTCTTTAATAGTTTGGTATTGCAATGGAGTAATAGAAATTTAGGATGATCTCTTCTTAAAATTGTGCAAACTGTTTCTCAAATTGCAGTCGACTTTTGTGAATTTAATTTTCAGTTTTGAGCAGGTTAGTAATTGGACAGCTGCGTCTGTCTGTCGACCCGCCGCAATTTATAAAATAAGAAATAAAATAATGGTTCACTAGATATCTAGCACGAAAACGCCCGCACAGTGATTGGCGACTCCGGCGTCCAACCAGAATTGGAATTTACTACTTTATTCATGAATGCGATGAGTGATTCATCTCGTCTTCTACTCTTCAAAATACGCACGGAACATATCGGTGTTTAGTTTTAAGAGCCAGTAGAAGACAAAGACAATAATGTTCAAATTGATTCCCTTGCACATCGCGTACTGTTTTCTGATTGGTTGCTAATTACGTTCATTCATTCACCAGCCAATCAGAAAACACAAGTGGAATGAAACAAACCTTTGTTCGTAAACCGTGCATGCGGGAATCTTGCTTGAAAACAGTGTTAAGTCACCCGATGTCTGGATCATGAATCATTACAATTTACAATGGCCAAGAGTTTTCAAAACAATATGCAATTGCGACTGAATGTTTCCCCCTTCACTAGTGTTTGTGTCGTTTTTTTCTTACCAGTGATAATTATGATAAGTGCCTCAGAGCAGAGAATGGAGTCAACTAGTTCTGACTTCATTATCAGTTTGGATATAACAAGGTTAGATGGTTTCTTCACTTAGAAATTGAATATCTATCTTAGGCAGGCTACAATGTATATATTTACCACACCTTCTCCCCCAAATGTCGAGTTAAATGCTTATTGCATTTGGCAATTGCTGAAGTTTTCCTCTGGGCAGAAATGAGGCAAGTGGCTCTATCTGAAATTTTGTGGAATTTCACAAAGAACAAAACATGTTTTCAGTTTTTTCTCAGATTTTTATTAAATGGCAATTTGTGTGTGTGTAATCTAACCTCTTGCACACCCGTGAATGACGAGTGTATAATGCCATTAAATAACGAATAATGCCTTGCTCTGTAGAGTTTCTTCTCGAAATTTTATGGGCCGTCCAGTTCTCGAATGAATGTTGCTATGGTGGCTTTTTGAGTGTTGAAGTTCAATCCCTCCAAGTCCTTCCCTATGGTTACTGGTTTGGGAACTCTTGCATGCGATCCCTAATCATGGTGTTCATTTTCCACTGTTTTAGGACGAATATGTCGTTAGCGAACCCAAGGGTTATATGACTTTTTTCTTTAGGTAGTCCATCCATGACCCGATTCCACAGGATTGGCGAAAGACCTCCCCCCTGTAGGCATCCTCTGGCCTCCCGGGCCACTACACTCTCCTTCATTGGAGTTGTGTGTATCATCATGTTCCTCATCTATCCAGGCCACGCGAGGTTCCTCAATCCCTGTCCGTCTACGAGACCTGATTGAGTTTATAGAGGTATTACTAGGACTATTGAATGAATGTGGTTTTTTGTGGAGGAACAACGTTTCTTGACATGCTTTTTGGGTAACCTTCCACAGTCTGAAAATGAAAATATAATCAGGAAAATCTATACAAGTGTAGAAAGGGCAAACTGATCAGTTCACCCCGATAAGTTATTGCGTTCACCAAATTATATTTCCTATGGAAAAATGATTCAATTTGTCAATAACTTGTCGTTTTCTGAATTTGCCTATCAAAAAATTTAAAAAAAATTCAAAAGATACTTCTCTATATAGTTTTGACGTTTCGGGGACTATATCTGCCCCCGTTCTCAAAATCTTCTAAATCTCCTTTAATTGTTTTATAATTTGGATTTTTGCTCGCAGAGTCTTTTTTGCTTTTTCAACTCACGGATGTCAAATGAGATCTGCCAAAAAAGTTTGAGATTGACGTATTGCTCATTTGATATATGGGGTGTTGTTCGGATCAGTTTATTAGCATTTTACCATATCTCACTTCCTCTCTGAGTAGAGGTAACCATGTATGATCCATTTCAACAGAATTTGTTGAAAAGCAGTTGTTATTGGAAAGAAGAATACAGGCCGTTTCTTTCAATTTTCTCCTCTCTTGATGTGGTTCTTTCATCAAGATTTTTGTCCTATTCCATTCAATCGTATGATCGCCATTGGATGTGAGGATATGTTCTGCAATTTTTGATCCAGTTATTTGTCGATTTCTGATGTAACTCTGATGTTCACTTTGGCGCACTTCCAATGGTCTTGACGTTTCACCTATATAACTATCACCACAAGAACAAGGTATGTTGTAAACACAATTTTTGGTACTTTCTTCTGCGTTTTGTGGTTTTGTTTTTTTTTGTTGTTCTAAATGATGTTCTCACATCATACCTATGTCAAATTCGTTTGATCTTTTCTGATAATCCGGGGACATAAGGTATTATGTTGGTTGTGAAATGTGTAGGTGGTGGGAGTACTCCTGTTGGTTGTGTTAATTGGTTGTTTGATGGGTTTTTGTTTTCAATGTCAGTGATTGTTTTTTCCACAAACTGATGGATATGCATTTTCCTTGAGAACAGATTTTATGAGGTTTATTTCTTCCTGTAGATTCTGGTTGGAATTGCAAACCGTTTGGGCTCGATTATAGAGACATTTAACTATGCCTTTTTTCACACTGGTATGATGGTTTGAGTAATAGTGTAGATATCGATTGGTATGCGTCTTCTTTCTGTGTACAGATGTTTCGATTCGGGATGATGATTTTTGGATCATGACATCTAAAAACGGAAGTTGGTTGTTTTGTTCTGATTCTAATGTGAATTTGATCGTCGGTTCTTGACCGTTTATATGATCCAAGAAAATGTTTACTTCTTCTTCACTTCGATTCCAGATAGCGAAAACATCATCCACGTATCTCCAGCATATTTTTGGACCATTGTGGAATGTTCCAACGAAAGATTCTTCAAAATATTCCATGAATATGTTACTTAAAATGGGTGACAGAGGAGAACCCATCGCCATACCAAACTCTTGTTGATAAAATTCGTTCTTGAATTGGAAATATGTTTTTTCTGTGCATAGTTTGAGTAATTCTATGATGGCACTGACATATTACTAGGACCACATGTAATAGTAATATGACAAAACTAATAACATAATACATTCATAGATTCGAAAAATACATATTGAGTAGTATATCCTGATCCTCACGCTACAAAACGATTATAAAAACGTTAACAAAAATCATAATATATTCTTGATATTTTAAGATCACTTACGGCAAGGAATAGACAGAATTTCAGGGGAGACACTGTCACAAGCTGAAACCTATGTCAACACAAACATATTATCCTTAAACAAAAATAAAACCAAAGAAATAACTTTCACGAAAAACAGAGATACTCTAGGTGACTCGTCAGTAAAGATACTAGGTTTTCAGATAGAAACTGGAAAGAACATATTCAGGAAATGTTATCAAAAAGCCAATTTTCATTAAGAAATCTCAGAGAGATGGTATCAGTAGAGGTACTGAAGACGGTGTACTACGGTATGGTTCACTTTAATTTGATATATGCCGTGTTACTATGGGGCACAAGATCAACATGCCAACAACTACTGATAAGTCAAAAAAAAATAGTTAGAACTATGGCTAAGGTGGGTCCGAGGGAACATGCATAACCCTTATTTATTCAAATGCAAATCTTGACAATTCCATGTATATATATATATCATAGAAGCGATTCTATGGATACACAAAAACAAAAATAAGAATATTATTACAGGGCTTGAAACCCACCAGCACAATACTCGAAACAAAGATCTATATAGAGTGCCTCGTATGATCCAAGACAATGAAGCAGACAGAATATTTACCAATCAAATTGTACAACCGTATTCCAGTGGACTGGAAGACCTACTCTACTAAAAAATTGAAACATTATTTGAAAAAATCGCTCCTTGTACACCCACTCTATAATATCGAAGACGGTTTTTCTCATGAATGGATATAATATGCATGTTCTATCAGCTTACTTCATAGTTTAGTTTTAGTTAAAATATACATGCTCTTTTTTACTTTTTATATATATAATATGGATATAATGTGTTATGTTTTCTCATGAATGGATGTAATATGCCCGTTTTATCAGCTTACTCCATAGTTTAGTTTCAGTTAACATATCCATGCTCTTTTTTACTTTTTATATATACAATATGGATATATACAATATGGATATACATAAATCTTTTATTTTCTTCACACTATATACACATGTACATATAAACACTATTTTGGGTGCTAGTATTATTCTCTTTCAGCCTTAGTTTTGACGTACCTGTGAACCAGTTTAATAAACATTATTGTAAACTTTGAAGGTCAATACAAATCTTATTACGGCGGTGGTCGGCTATGTTCTCACACTACGTCATTGCACTCAACGCTGTTGCCACCAAAATATACAGAGTTAAAGAGATTTTCTATCATATGATAGTAATTCCCGTTTATTGTATCAGATTGCGCTGCCAATATGGAGATGTTATTCGAGCGTTATTGAAAGCAAATTCCACCTGGGCCCCAAAAAAAACACTTAAGTCGTGATATTCGCTTCATAATCACATTTGATATGGATATATAGCTATTCAAATATCAAATAATGGTAAGCTGCGTGATATAGATATGGTCCGAAAAACTACTGGTCAATTTTAAAGTGACGAGAAGACCGCCGAAAAGACTTCAGAATTATTGCCTCCAAATTTGCAAAAAATATATGAGCAACATTACGACTTATTCATCGAACACTGGAAAACAAGGAAGTAAGTAATTACCCCAACAGATGTTATGATTGATATTGGAGGTTATAAGGGAGCAGACTTCAATCGACAGTACTATTGACCGATACCCAAAAGGCCAAGTCATATATGTATACAGACGGGACTAAAACCTAGGGTGTCCCTAGTTGGACACTAAAAACCTTGGGAACATCCCATTAATAGGCACCACCCAAGGAAGCCAGCGTTAATAATTCTGAGTGATATGCCATCATACAGGTCTTCCCTTTTGCAGATTTCCGAAACAAATGAAGTTAGATAATCTGAACTGACTTCACTAGTTTAATCCAGGTACTGAGTAGAGATCCACTGAGAATTATTTTGGTGCTGTTGCCTTTGAACTAGCAAAACAGGGGGCTTGAGCGGCTGCTCATGCAGACATGGCTGAAAATATCCCAGTAGGATCAGTATATATGAAGTGACATCTGAAAACAGCATGACAAAGTGGAGAAGAACAAACTATGTACCTACCTTCAAATAGAGAGTTGGTCCTTGGAGGGATCAGATGGTGAATTGAGCACACCCATCTGGAAAACATATTTCTGCTCGCAGGAGATAGGCAACCTTGATGTGATTTCTGCCATTGCAGTTTGACACTCAAATATGAATGGATTGAGATTTGAGTGTATAAATTGAACATAACTTCTGAGACTGATGACTTTCGAGGAGGATGCCTTTGTAGTACATCTAGTATTGGGAGAAAAAACTTTGTTGTGGGTTCAAATATCAACAAAATGAAATATACTTCCATACATTGAGAAGAGAATTATAAAATGAAGTAATTGATAAAAAATCGTTTCAAAGACCAGCTCATCCAAATGCTCTCAAAAACAGAAAGGAATTGCTTTGGATGTGTGACGTACATTATTTCGTGAGTAAGAGATTCGAAAGCTTGTCGTGCAAAGTTGTCAGTTCCAATACAAAAGCGACAAGCTTTTGAATCTGTAACATCACACATCCAAAGCAAATATATTTTACTTTTTAGGACATTTGAATGAAAGTTTGTCTTCAAAAAAGTTTTTTATTATCATTTCATTTTGTACTTTTTACTTAGTACGTCTTAATATATGCATTTTTGTTGAAGAATTGTTATTAGGAGGCCTCTTTTTTCTGTAAGTTTTGAGCTAGTTCTTCAATGAGGAGACCATCTACATATTAACTCGCCATCCGTCATTTCGGAGCAGTCATCTTCAACTAATGAGTTTTGACAAAAAATCAATAATCTCCAACTAAATTCATAATCTCCGATCCCAAAAACCCTGACATACCAATTTTGAATAGAAACTGTCCATAATCACAAAAGTCGTCCACTATCTTGGAGCCGCCATCTTGAATTTATCCGTCCGACTCCGAAAACCCCCACATACCAATTTTGAATGGAATCAGACCATGAATACAAACACGTCTGTCATATTGGAGCCGTCATCTTGAATTTATGAAGATTGACAAAAAATTCATAATATCCGACCCCGAAAACCCCCATATATCAATGTACTTTTTTCCTCAAGTACAAAAAATACCCCACTAGCAGCTCTAGTTGTCCAGTAGGGACAAACATTAACTAACTCACATTGAAATAAATGTAGAAATAAATATCAAAAAAAGGTTTTCACAGAAGACGACACTCCAGGAGCCAAATTAATAATGTAGCAACATCAAAACGGTGGCTTGTTTGTCGAAATCTAAAAATTTTCAGAAAAAAAAATAAAAAATTACAGTGAATATGATTCAAGAGGTAATTTTTAGGCACTGTTTTCGCGTACAAAACTCACTCACAATGCCTCCTTCTTTACTTTGCACAAAATGTAGCCTGTTTCATTGAAAAAATACCCATTCTTCAACATCTACACCTAACCTATCTTTTCACATTTACTAAATTTCATTTGTCAAAGGTGAAAAGTTTGTATTTTTTCGATAAAACCGGCTATATCTTATGCAAAGTTGTACCGAAAATGAGTGATTTGGTGTTTGTTGTTTGAGCTGGTAAAAATAAGGGGGCATTGTGAGTGATATTTGTGCGCGAAAACGGTGCCTGAAAATGACCTTTCGAAGAAAGAGAAATTTGATATATCTCGGAAACCGCGGCGCCGCGTTTTACTTTGGATTCGTGTTCAGGAGTCAAAAACACGTAATAAAAGTCAAACAGCTATTTTCAGGGAGCATGAGCTCCACACCTTAATATTTACGTAACCTACCTCATTAATCGTTGCAGAAACTGGATCAGGATTTTCTTCAGTTGGACCTTCACCACCAATAAAATGTTGAGAGAAGACATATGGATATTTATTTATTTTTTATTTTTTTAAGTCCACTCTCCTAGAGGCATGGATACATTTATAAATCTAACCTCATCAATGTGAGGTTCAACGAATGGTATAAAAAACACGTTTTCCTCTGGATATCGATTATCCGAAGTACAGTTCTCAAAACAACAATGTTTTGTTGGCATTGTGGTTATTAATAAGAAATAATTTATTTACCTGATTATTTCAAATAATTCAACTCTATCACTTAAATAATACTATGTTGAATAGAGGTTTGATGTTTGTCCCTACCACACGTGCTGCCTCTCGTGAAAAATTTTCCACACTAGTCTCAAGAAAATGGCTCATCGTGAATATAATCGAAACATAATCACAGAGTTCGTCTGTCATCTTGGAGTCGCCATTCTGATTCTATGGATTTTGACAACAAAATCATGATCTCTGACCCAGAAAACCCCCACAAACCAATTTTGAATCGAATCGAACCATGAACACAAATCTCGTCCGCAATCTTGCAGCTGCTATTTTTTTCTCTTACAAAAACTGCATAGTGCATTGTCACCTGCCAAATTCCACGTTAATCGGACATCTAGAAGTGGATCAAAATTCACTTGAAAGATTTGAACTTTGAACTAAACATATTTTTCTTTCTTTCTATTATTTTATTCATAACAAAAATATAGATACCCGAAATGCATCCAGTTCAAAGAATATTGATATATTGGATACTGGAATATGCAATACAAAATTCGACTTCGACCTGACACATTACGTAGGCCCGATGAATCCTGTCTCCCCGAATCGCTTCAGTTACAAATCTGAACTAATCTAGAACCAGGAGAACACATATTTGATATTGATGGTCAATATCTATGCATGATTCCATCCGGACGCTCCAAATAAGGTAGGGAATAACCCATTCATGTTGTCAATCGAGGTAGGCACCCCTTATTAAGCAGGCCATTCGGATTTTCGGTGCAATTTGATGCAATTTGAAAATTGAGTGGCGGGTGGATGAATCTGATTTCCATTTGGTGTAGGTAGCTCGAAAAGGTTCAACATTTTTTGCAATATCCTATAACTCCATAGGTCCCCTATTCTCATTTTATGAATCACTAATTGCATTTTGGATACATATTCAATACATGCAAGCTCAGATGGTGCCGAAACGGGCAGCTGATATAACTACCAAGATATTGCAACAGATTCGTAAATTTAATTACATTACATGTGCCAAATAGTAACTTTGTTGCCAACATGCCATTCAATCGCAGAATAGATAATGTTTCTACTAAAACAATGGAAATTGTTATACAGTGAGCACTGAAAGGTTGGAATAAATTCGATAAAGTCTTAACAGGGCCAGAAGAGAAAAATTGCTCAGACAAGTCAATTTGTAAATTTAAAACGGCAAATATTTTTGGCTGACATCATATTTGTTCCAGTTATGACGTCATTGTTTTTTTGATTGCAATCCTCGTATTCAAAAGTGTCATTTGGAAGATGATATTTCTCTGCATACAATACGTCAAATGTCATGGCAAGAAACACAAGAAATTGCCGAGAAGGAATCAATTGAATGTTGAAAACATTTACTTCTTATAATATGACCCTGATTGATACATTTTTAGTTACGTTTGTCCGTATCTACCTTTCATTCCATTTTTCCTGTTTTTTTTTCTCGGATGCTGATTTTATCGCCAGCGGCACCTCAGCATCTTGGACTTTTTGTGCCTTCCGGTTTTGTTTCACAGTACTCACACCGTAACCGTAGTCACCTGTACTAGTCCGTACAGGTTCTTCACCGGTAGGCTGTTGTATTCTTTGGGGGTTCGCCATGGCTGTCCAAATATAAATTGACTTTCGCGGTCTACTGTCTTGCATTCTGACAAAATATGGAAGGTTCTCCGTTGTACAGCCCCATTTTGGTTTCTACTCATCTTGAGTAGTTCTTCAGTTCTGCGCTTCGACCGTTCCCTATAAATGTTTCCCGTGATGAATGAGAGGGGCCTCTTTTCAGCGCTCTTTTTGTTTTCGTTTGACCCAGTCCCGTATGCAGCCTCGATTTTGTGACCCCGAGTGCGGGTTCAGGACCAATATATGGAGTTGGTGGGCATTTTCTAGCTAATTCAACAGCTTTTTCGTTGCCTTCGATGCCACAGTATCCTGGAACCCACATCAAAGTAATTTTGTTGTGTTCTACGAGAGCACCGAGTCTTTTTCGGCATTCCCAAACCAGTATTGGTGTCACTTTTGGGTTTGTGAGAGCCTTCAGTGACGCCTGGCCTTCTGTGCATATTTTAATCCGTACGTTTCGCACTTTCTTCATGTTGTTTTCTCTCATGCAATGCAAGATTGGGTACATTACTGCTTGGATTACGGAAGTATTCATTTCCATTGAAATGCTCCATTGAGAGTTTCTCCCCTCGCTGTATATTACGGCACAAGTTCCTCCTTTGGTCTTGGATCCGTCTGTTTACCAGATTCCTCATCCATACTGATGATGTATCTATCCATTCACTTCGATCTTGCATAATCATCTCGAAGTTAGTTTTGAAAAAGTACTTAGGAATTGTGTGGTCCATTGGTTTCATTTCAAGAATGTTACTTCACACTATTTCTTTCATCTTCCGATTTGTTGCTCGTATTTGGTAGCCTTAAAAATCCAATTCTTGCTTTCCCATGATTGTTATGTCAATCGGGGGTCCAGTAGTGCTTCCATGGCTATTGTTGCTGTTGTTTTCATAGCCTCTGTTATGTTGAGGCAGGAATTTTTTTTTATCTTGCTCAACTCTGCCGCGGCTATTTTGGGTTGTCTTTGTTCACCATACCAGAGATGCGGCTTTTTTCTTTACTTTTGCCAGTTATTGATTCCAGGTTAGTTTTGAGTCTGAAATTACCCCAAGATATTTAACTTCCCCCGACAGCTGGATGTTGGTCCATTGAAGGGTTAGAGGACCTAAGCCCTCTAGCTTCCTTCTTCGGGTAAAAGCTACAAATGTTTGATTTGGAGGGGCTGATATTTAAACTCCTCTTCATTTATCCATGTACTGACCAGATTCAGGGCAGTTTGCATTCTCTCCCAAACTGTAGTGTTGAATTTTCTCCTGGACTATGATGACTATGTCGTCTGCATTCCTAAATATTTTTTGTTCGTTTCCTTCTAGTGAGATTAGCATGCCTTCACCACCAGGTTCCAGAGCAGTGGGGACAGTACACCCCCTGGTGACCTTGACTGCCAGTGCTTTCCCCACTAGAGAGGAGTAGATTATTTTTTCTCTCAGCATGCAGTCTATCCACCTGCACCAGATCTCGTTGATGCCTATTCTTCCCAATGACCTTGAGATTGACTTTGGAGATGTATTGTTGAATGCTCCTTCGATGTCTAGAAATCCACTCAGTGAGACCTCTTTGTTCATCAGAGCATTTTCCACCTTCTCTACGAGTTGGTGTAATGCTGTTTCTGTAGATTTGCCTGTTGTGTAGGCATATAGGTTCTTGTGTAGAGGTTGGTTTACCAACACTGTATCCTTAATGTTTCTATCCAGAAGTTTTTCTTACGTCTTGAGCATGAATGACATAAGGCTCATTCGCCTCAGTGCCTTTGCCCCATCCTGTCCAGTTCTTCCAGGTTTGGGGATGAAGACGACTGTAGATGCTCTCCATGCTTCTGGTTTGTATCCCAGGACAAGACTGGCCCTTGATACCATGCATATTTTGTGTGCTAGTAGGTCAATTCCCTCCTGTAGCATGATAGCATGAATTCTTACCACGTTAGCAACGAGGACCTGATTGTTATTATTTCATTGTCTAAGAATTTCCAAATTATTGAAATGGTTCGCTTGAGTGACACTCAAAGAATTTAAATATTCATGATGATTGGCTATGGAGACCGGTCTTGGACACAAGGACGGGTGGTGTCAAGTATTCAATGATGAGTACCCTGATCATTCTAACACACAATCAACTGTTAGCAAAGTTGGACAGAAGTTCCGAAATTTTGGTCATCTGAAAGATAATTCCATGAGAAATCGCCCTGGACTTTCAGAAGACGGAAAATTTGATGTTCTACTGACTGTAATGGAAAATGTCCACGAACCAAGTCGCGATGTCTCAGCCGAGCATTCGCTCGATCAGTCGTCTGTTTTGAATCCAAATGGCGAAAACCATAATTCTGTGTGATCATCTGAATGAAACTTTCTCACGCAGATGGATTGGTAGACCCCGAGCAAGAGAATGGCCAGCTACACCTTTGGACCCTACCCTGTTAGATTTTTTTCACAGGATTATCTGAAATCAAAATTGTATTTCAAAAGACCGAACAGTGCTGTAGAACTGAAGGACAAAATTAGTGACGGAATTGGAAGAAGTCGACCCGAAACAATAACAAACGTTCTGCGAGATTCTCAGTATGCCCTGGGTATGGTCAAGAAGTGGAGAAAATAGAGGAAATTCAAAGGGGTATAAAGGAGTGAAAAGTTGGCCAAAAGTCTCAACTTTGGAAATTAGGTTTTCTGGCTCCTGAAGAATCTCCATGCAAAATTTGAAAGCTTTATATTGAACCCATGTGCAGTTTTCGATTTTCCAACTTAGCTGCTCCCGCGAAGTTTTCAATTTGTTTAATTGGTTAACTCTGAGGCCGAGCCCTACTAAAAAAGTCTTCCACTCGGATTTTCCCGATGTTAAGAGCATAACAAAGTATGGGAATACAAAATTAGACATATAGGAGACGTCGAATTTTTGCAATGATCAGTTTTGGGGCCCAACATTTTCAAAAATTGGTTTCGAGTAGTGCGCCTCAACCAAATCGTCTTTCGCTTTGTCAGATGATTACTAGTCACTTTCTAAACAAAATTATCATAACGGAAGACATATAGAAATCGTCGAAAAACTTTGAAGATATTTTCCCTTCGTACTGGAGAGGGCCCTGCCCGATTTCAAAAATATTTAGAATTTGGGGATTTCGAGGGATGGACTTTCATTTCACCAAACGGAAGACCTATAGCTTCTCTTCGCGGTTTCAGATCCGCGGCTCTCCAACTATGAAGTTTAACTTCAAAATGCCTCCGTGGGGTAGACTATGGAAGCAAAGGAAATGGATAGTTCATGATACTAATAAAAAAGGTTTTAAATATCTCACCCCCAATTCATTATTTAAGTGGGACAGTGTGAAATCGAAATAGTTATTCATGTGTCTAGGTCGTACTATAGGCATTTAGCGCCTGATGGCGTGAATATACGCCACGGGTGCTGAACGCCCGAGATACATACGTAATTTTCATGCAGAAGCCCCTATTTATTTCATCAAATTATATTTTGCAATCTAAATAATTTTGACTCACTCATATGAGTCCATGTTATTTACTCTCAGTAAATTTAATCTCAGAAAATGTCCTCTCACAATTTGCTCTCAACCACTTTGCCCTCATTCAATTTGCTCTCATGTTATTTGTTCTCAACCAATATTCCCCCACGCAATTGAGTCTTATTCATTCAAAATACTGAATAAATCATTCCTATTTCATAAAGCATAAGGCATTGTTATTTGTGATGGATAATAATATATCACTATGAGCATCAGTATAACAAATATAATTCAGTAAACTTAGCTAAAAAAAAATTCTTCTAACCATATCACGATCAGCATCAGTATAACGAATATATTCAACAACCTTACCTGAAACTCAACCAAATAGATTGATGCTCCCATAACCTAACATAACGTAACTTTCAGATTTAAATATCATAAGCTAATTTTTTTAAGAACTTAAGGAAAGTCGCTGATTTTGAACAGAGATGAAATGGAGAGATTATTGACAGAAGCCCCAGATGACAAGTATTTATCAATAAAAGTTTCTTTAATTTTTGGAAAATGCTGAGCCTGCAGGCGTGAAGTACTTACAAAAATAAAGATCGACGACATTCAAGATTTTGGAGAATCGTTATTAGTCAGCATAAAAGAATCGAAAAAGAAGGTAGAAAAAATGTTTATGTTTGTGGATGGAAAGAAACCGATGACCAGCTTTCTTGGGCCCTACAGGAAATATCGTTTGTTACGACCCACACAAACTCACATAAAAGTTTTTTTGTGTTTTTTAAAAATATGAAGTGTTCCACTCGAAAGGTAAAAAAAAAATTAATAAAAAAAAACTTTTTAAAAACATTATTTTATTCAAATACCCTAAAAAGTACAAAATAATTGCTTTGGATGTGTGACGTAGGTTTTTCCGTGAGTTATAGATCAAAGAGCTTGTCGCTCAAAGTTTTCATTTCGAATACAGATGCGACAAGCTTTTGAATCTATAACTCACGGAATAACCTACGTGACACATCCAAAGCAATCATTTTGTACTTTTTAGGGTATTTGAATAAAAGCTTGTTTTTAATAAAGTTTTTTTTTATTAATTATTTTATTTTGTGCTTCTGAGTAAGTACCCCTAACACCCAATTTTGTACTTTTTAGGGTATTTGAATAAAAGCTTGTTTTTAATAAAGTTTTTTTTTATTAATTATTTTATTTTGTGCTTCTGAGTAAGTACCCCTAACACCCACATACCAATTTTGAATCGAATCAGACCATAATTACAAAATCATCGCATTCTTGAAGCCGCAATCTTGAATTTGTACAATTTTGAGAAAATAAGTTTTAACCCCTAACCCCCACATACCAATTTTGAATCGAATCGGACCATAAACACAAATCTCATCCGCCATCTTGGAGCCGCCATTTCGTTTGTTTTTTCTCTAGCAAATGCATAACGCATTGTCACGGGAACTATGAACACTTTCCAAATTTGACGTTAATCGAACAACTAGAAGTGGGTCAAATTCAACTTGCAAGATTTGATGACAAACATCGGGACAGGTAAAACTAAATAAAAGATTGTAATAAAAACGCGTTTGGTCCAGTGCCTCGAAATATTGCAATCTCTCCGTTTTTTTAACACCCTCAACAGCAAAGGTGAACGCTCAGGAACAACCTAGTACAATACTAGAGAAAATTAATATCATCTTAGTAATTCAACAAAACATTTGCCGGCTTTGAATATTGCTAATTGTAATAAGTGCATAATTAATTTCAAATCTGAATATATGAACTGTTTGTAGTATTATTTTCGTGTTAAATAAATGATTTCGATGTGTTTGTATTTGAGTATACTATTCAAAATTTACATAGGTATGTACATAAAGCAAAAATCTATAAAGAATTACTTTACCGCCAGCGGGTGATAAAATGATCTGGCGGGCGGTAAAGTTCTTCTTTATACTAGAAAACCCGGGCGATGAAGTGCACTTCACCGCCCGCTTGTGCATAAAAGGAATTTATAAACCTATTGAATGAGAAAATACAAATTGTAACTGAGAAAATGATAGGCCTAATGACAAGCAAAATATTTCTGCATGATTTTATCCTCTTTCGAAACAGAATAATTTTTCTGTGTATATATTGTTCTGCATGAATAGTAGACTTACATTCGCTTCAAAATCCTGAATGGTGTTGGATCGCCTGTGCTTGTATAATTTCTGCTTCAGATAACCCCACAAGAAAAAATCGATTGGGGTTAAGTCAGGTGAGCAGGATGGACAATGGTGTTTCCCATTATCAGCCCCATGCCTGAAATTCAAAGTGTGTCAAATTATTGGGTTTTAATTTGGATAACAGATTGATTTGGGATAGCCACACATTTCGACATCAAAAGGTAAACTGTCTAGAGCTTTATTTCCACTCCGGCAACTGAAACACAAAACTAGCTTCTCTCAAATAAACATGTTTTTTGCTCGCTGATTCAGTCTCATAATTCATTCGACATTTTGATTCGAGTGACGCGCATCTATCTTTGTCATAAAAAAGGGACTGGGAATTTTTGCTGGTGTTGGTCTCTGAGACCCTTTTGGTGCTTTATTCATCAACGTTAAGAGTATTTCAGTACCTTCTAGGTATATCTATTCAAGTTTCCTGGAAATTCACAAGAGAGCTCCCTTGTTTCGAAGAATTCGAGTATACATAATTATAACACACTTGAAAAGCAAAACATTCTCAATTAAAAATTGAATAGAAGGATTTTTTCTGAAAATCGAAAAATACATTATAACACAGTCAATAGTAATCTCATTAGAACTCAAAGAAATTGCAAAAAATTTCATTTGATTCAATACTCGAAAATGCTCTACCTGCAATGCTTTTGGAGCTATAAATGTGTTTTGTTTCAAGAAAATTTTGATTTTTTTTTCCGAAATTAACTTTTTTTACTCTGTCTCAGAATATTTACTCCATGTTCTTTGTCATATCTTAGAATGGTGGAGGAACATGCCCGCTGCATTCCATAACATGAATGTGTATATATAAATGTGGAATATATATATATATATATATATATATATATATATATAAATATATCTATTATATAAAATTCTCGTGAAACGGTGTTTGTAATTGAACTCCTCCGAAATGGCTCTACCGATTCCCATGAAATTTTGTGTGCATGTCGGTTAGGTCTGCGAATCGGACAACATCTATTTTTCATCCCCCTTAATGTTGAGGGTGGTCTACCCCTTGATTTTTTTTTATTTTTTGAATAAAAAATTTATTTTTTATTTTTTAATGATACAGCATTCAAAAATACATAAAATCCTGAATTTTCACCCTTCTACGATCAACCCCTATTTTTCCATCGCGAATAACAGGACAACGGGATAACGGGAATAACTGGATAACGAAAAAACGGGAGAACGGGATAACAGGATGACAGGATAAGGGAATAACGGGAAAACGGAATAACGGGATAATAAAAAACGGGATGGCAGGAAAACGGGATAACGGGAATAACGGAATAACGAAAAAAAGGGGAAACGGGATGACAGGATAAGGGGATAAAGGGATACGGGATAAAAAAAAACGGGAATAACGGGATAACGAGGAAACGGGAAAACGGGGTAACGAGATAACGGGATGACATAATAGGGGGATAACGGGAAAACGGGCTAAGGAAAAAACGGGATGATATAAAAAAGGGATAACGGGATAACGATAAAACGGTAAAACGGGATGACAGGACAACGTCTGTCGGGTCAGCTAGTATATATATATATATATATATATATATATATATATATATTCGTATTCTTAAGGTCGTACCAGTATTGGCATTTCGAAAACGGTAAATGATACGAAGTTGGTTGAATCAGACAAAAATTACCTAATTCAGTGAAAAATTAGATGATGTTCTCAAATCGATAATATCACGAACCGTTTTCAAAATATACGGGAAAAACCGAAATACCCCGTTTTCTTTTCTTTGCGCTGGCGCCTCTATTTTTAAGAATATGCAAATGTGTTCAACAAACTTTCTTCTCTGTTTTAAAATTGCTTCGATTTGCGTTCATTCTCAATACGACGTTTCGTTTTTCGATGGCCACCCTCAACACAATTCTTTCGAATACGGACTTTATTTTTTTTCAAAGAATTTAAGTAGTTCTTATCTTATCGAGTTCAGATATTCATCTCACGTGGTTTCCATTTGTACATTTTTGCCCATAAATTCCATCATCAAGGTCTGAACAATGAAAATTCCAAAATATTTTCTACTGATTTCACTTTGAATTACACATTAAACTTGAAACTATCAATAATTAAGACACAAAACTATAAAAATAATCAACAATTGCTATCTCAAGTACACATTTTTTTAGACATCGCTACCAACGTCTAAAAAGGTGTTCAAATTGACGCCTACCATTCCTAAAAATGGTATGTTTGTGGCAATTGTGAAGCATTTGGGGAGTCATAGCCGAGCATGCTTGTCTTATTGAAGCTTCCAACTCTTCCACATTCCCAAAAATTGAACTGAACTTGATGAAATCCATTATTTGTGAACCAGCTTTCGTCGCGCCATCAAATTTTACTACGAATTTCATCATCTTGCCGAAAATGTCTCAGTAGCCATGTGCAAAATTCGGCCGTTTTATTATGTATGTTAAACGTAAATTATGTACTTTTCTCACTCTGTAGGGCTTGAATTTATGTTTCTTCAAAATTGTTCTTGTTGATCAATGCGATATACCACTATTTTTCGCTATCTCTCTGACAGATACTTTCTCATTCTGATTTTTTTTTTGTAGTCCACAAATCCTGATTGTAATTATCATTTTACTAACAAGAAACTTTGAAAAATCACACCTGAAACGTCGATTTCATTATCACCACCATTTCCAGTAATAGGGCAGCTTTTATTCTCAGATTTCACAAATGAACGATGCTCTCCTAAACTTCTTTCAATATGTTGTAAAATTCTGGCATTGGGCTGTCGAACGTTCGGGATACATTTCTTGATACATAGCCAGAGATCTGGTGCTATTTCTCAAACACCTCGGATACACGAAAAACATATTCACTTTCTCATCATTAGAAAACTCCATAGTTTTTGGTTCAACGAGTAAATAATCCACCATTCAGATTTGAATTCAATAATTTGTAATCTGTCATTCACTTTCTTTTATTCCAAGGCTCACTACGCACTTCATGAAGCTTGAAGCTTTTCGTTTTCATTTGAAATAGGTTCGTTTGGGAATACGTATAGGACTCAAAGACAGACAAGAGAATTGCCTGTTGCATAAGAATAGACACACAAGAGAAATGCTTCTCGGATCTTTGTCATAAAAAAAATTTATAAAGTAAATGTATCAATCGTTGTTCCTTGTTATTCCAATGCTGTCTTTTTTTCATCACATTCGATTTGATTTCAATTCAATGAAAAATTAAAAAAAACTCTGAATTCTTTGGTTGATTGATTGATTTCACCTCTAAACATTTCGCCGATAAAATTTCTAACTGCTCCTGAATTGTAAACAGGTGAGACCACAAATCTTGAATATTTCGAAGCGGCATATTGTCTGAATCTTCAATGATTTCATTTCTTGAAAATATTAGAATCACTCAGTGTTCAAGTTCAGTCTGAGAAAGTATGGTCCGATAACTTGTTCAATATGCCACTGATCGCGAAGTTCTATAACAATGTTAGGGTTTTCCTGAGACCACCACCCGCAATTTTATGAGTTCGGTCATCGGTCTACAAAATATTTTATGAAAATCTACAATTTTTCTCAAATTCTCCTTGAAATCGCGCTGAAAACACACATCAAACATCAAAGTCTCTTTCTTAACATTTAGTTGCACTTCCTCAGTGTTCTTCGGTGGGTTATGTGGTCATTAAAATCCATTGAAACTAAACCTCTACTTTTGAATTCGCAAAAACTTACAGTCAACTGCTGTATATTTCTTTCCAGATTTCCAGATGTCACACATTGAAACCTTCAGTGGTCTGATTGTATTTTTCCACATATTAAAATAATAACAGTTTACATTTTTACATTTATCTGCTTCAAGTGTATGAAACTGACAAATAATGCGTGATATGAAATTGTTGTGACTACCTGTTTCAGTTGTTTCTATAGCCTACTCCGAAAAATTGTTGAAGGCGTTTCAAAGCTGGGCTGGCAACAATTAAATTTAAGAATAACTTGATCGGTGAAAGGTCCTATACTTTGGTAATATATGAAAAAAAGTTCAATTAATTTTTAATTGGTGACATTGTTAAGTACCGAAAATATCCAAATATTCCAAGCGGTACTCTGATTTTCTCAAAGAAAAACATAAAACATCTATATCGATATTTAGTAGAAATGGCAAAAACTAAATGTTGCAATAAAACGTTCAAATATGAAATACAATTTAGCTATTTGGGGTGTTCTTTTGAGTTTGTTCTTAATTTTACTATCCGGAAAATACCTGTATCAGATTGTTTCCCATCAGGCATGTCCATTCACGAGACTAGTAAAGCTCAATATCATTAATTCCTGTGCATATTCAATTAATCGGCCTCCGTTATCATAGATTAACGCTTCGATATAATAAATCTCCGATATAATCCTGCCCTGCATTCTGCGAATAAAAATATCCAATATTTCATCTACCGTACCAAATAGCAGTCAATATTTTCCTTCGATAAAAAATTCCACTTTTCCCTTCACAATATGTCTAATGTTCCCTGTATTCCCATAGCTAATATTTCTTGGCATTTCTGTCAGTAAATTCACCAAATTGATTTGCTCTATCTACGAAGTGACAGCCGACAATGTATTATATTGTTTTCTTGTTCTTTTGTTCGGCAAAATTGAGCTTCTTTTTGTTGGCAGGACATTTCATCATTAAATGAGTTTTGTACAATTATTTCCCGTTTTTTGTGCTGTCTGGTATCGAGGAGGTGAGTGGCACGAAAGATTTACAGAGTTGTTATCTCTAGGTGATTATTAACATACCAGATGAGTTCCCGAAGTACAGTAGGGGAGACCGGAGTTAGCTGAGATCTATGATTCATTTCTACTTGTTAATTTGTTGGCAAAATTTAGATGAATCTTATTTTAGAAAATATTGGATGCTCCGGTAACCTCGATGAATTTAAATACTGGATATGTTTTCTTTGTTGACAGTGATGAAATTGTTGCTCCACTCACTTTCTATAAAACAAGCGAGGGAATTATTTGTGGTATACTTTTGATGAGTAGTGGGAATTCTCCTCTGGCTACGAAAGTGCGGTGAAGCTTTATGCTACGAACTATGGGCCGTCATAAAAGTGGAGGATTTCCTTTCGAGGGTAAGGAAGAAGCATGAAGTAATGCTTAAACGTAAAAGGGAGAAGTATAAGCATTTTCCACTTTTCATATTCGTAATGATTACCTCATACTCACAAGGATATCCACCATATACAAGTAAATGGTATCACAGAAAACAAACATTTTCAGACATGCAAATAAGCAATCTTCTTTTTTATCCTAACAACTGTTTGTGTTGTGCTCTCAGATATTGCTTTCAACTTTGTTTTCAACACCCGACGCAAACAGAGGGGTGTTATGAGTTAAACGTGTGTATCTGTGTGACTGTGTATCTAGGTATCTGACTGCGGAATCGTTGCTCCCAAACACGGATGAACCGTTTTTGATTGAATTCTTTTGTTCGAAGGGTAGCTTGATCGAGAATGTTCCTAACTATAATTCAATCTGTTCAGCCGTTTGAAGATAATTAGCTCTTTTCTATTTGATGAAGGGAAATCAGCAACTTCCACAGGTCTGATCAATCCGAAATTTGATAGCCTGTTACCACAATGATATTGCAAGAACATTGTAATTTTTACATGATGCTGAAGCATCACCTGGAATCTGCAAAATACCCATCACCTCATCAACTTATACCGGAGATATCGTGATTTGGCTTCTTGAAATGGACTCGATGAATAGATTATAGATAAATGGTAATCAGGGTCTGATAATGGAGTAGGAAAGAGGAATGAGGATATACGATGTAGTACCGTTTATGGCGAATTAATGTTAAAGAAAGAACGAATGAGTAAATGGGATTGATTGAATGAATGAATATGACTTGATATGGTACGGTGCTGAATATAATAAGGCACGGTGGGGTACGGTATGGATTACGAACGTGGGAGATGAATAAATGGGATTAAATGAGTCAATTATTACGATTTGGTATGATACAGAAGGGTGCTGAATACAGCATGGTTACGATGGTGTAGTACGGTACATATTCCGATGTGAAAATATAAAAATTAAATAAAGTACGATACTTAGTACAAAATTGTATTGAAGTACTTCTTCTCAGTCTTTGAAATTCTGCTAAAGCCGAGGATGGATTTGGCCAAAAACTTAATTTCATAAATTAAAACTGATGAATTGTTCCTAAACTATCACCCCAAGTCGCCTACTGAACTGAATTTAATCACATTTATTTACAATATATCCAAGAAGAGAAAAATGTCGGAATAAAAATTTCAGGTTGAAACTCCGAACCGCACGTGCGATATCGCATTACCAAAATCTCCAACTGTAATCTCCATGAAAAATACAACTATTGTCAGAATACGCAGATTTTGGCAAGGCAAGATCTCGTGTCGCAATATCGTGTTTAGCCCCGTGAATGTGGGGATAGAGTCTCGATCGTAGCGTGTCTACTAGTAATATATAAAGTTTCAGAAGCATGAAATAAAAGTTAAATTGAGAATTTTAAAAACACAAAAAAAAATTATAAAAATATATATATGGGTCATTCAGGTTCAATATAAGTATCAATATTTGGATACAAGCGTCGTCACTGCTAAGTAAATTTAATAAAATCAGAATTCAACAAAAATGATAGAGTATGGATCTTAAATACAAGTAATCTACCTAGGTCCCCTGACGCGACGACACTTTGATCAACATATTTCTACTTATATTATACTTAATGGGCCAATACATATTATTTCTTTACTTTTACATGGTTTTTTGTGTTTTTAAATTTTCAATTGAAGTTTTATGGTGAATAAATATGTTTTTTGCATTTTATGAATGATTATGTCTTCCGGAAGTGGTAGTGAGAGTGATGCTGATTGCTCATGGTTCATAATTTATACCTGACTAGCTGTTGCCCGCGACTTCGTTCGCGTGCTCCTCAATTTAATAGGTAATGGAATGCACGCTTATTTTAATCAGTGAACAGTGTTCGTCTGGATCGAGCAGTGTGTACTCGAATGATTTCCAGTCTTGCTCTCCGTTACTCAACTGCTTCAGACGAACAGGCTTGAGATTTGCGCACTCGAATGGTTTCCAGTCTTGCTTCCGTTCCTCGTATGTGTCTATGACTCTCGCGCCACCTATTGTTACATTTTTGTATAACTATTCAAGGCTGATATTTTCGCCATCGGTTCAGAGATTCAGTCGTGTAAAGGTAACAAACAGACAGAGTCTCTGGTGCTCTTAGAAAAATTACAAATGCCGAAGATAACAAAAGTTAAGGGGGTCCTTAATTTTTATTATCTTCTGGATTTGGGCATTTGGGGTCCTTATGAAGAAGTGCGAATAAAATTTTAGTGAGCCAGTAGAAGATTCGGAAGTCTTGTTGATAAAATACCAATATGTAGTTAAATCTGAAGAAAAAAAATGTCCTGAAAAAAAAACAGGAGTGAAAGCGATTGAATATTTGGAATGGGAAAGGAAGTCATTGAGAGAGTTGCAAATTGAGTCCAATTCTACAATTGAAGAAATTGCAGGGGCAATGCAAGTGTCAAGATTTATTGCCAATACAAAGTTCTTCATCCGAGCAATCTGAAGACACTCGTGTCAAAACTCTACAACTTGTTTGCCACATAAAAGTAAACTAGTGACAGATATATTTGAAACAGAAAAAATAAGAGGACTGACTGCTGAAGAACAACAACGCTTAGTCTCATTTCAACAATACTGTACAAATATGGTACAACAATAATATCATAAAAAAAAAGTATGCAGCGTGAAGAATATATTCATCAAAAAACATTTACTGATGGAAATGAAACCACTCATATGAATCATATGAACCCATTCAATAAAGTTTTTATAATAACAATATATTGATTATAATATTCTTCTTTTCTCCTGTCTTTGTTGACGAAGAGCAAGTTCCTCATTTCCTTGAAGGTAATGATCATTTTGTTGTACCTCAATATATTGTACCTCAATATCTTGTTCAAAATCCAGATCACCTGAAGATATTGCCACATTATCGAAAACAAGGCACCAACGATTATATTTGACATATTTTTCAGTTTTACGTGACAAACTGTAAGATAGGAATCGACGTTTCAGTTGACCAAAATATCGTTCGATTGTTACCTGCTCCTTTTTCAACAGTTCATTAAATCTGAGGTCCGCACCAGAAGTAGTTTTTGTAAATGAGGTCATGAGGCATGGCTTCATTCCATACCCATCATCATCAAGTAGAACAGTATTTTCCTCGCTTCTCAGAAGTTATCTAATCTGTGAATTTTTCCATTTCCTAGCATTGTGCAAAGATCCAAGCCAGCGAACGTCAACACTTGTGAACTTTTCTTTGGCATCACAAGTGGCTTTCACATTGATAGTAGGTTTTTCTTTATGAGTATTGTTCTCATCTCCATGGTGATTTATTTCCAGAATTCTTAATTGGGAATCAATCACAGCAATTGCTATTGGAAACTAATACTTGCTTTCAGTATCGGTAGTTGGAAACATTATCCATTCTTCTGCTTGTGCATTTATGATCTCTACTTCAAATTCATGTCCGGTACCTTTCTGGTATCTTGGATCTTCTAGATAGTGGAAACATATTTTCAATATATGAAAGGATGACAGCGCTCCTACTCGAGTTTCGTCATTTACACCTGAAAACTTGTCTGCAAGCCCCTGAACGCTGTTATATTCAAAACGTTAAAGATACTTAAAATCACTAACAATTGTGGGTAAGCGGGGCTTGTACTGTTTAATATTCCTCAGATTCACTACATCTGCCATCACGTAACACAGGAAAAATAACCTAAAGGTAAGTCATCTACTGACCACAATCACTATTTTTGAAAGACATTTTTTTTTTTCCGAAGTAAAAGGTAACAGTAATAAATACTCCTTCACTTCTGAGTGGAGTTGAACATTCTGCTCTGAAGAAAATGCTTTCACTTACTTGAAAAGTACAGCGTTCTTCTTCAAATATTATGAATACAAACTTGAGGAAGTTTCTTCATATTCTGCGGGTACAACTATATTCTTGTATTTATGAATACGGTCCAATATTTCTGGTGAGTGGAAAAATCAGTTTCGGGACCATTTTTCCAATATACAGATGAAAGACATCTGTAAATAAAAACATTAATACAAACTAAATGTGATAAAAAAATTCCTTCTATATCTAAAAGTTATTTTTCTTTGTGATATTGAAGGAATTTTTCAAATTTTCAAATAGATTTTTTTTTCATGTGAAAGGAAGGAGAAGGAAGTCAAAAGATCTCTCCTCAGAAAAAATAACTCATTCAGTACATTAGTATAATTTCTTTTGGCTGGGTTGAAATCGGTTTTGACACAATTTGACCATGTCAAAAAAACTTCTTTCCGTAATATGAAAAGTTGGAGGGCAGAATCGTTCCTCTCATGCTCAAACAGACAGAAAAGAATATATCACATTCGTGGACAGTAGCTGCTATGGCGGTAAAATGTTGCAGTTTATCTAGGGCAGTTCTGGTATATCAGCAGAAAAAAACAATTTCTAGAGGAATCACTACTGCACAAGAAGTAATAATTTATGTGTGACTACACGTTCTCTTATGTTTACGGTCTCGGGAACTATATGCTTCAACTGCCTGGCGGTAATACTGTTAATATTGATTCTATAATTTTTTTATGGATTTGCAGACAATGTTTGAGGAATATTTTATTGATTTTTTAATAATATGGATTTTGTTAGTGAAGAACTTTTTGCTTCTCAGGTATTTTCCAAGATCGTAGTGACATAATTTGTTTTTCCAAAATCAATTCAATTAATTGATACCCATGAATCGCTCTTCATAAAATAATCGTAGATATTAGAAGGAAGATTTTTCAGAGTTTTGAACACGAGAAAGTTATTCACATTATTATTTTCGAATTATGTTCGACTGAGCGTAAACTTTTTTCCTACTTCCCCGCAAACATTTTTCCCTGATTGGATTCGACTCAATTTTCTTTTAGTTCTTCGTTCTATTCAATATATTTAATTTCGGAAAATGCTTCTGAAGTAGTAGAAGTTGAAGAAGATTCTTTGAATCTGAAACTGCCTTTGAATAGATCATACATATACAGGTAAGAATTAACAAAACATTTTTAAGTATAATTCAGTTTTACTTACTTTTCGTTAGGTTGTTCAGTCTGTTCATCTCTCACAATTTCCCAAATTGCTTCTGGAGCTATAGTTGTTGAAAATGATTTTTCCAATCTGAAATATATTGTCATTGACCAAAGGTATAGAAGGAGGACATTATTGCCAGTTTCTCTCAATATCACGAATAGAATATTTATCAGAAGAAAGAAAACATTGCTTATAGTCGTCTCAAATAATTCTGGATCATTTATGTTCTACAAAATTACAAACCTATTCTTAGACAGCTCTTAGTTTTGGGTATCATCAAATTCCATCAAATCTGGTGCCGTAACGATTGATATAGATAAAAATTTTGTTGACCCTAAAAAATTTCAAATAATAATGAATTTTTGAAAAAACTCATACAATTCTCAAAGAAAAGATCTACTTCACTACCAGTTCGATTTCCTCATCGAATAAAATGTAAAAACCCATTTACTTACATTTTACCTTGATCAGTTTCTATATCCCTATCAGATTGCGGGGAATTATCCGTGACAACAATGTGTGCAGGTTGGGAAGGATCATTAGTAACTTCATTCTCAATAAATGGTATAACATTTTGCTTCACAAGAGTTTTTCCTGGCGAATTAACAATGTCATTTGGTGAAAAATGGTTGGAACAAATGTAGGAATATTTTCTCGATATGTTCCTGTCTAGGCCATAAGTTCAAGACATTCTTATTGGAAGAAAACCTATGAAAATATATTTTTGTTTGATTATATGTCTCTTCTAAGTTACGCCAATGTGTTTACCTGTGGAATGATACATTAGCATCTGAGGATTGTAAACATCCACAAACAATGCAGTGTTCCACCATTTTCAGAGTCACTATCAACACCAAAGATATATTATCAGTCAAAATACACTCAAAATCATCGAAAAACTCTAAAAACTATACGAACATAAAATATCCTTGGCACCATCAACAAACGTAAACATGAGCACAAACAAATTAAAGCCAACAAAAAACGAAACCTTAGATATATCAAAAGCCAATGATATATCTGGTATAACCCATTTTTCAGGTCCAGAGGACTGAAATAAATATAAACAAATATATGTTGGCATCATAAACAAGGACAGAAAGCCCTATCTATATTTATTATTACTCTGAGGATATACTGGAGACCATTCGAAGAACGTGAAAGGAAATATCTCCGCTTGTGGTCGGCATGTAAGATCGAAGCGACATATCCTATTATGTTTTTTCAGCTCATACAGCTGACTTTATACTGTTTCAAGAACCTCTTGATGTGTGGTTGAATTTATTTTTCGGCTACGAAACTGTGGTGAGATTTCATGCTGCGAAAGATATTTCAGCCCACCCTTTCACAGATTTTTAAAGAACCTCGTAGGACTTATCTCTCTCTGAACATGTTTGGCTACCACGGTGTATTGCAGTTCATGGAGCCAAAACTTCAAAATAAAAGTTTTGTTGGATGCATAAAAAAGCTCCAAGGAATGATTTTCACCTGGAATGTTATCGATATATCAGGAACAAGGAAAAACTAAGATTTGATGAATGATGGAGAACATGGGAAATTGTAATGCCAATACCTGAGAAAGAAGACTAGAATGATATTCAAATTAGAAATAACGATGGGAGGTTCAAAGTAGAAAAAAGTATCGACTCGATATTTGCCATGAGAAAAGCTGGCAAAACTCCATAAAGAAGTATAGTAATTCATATTTGCTTCATGAAGTTAGAGAAGAAAAGAAGTTACTGAATATAATGACCATAAAAATAATAAAGGCTATGTATGAACTTGATGGATGTACGATTTTCTGTTTAACGAAGAGGTTCACATTATTAACATCAGTGCGAAATGTTTTTTTTATCGTTGAGAACCTGCGTAGGTGATAATGATTTTATGAAGACTTCCTGCAGAAATAGTTCTTCTGATTTCCATATTCAACAACCATAAATGGGATCACCTGAAGTATAATGGGACAGTTCAGGTTCACAACAAGTGGGTTTCAATTTCATGGGAATATAATTACTCGCACCACTCGTAAGTATGAGTGAGTTCGTTGTAATATCTTATTTTTCGACTCCCAAGTTGGAATCTAATAATACTTCCCGAACTCTGATTCTGTCGACCATTTCGATAGTTCGAACCATAACGCTTGCAACTAATAATTTCATTGTGAATTGTATCTCTTCAACAACAACTCTCTCTCTCTCAACAACTCTTCCGTTGAGGACAAGCTTCAATTCAGATCGATTTATGAATACATATAATTTCTTTAGAAGACATCGAAACTAGGGTTCTTCAATTACATGGAATGGAAATGCCTACTTTCAAATAGAATGGGCTAGTTTCAAACCTTGTCTAACATTTATAGCTTAATGACATATTTTTTCTTTCAATTCTGAAGGGGATCAATGACATCAACTTGCATTTCAGTGGGTCTGAAAGAAATATGAAGGCTATGAGGCTGATTTGATGATGAACAAATGTGAAAAAAAGTCGAGAAAACTTTTTGGATACAATTACTATTTGTATTGGAGTAATAATACCCTCTCCAGGTCTGGAATGATACCCATTCACCGGGATAACTGGGATCTACTAATAATTCAAATATGAAATAGTGTAATGATTCGCAACGTTGTGTATGAATAAGATACTATTTTTGGGAGAGTATCAAGAATGTCAGATCTTTTCATGCTCATTTCTCGTTGTCAGTTTGACTTTCTATCTACGAACCAATAACCATAAAGCCACTCCAACCAAGAATCTGTCGACAATAGAAATATGCAAATACACCAGAACAAATACATCGTGTATCGTTTTACCCTTGGGGTAGCTCACGATCGTTTTGATTTGGATAAAAGACACGAGAAATAAAGAAAGCCATTTCGCCTATTGGATACAACCATTAAAAACAGTCTGATATGCACAATAAAATATAAAGCCACTTGGTTTATGGCCTTTTTGATATGCATGCGAAAATATTGGAAGATATATTCCAAACTTCATCGTATGCGAAACGCTGCGGGGGGCTGGAAGGGAGATTCGAACTGTTCGGAAAAGAGACCGGATCTCCGTTTTACACTTTCCGAACGGGCAGTGTCAATTCGTCTGGTTTTTTTTTCGTAATGGTTTTCGAAGATTTTTCGGAATGCTTATATATTATCCCAAATCAATTCTAATTGTTTGCTAATAATATCACAAGAGCTCAAATTACATCAAATTTTTTTTGGAGATACGAATAGTTTTGGATTTCTTGATTTTATATTTGATAAATAAAGCAGAAAAAATCCCATTTTCAAATCTCAAAAAAGTCAGAAATCTATACATATATAACTACAAATCCTGTAGTTTTGAAGTTAGAGTCATGGAAATTTAAGATTTCCTTTTCAATTGAATTCATAACATCATATTACAATTAGGAATTTGCATTTAAAAATCCTTTGAGTACGTTTGATGAAGATTCGAGAATCTCTCGACACATTTCCATAATTTTCCTGATTCATTGAAAAATGGAAGAAATATTGAGATTTAAAAAATCACACCACCCGCATCTTACCTTTCTGAACAATAGCAATACATGTTATATCCTCACTGCCCTTATATTATAGTTGAACACTTCAAATGCAGTAACAAAATTGCCAATCTCAAAAAAGTGAGTGAGGATCAACGCCCAGACCAAAGTGCTGAAATTTTGACAGCATATTCCTATGATGCATATATAGATAACCACTAAGGCAGATATTAAATTTGATATTTCATCCCTAAAGGGGTTGAAGAAACATGTATTTCAGGGTTCTCAGAAATTAAACCCTCAAAGGAATGAAAGGGAGGGTGAAAGTTTTTGTGAGGATTCCGATAGTTTTCAAGTAAGGATCATAAAAATTGGTATTTGAGGTCTTTGTTACAAATAAAGTTTCAGTGTTTTTAAAAATTCAATCCCTAAAGGGGGGAAATTTTATATAGGGATTCCGATAGTTTTTGAGTTAGGGTCATGAAATTTGGTGTTTTGGCTTTCTGTTACAAATAAATGGATGTTATTGTTTGAAGTTTCCTTCCCTAAACTAGTGAAAACAGGTTAGTGAATTTGTAATAGTCGTCACAAAGCATTACTTCCGCTGTCATATCAATTATATTTTTATAACGGTAAAACGGGATAACGGTATGACGGGAAAATGGAATAATGAGATAACAGTTCAACAGAAAGCGAGCAAAGCCACAGGCATAAGCTAGATGGAACAACATAAAGAGCCACATAGGAAAAAATACAAATTCTGCGGACGAAGTCGATATATATATATATATATATATATATATATATATATCAAGTCCCAAAATCTTAAGAGAGTAACTTTCCTTGACGTTATTACTATTTTTTTAGCTTTCTTGATCCAAAATGGAGCCGAAACGTCGAAATAATCAAATTTCCAGACGCGGTTCAACCCGAAATTTACATATTCTCTATATATATTCTATATATGTATTCTATATATATATACATATATATATATATATTATATATATATATATATATATATATTATATATATATATATATATATAGTGGTAAACAGTGGAAGATTGGGAGATTGGAAAATAATATCATTCTCAGTTTTCAACCGACGAAAAAAAGGAGGAGGTTCTCTAGTCGACCCTTATTTTTTTTTATGTATGACCACGCATAACTTTTCACAGAGAAGTCCGATTTTGATGATTGGATTGGATAGGGTGTACTTCGAAGTTGTTCTTATTTGAATTTGAAAACAAAAATCCACCCCCAAGGGTAGCGAAATGGAGGATTTTGATCGTTCACCCTTTGAATGTTGGCCCGTTAACCGATTCTATCAGGTATAACTTTGTACTGGGTTATCCAATTCGGATAATTTCTTTCTCATTGTATAGGGTATACCTTGAAAATGGTTATTATTGAATTTGAAGAAGAATAATTCACCCCTCAGGATATAAAATGTGGGATCATTGATTTTTCATGTGTGAACCGATTCTCTTGAAACTTGGCACACATATGTGGTTCTGATAACACTACAACATGATGGATATCTGAATTATCATTTGAGTAGGTGGTAATTAGTAGATTTTTTCCACAAAAAATCAAGAAATAAAAATTTTTTAACAAATAATTAAACCGACGAATAAAGAACCTGGAAAGCAAAAAATAACCCTTCCTAGTCTTAATAACTAAGCTCCTAAGCTGATGTGAGTAACTCATTTTGAGTCAGCACCAAACAAACAATCAACGAAGATCAATTAATTTCTTAAAAAAATATATTAAAACGCCACTGCGCATCCCGCTGCCATCGTTTTACGCTTTTCCTAATTCAATTGCTAGTTCACTTACATTAGTTTAGGAGCTTAGTTATTAAGACTAAGAATGGTTATTTTTTGCTCTTCAGTTTCTTTATTCGTCGGTTTCATTTTTTGTTAAAAACTTCTTATATTATTATCACCTTAATTACATTATAGTTGTGTCAAACATTACATTATATCATGGTTGTATGACACGATATGTACCAGCGTCCTTTTTTAATCAATTACACTGAGAAACAATGGTATATAAAAATTAAAAGTACTCTCTGGCCGCCGCCGGATTTATCATCATTTTGTTGTGTCTGATATTGTCCGAACGGTTGCCAAATCGAATTCAATTCTGAAAATCCAAAACTAACGTGCACTCAGGAACTCAAATAGAAGATTTTTACAAAGAATTTCAAAAATATGTCTGCTAACCGGAGTCTACTGACTTTGAAGTCCCCGGACCACCTCGAGAATGAAAAAAATCTGGATCCCGATTTAACTTTTCATTTTCAAATTACTGATAGACTCATAACTCTCCCAGAACTGTAACTCTCCACTCATTGAGTTCCGGATCTTTTTTTTTGTATTTTCTCTCATTTGTCATAAATAAAACAAATATTTTTCAGCTTTTCAACAACAGATATAGAACTTGATCATGCTCAGTTCAATGAAATATGATGTGGCTTATAGGTACCTAAATTACGTAATAACACTATAGAGGAAAGGATATTTATATGGTATTTATTTGTTTTCGAATCGTTAGGTAAATTAATCAAAATTAAGCGTACTATTACTTAATTGAAAGATGAACATTTTAAAGTAACTAGAAAAATGCTATAGATGTGTCTCTTTGAAAATCTAAAACTGAACTGAATACCTTATATGGCAATTCATTCAAATACACAACTTATTCTCTATATTTTTTACTGGGTATCAATTTCAACTTGATATTTTTACCCTGTTGGAAAGAAATATGTTTGTTTAAATAGTCGATATGTGTTGTGCTGTGCTTGCTTTCTGTGCTTGCAATGCATATTACAAATGAGAAGTTTTCCATTCAACAAATGATTACTCAACCGCAACTTAATTTTGTTGGCCTATTTTGAAAGTACAGCTTTCACAATTCTAAAAATATATACCCCATAAGTGAAAGATTTTCAATTTTATAGAACACCTTTCATTAAGTTTATCGCGCGTTACATTCACTGATGAATTATTTTCGCTATTTTCCATTGGATGTGATCTTCATACATATAAAAAATATTTTTGCCTGCAAAATCAATTGTTGACCGCTGTGTATTTTATCGAAAGCGCCCAATATAATCAGCTTTGGAAATACGGTTCACCTCACCGCACTAGTGCGCAAAGTATGTTATTAATGTAGAGTTTAAACTTTCAGCCTTTACCACATAGTGCGCAAAATTTGCTATCTCTGTAGAGTTCCAACAATAATATGTCACGACCAGTGAAGTATTGAATTTAAAATGACAGAATATTCGAAGATGTCATCTCACATGACTCGTAAATATAAAAAACGCAAGTCAGAGGAAAGCTCGCGTTCAAAGAATCTCGATAAGCCTAGAAAGTCCAGTGTAGAGCGAATGTGAGAACTACGGCAGCGTCTAAAAGAAAATGAAAAAACGGCGCGAAGCGATTACGCAGCTAGTCCATCAGACATACACTGGCCAGCGACAACGTCTACGTCGTTGGAAGGCAATACAGTGATAATATAGATCTCGATTGCAAACGAGTTTCACGACCACCAAATATGATGGTCTTATCAACCAAGTCAGTGTAATCAAAGTATTGAAGATAGAGTGAGATCCCAGAGCCGGCAAACCTACTTCATTTAGCAAAGCTGAAATTTCAAGTATGAATAGTGTGATATGTAGTTGAGAACGTATGCGGACTTGCTAGCTTGAAAGCGGGGCCTCCTCACAGGTAGCAGGTACAAAAATACATAAAAAACTTCCTCACTCACGTTGAAGTATGGTAATGCTTTTGACAATTAATATTGTCCAGTTAGCCGAGCGGTCTTTGGGTTAGAATCCCTACACCTGACAACTTCTTTGTATTTTTCACTCCGAATTGATCAACGATATGTTTTGGGACGAATATTCAAATAAAAAAAAACATTTCTCAATTTCGATAGGAAAATGAAAAAAATCGGCCAACTTTTGGGATGCAGAGCTTAAATCTGGCGCCTTAGACCGCTCGTCTAATTCGACGATATTAATTGTCAAAAGCATAACCATATTTCAACATTGGTGAGAAAGTCATTTTATGTACTTTTATACCTGCTACCTGTAAAAGGGACCCGCTTCCAAGCTAGCAAGTATGCATATGTTCTCAACTGTATATCATACTACTCATACTCAAAATTACAGCTTTGCTAGAATGACGTAGGTTTGCCGGCTCTGGGATCTTGGACTATATTGATAATTAAATCATATATAAATAAAAAACACTTCTGATGATTTTATCCCGACATTTTCCTGAATAATCTGCGGCGCGGACCCGAAATGCTCCTTTCTAATTTTTCTAATGTTTTTCTTAAATTGAACTTTCAAAGCAGGAACAATGTATGCTGCTCGTGTACAAAGGAGCAAATATGACGAAAGTTATCACATCATTTGCTTCTAGGTTCAAGTTACGTTTACCTACATGAGGATTCGTGTGGCTGTCATTTAGTCGCCTACGGCTCGCAGCCACATCTACCACACTCGTCCTCATGTAAATGCATCATAAATCTCAAGCTCGTGTTGCGACAACACATTTGTCGAATACTTAGCCCCTCAGTCCACTTGTTGCATTTACTACACTCAACTTATATTTCATAGCAATAGCAACAAGATGATGTACACTCTACAGAAAATATTGGTGCATTTGCATGGACCAAGTGAGTACTCGAGTACTCCGACCAAAAATGTGGAAAAACTCACATGAGTGACATGAGGGTTTTGCCAACATAGCAGTTTCTTCAGAATTTTCTCAATTGTGGTATGGGGATGGAAGACATATATTTTTACCGTCAATTGACATGACGCAGTCCGCAACACCGGACTATATCTTGATAGAAATGTTCTGCTCTTGCAAAACCGGATGCAGTCTAGCATGTGGCTGCAGAGATATTGGTCTCTGTTGCTCTCCTGCATGTATTATTTGCAGTGTGACTGTAGCAATTTTTTACCTATAAATGATAATAAAAACTCTTAAGTCATTAATTCCAATGAGATTTGAAACACACTTGTTTACCCTTTGAAATTATTTCAAATGATGTGTAATTTGAACTTCTTAGTTTTGGGATTTTTTGTATTACCGTATTTATACGTAATTTTTTTTGTAATATTGTTCTCAAAAACAAAAATGAGGAAGCAGACGGCCTTGAAAACACTCAATCACCTGGCCAGAACCCTTATGTGGTCTCTCAAAAGCCCACATTGAGGAATAGTTCAGGCGCTGGGAAGCTGATCAAATAATAACCCACTGGAATGAGGATCCAGGACAAGGACAAGCGGAAAGGCTTCCAAGCTCCCCGCCAAAAAAACTGAACAGCTTCTCGAGTTGGACAAGAAAGACTTGAAGCTGGTAACGGAACTGCTCACCGGACTTTGTCCTCTGAGATATGACCTCAAACGGTGAACTGTGCCGTTACTGCGAGAACTTCGCTGCTTTGCCAAACGCTCAAATTCATCGAAGGGGTTCCAGTAACGCACTCAGACATTAGGTACTTATCTCGCAGGAAACTGATACACTTTGCAAGGAGTATCGGAATCCCGGCTCTTGAATACATGAAGGTACAATATACAAAAGATCTCGGTAAAGGTAAAGGGATTTATATTTTCAGATGTGTATTATCCGACCCAGTAAATCTTCTACATTTGGTTCTCTTCTCGTAGACTTCATTGATGAAGACTTCCACTTGCCTTTGAACATGTTCAGAGAAATATCAATAATATATCAATTCTGATAGGAAATTCGTAATGAGCGACCTCGAAACAATATTGCTAAGAATTTGAGTAGAATTTTGGGAAGTTTCTCCACTAACAGATAATATTAAGAAGCTTTTTTTTCAAGAAACAGACTTACTAAATGATAAACTGACATTTTTCAGAAAAAAAAACAAATATTTTAAATTTGGACTTTAAAGAATGACCTGCCCCATCACTTAATATTTCCGATTTATAATAATTGAATTTGATAAGCGTTTAGAAAAATCATCAAAAGTGGAGATGTTTTAGTTTTTTCGCATTCCCTTCGCTGATTTGTTTGAAATAAGAATAATTTATCCATATTGATATGTAGTGTTCCAGCGACATGTATTTTCCTCTGCCGCTTTCTCTTTCAGCGCAGCCAATAATTCATCACGTGTATTTAATCAGCGACATTCCAAAACATTTCCATAAAAAACTTCTGATTTGGTGATGTCTGGTGACCTTGGGGGTCACGCAATTCGTCCACTCATATCTATTCACCAATTCTAAAAATTGTTGTCTGAAAACGCAAAACCATTTGTTAAATTGTTTCATTCAAATGATATCGTTCTATTCATTAAAAAAAAGAATATTTCATCAATTTTTCGGCTCGATAATAGTTTTTTTTTATTCTGAAATCGAACTGTTACTAAAATTTTCTACCTTTTCTTTCAATTATTTTGTCATTTTGTCGCAGTTCTTTTTGTCTGATTTCAATTTCATCCTGATATTTGTCAAATGACGACTATCCGAAATGACAAGGTAAGAGGAAATATTTGCAAAGTCTTCGCAGTTGACCGAAGAAGTTTTTCAATTGTTTCAAATTCGTCAATTCACCAATGATATGAAACACATAAGAGGAAAAAAATCCAGTCTGCTTTACGTTTTCCCTTTTTTGGTGATGGGTTGTGAACCACGCTTCGCGGTTTGATTTTATGAATTTTTACGATTTTGGCGCTACGTAGACTTTTATCATTACTTTATTTTATGTTTATTATCACGATTGGATATTGTATGACTCTTCGAATATTCTCGAGAATACGCAATAACGACAAAATGCTGTTATAAAATTTTGTTGCAACACAATGATGAGGAAATAATAGTAGAATACTAAGTTCAGTGGATTTTGAACACCATTGATAGGCGCAATTTGCAAATAATAAAATTTTATTATTTCCTGGGGATGGATGCTCGATATGGTATCGGAAAATTCGGCTGTATGGTTGAGAGAAAAATAACTTTGATGATTTATCTGCAGCTCTTACCCATATAATTTTCGTATCATTCCATGAAAATCATGAACGTTATGCTCCACCTACTTTCCTGACAGATACCTCTATAAACGTTATGTTACATATTACATCTGATAAGTAATCATGCAAAGCCTCTCAATAGGAGGTTAATTTGCAAACGTTTGCTGCGAAGCAGATATACACTGCTCGTCAAAATTATGGAACAAATTCGATATTTCGCAAGCCATGTACTTTTGACAAAAATCCTGAAATAGGTCGATTTTTATTTTAAAATGCCGATTTTTTATGTATATTCTAAAGAGGTTATGTCACTGGTTTTGACATGGTGACGTAATCGGTAATTTTTTTACATTGGAATATATGTCTTGTGATACCTCATCTGAAAGGCCTTTCAATACTGCATTCAATGATAATGATTAATTAGATATTTTTTCACAGGGTGAACAAAAATTAATATTTTATTTCAATAAGAGAATAACTTTATATCCAACAAAATAGAACAGTTGAATAAGATGTTTGAAATGCCATCCACCAGTCTCTTGACAATAAGCAAATCTACGGTCACATTCCTCTTGCACATTGCCAATAACTTCCGGAGTAATTCTGTTAATTTCGATCCTAATTCGATTTTTCAACTCTTGTAGATTTTGCGGCCTATCTACATAGACCTTCGATTTCAAATAACCCCACAGGAAAAAATCCAGGGGTGTAAGATCTGGAGATCTTAGGGGCCACTCTATCGGTCCGCGTCTACCAATCCACCTCCTAGGAAAACAGTTATTCAAAAACTCGCGAACATCACGTGCATACTGCGGGGGTGCACCATCTTGTTGCAACCAAATACTTTCATTTGATGAGTTAGGATTGTTGGCGTTTGGAAAAATATATTTTTATTATTATTACATTATGATTATGAAATTCTTATATTGTCATCGGTCCATGATATGTGTGACAAATTTCAGATTATTCGGAAGATTGGAAGTGGGTGAATATTTACTTCCAAGATTTTATTACATTGTGAGTTATTTAGTTACAAGTAAAAATAATAAAAGCGTGTTAAAAAATGCAAAATTTTACTTTTTTGAGCCAAGGCTCTGATCCCTTAGACTGCCCTGGCAGACTAGTGAGTCAGTGCTCTACTACACCAATGGATCCTTTCCAAATATCAATAGTTAGCTATTTCCTAGTCTAAAATGAAAACAAGACAATCACAAATTAATGCCATAATAGGCAATTTAGTGTCAAATAAATGTCAGTTGAAATATCAACAAATATTCTTTACAAATTCTAAGTGAAAAGGTTCTTAAAGTAAACTATGGCTACTTTGAGTGAAACCCAATATATAGAAATTTTTTATTTTTATTGGATGCAGAACTCAGCAAGAGGTATGCGACTTCTTCAATGCGAAGTATCCGAATAGACCTATCAGTCATTCAACAGTCAGTGAGATTGAGAAAAAATTTAGAGAAACTGGTCATGTCAAACATATTCCAAATGCTGTACGTCCTATAATAGAAGAAAACGTGAAACTTGATGTTCTATTGGGTGTAGAGAATAATCCTCACAATACTTCACGACAAATTGCAGCAGACCTTGACATATTCCAAAGTTCTGTATTACGTATTCTTAAAGCAGAAAAGTACCATCCATACAAAGTACAGCTACATCAACAACTCAATGATGATGATCCCGATCGCCGTGTGTAGTTTTGTGAAATAATGCAGGATTTGTGTAACCGCAATCCACGTTTTATAAAACAAATTTTGTTTTCCGATGAGGCTACGTTTTGCCTAAATGGTTCAGTAAATCGTCAGAATTGCAGATATTGGAGTAGGGATAATCATCACTGGATGATGGACGGGCATACTCAATACCCTCAGAAAGTCAATGTTTGGGCAGGAATAATAAACGACAAGATTATTGGCCCGTATTTTTTCGAAGGAAATCTCACAGGGGAGCGTTACTTGGAATATTTAATAAATGAACTCATACCTAGCCTTACCGATATTTTTCCAAACGCCAACAATCCTAACTCACCAAATGAAAGTATTTGGTTGCAACAAGATGGTGCACCCCCGCACTATGCACGTGATGTTCGCGAGTTTTTGAATAACTGTTTTCCTAGGAGGTGGATTGGTAGACGCGGACCGTTAGAGTGGCCCCCAAGATCTCCAGATCTTACGCCCCTGGATTTTTTCTTGTGGGGTTATTTGAAATCGAAGGTCTATGTGGATAGGCCGCAAAATCTACAAGAGTTGAAAAATCGAATTAGGGTCGAAATTAACAGAATTACTCCGGAAGTTATTCGCAATGTGCAAGAGGAATGTGTCCGTAGATTTGCTTATTGTCAAGAGACTGGTGAATGGCATTTCGAATATCTTATTCAACTGTTCTATTTTGTTGGATATAAAGTTATTCTCTTGTTGAAATAAAATATTAATTTTTGTTCACCCTGTAAAAAAATATCTAATTAATTATTATCATTGAATGCAGTATTGAGAGGCTTTTCAGATGAGGTATCACAAGACATCTATTCCGATTTAAAAAAATTACCGATTACGTCACCATGTCAAAACCAGTGACATAACCTCTTTAGAATATACATAAAAAAATCGGCATTTTAAAATAAAAATCGACTTATTTCAGGATTTTTGTCAAAAGTACATGGCTTGCGAAATATCGAATTTGTTCCATAATTTTGACGCGCACTGTATATTAATGGTACTTAAAAGTACTCACCTAAATTCAAAACTGAAATATTCAGGCGATCCTTCACTTACCGAATTTACCAGTTGTATAACTCCGTTCCTGAAAGTATGAAGAACCTCAGCATAACTTGCTTCAGATCTGAATATAAAAATGAACTATTCAAAAAACAAGTCCAGATATTCCTCTCCTTGCTGCTCAACAAAACAGGTAAGTATAAAGATAATCATCACTTTTCTCTCATTGTCTATTGTCAATCAAAAGGCTACATACTGCAATGGAAGAGTGGAAGAATATTTTCGTAGTGCAGCTACTGTTTTCTCTGCAGAAAATGAACTTGGCCCTTTATTTTCAGAAATCTGTTTTTTTTACTATTAAAATATAATAACTTCTATGTATATTACTTGAAAATAATAAAGACCTCTATTATTATTATTATAATTATGGGGGTGAAAAACCTTGGAGAGGTATACAGGTGATCTCGGTGTACAGGTGGTTATTGATCAATTCATCTCTGCTTCTGAGCAAGCACCTGAGAAGTAACCCTGTACTGAGAGGCCTTTGTCGGTCATTCAACAGATGCTGTCTGTTATCTATAGCTATTAAATTAGTTTATGTTATTTATATTTAACATATATTATAGGATAGGAGCTCTTCAGGAATAATCAGGACATATTCCAGTACATGAAAAAACTTACTGAACTGTGCAATACAGATTCATTCCTTCGGCCTCGGAAGGTACAACGGATGCTTTATACTTTGGAATTGAGGTGGGGCTATGTGTTATCCGCTCATCAGTGGAACCTTTGCTAGAGCTTTGAGATAGCTATGAATAATCCATTTTTTTCGGGTATACAGGCACTTGTTGTCTGCATGACCTACACTGTACCCATTGGGAAAGATAAATTGGTTTGGTTAATGTGTCTTGTGATTATTGAGTGGCTTAGCACGATTATACATCTCCATTATGAACACAAAAACTTTATTTTTGAACTGAAAAATAACTTGGTAGTAGGGTATGATAACTTGAAATTGGAAACAGTAAAGCATAGCTTCTATTAGACCTCCTGACTCATATTTCCAATCTATGTGTAAAATAGTGTGTTTACTGGTGAATTCAAAATATTATTTATCACACCACCGTTGAAGGGATTACATCTATCATCATTAACTATCTGCCGATTTCTCTAGTTACCCATTTTCCGATAATATTTGAAAATGTATTGAAGACCTAGTGAATGCGATGTCTCTCCTGCATCAATGTTACGAATGATTTCTAGTGAGTACTCTCTTTTGGAAAACATTCTTTTTTGCCTCATTTATCTTTACGAGTTCTTAATTAAGACTGGAATAGAAAATCAAATAACTATCTGAATTAAAATGCAAATTTTCAATTTCAGATTTTTTCTTTTGAGTTAGGGCCTCTTCAGAATATCTATCAGATGTAGTTCAATGTCCAGCGTGGCTTAAGCCGGGGAAGTAGTTGTTTTCTGTTAGACATTCACAGAAAATAACTTCATTTCAATCGTGGATTTTTCAATTCACGAAAAAAAAAACATTCTATCAATATTCAATTGAGAATGTTTCCCTTTTCAACATGAATACCCCACAAGAGGTTATCTTGACGATGGAAGATAGTGACTGAAGTTTATCTTTCAGTTGCAGATGATTCCACATCTGATTTTATGAACATCCTGTTTATATTTTCAACAAATCAATCTATCATACCCCATGACAGGTTTTAATGTCAGAAAACACTAATTTCAAGGTGTCCCTCCAAAAGGAATGATTCTAACTTTTTCCATCTTTGCAAAGTGAGATTGCTTCTTGAAAATGTGTTTCCCATTTCTTCCGGTCTTCCTAATGATCGTGGAAGCGTAAAATAGATTTTCGTCGACAAAAATGTATTGAAGACCTAGTGAATGCGATGTCTCTCCTGCGTCAATGTAACGAATGATTTCTAGTGAGTACTCTCTTTTGGAAAACATTCTTCTTTGCCTCATTCATCTTTACGTGTTCTTAATTGAGACTGGAATAGAAAATCAAATAACTATCTGAATGAAAATGCAAATTTTCAATTTCAGAGTTTTCCTTTTGAGTTAGGGCCTTTTCAGAATATCTATCAGATGTAGTACAATGTCCAGCGTGGCTTTAGCCGGGAAAGTAGTTGTTTTCCGTTAGACATTCACAGAAAATAACTTCATTTCAATCGTAGATTTTTCAATTCACAAAAAAAAACTATCAATATTCAATTGAGAATGTTTTCCTTTTCAACATGAATACCCCACAAGACGTTATCTTGACGATGGAAGATAGTGACTACAGTTTATCTTTCAGTCGCAGATGATTCCACATCTGATTTTATGAACATCCTGTTTATATTTTCAACAAATCAATCTATCATACTCCATGACAGGTTTTAATGTCAGAAAACACTAATTTCAAAGTGTCCCTCCAAAAGAAATGATTCTAACTTTTTCCATCTTTGCAAAGTGAGATTGCTTCATGAAAATGTATTTTCCATTTCTTCCGGTCTTCCTGATGATCGTGGAAGCGTGAAATAGATTTTCGTCGACAGAAATGTATTGAAGACCTAGTGAATGCGATGTCTCTCCTGCGTCAATGTTACCAATGATTTCTGGTGAGTACTCTCTTTTGGAAAACATTCTTCTTTGCCTCATTCATCTTCACGAGTTCTTAATTAAGACTGGAATAGAAAATCAAATAACTATCTGAATGAAAATGCAAATTTTCAATTTCAGATTTTTTCTTTTGAGTTAGGGCCTTTTCAGAATATCTATCAGATGTAGTTCAATGTCCAGCGTAGCTTCAGCCGGGGAAGTAGTTGTTTTCTGTTAGACATCACAAAAAATTACTTAATTTCAATTGTGGATTTTTCAATTCACAAAAAAAAAAATCTATCAATATTCAATTGAGAATATTTCCCTTTTCAACATGAATACCCCACAAGAGGTTATCTTAACGATGGAAGATAGTGACTAAAGTTTATCTTTCAGTCGCAGATGATTCCACATCTGATTTTATGAACATCCTGTTCATATTTTCAACAAATCAATCTATCATACCCCATGACAGGTTTTAATGTCAGAAAACACTAATTTCAAAGTGTCCCTCCAAAAGAAATGATTCTAACTTTTTCCATATTTGCAAAGTGAGATTGCTTTTTGAAAATCCGGTCTTCCTGATGATCGTGGAAGCGTGAAATAAATTTTCGTCGACAAAAATGTATTGAAGACCTAGTGAATGCGATGTCTCTCCTGCGTCAATGTTACGAATGATTTCTGGTAAGTACTCTCTTTTGGAAAACATTCTTCTTTGCCTCATTCATCTTTACGAGTTCTTAATTGAGACTGGAATAGAAAATCAAATAACTATCTGAATGAAAATGCAAATTTTCAATTTCAAATTTTTTCTTTTGAGTTAGGGCCTTCTCAGAATATCTATCAGATGTAGTTCAATGTCCAGCGTGGCTTTAGCCGGGAAAGTAGTTGTTTTCTGTTAGATATTCACAAAAAATAACTTCATTTCAATCGTGGATTTTTCAATTCACAAAAAAAAAATCTATTATTATTCAATTGAGAATGTTTCCCTTTTCAACATGAATACCCCACAAGAGGTTATCTTGACGATGGAAGATAGTGACTAAAGTTTATCTTTCAGTCGCAGATGATTCCACATCTGATTTAATGAACATCCTGTTTATATTTTCAACAAATCAAAACAGGGATATTTGAGATGAGATATTTTTCTTTCCACTAGCAAACAGTTATTGATAAACCAATTCAACTTACTCAAACACATTTAGAACATTCTAGAAGAATAAAATTCTGGGATGTTGTAGATCACGATCTGTCGGTAACACTTCAAATGGACCATAATCAAATCCTATGATTAGTTTCGGAGAAACAGGGTGATTTTAAAGGTAGTTACAAAAACATCAAAAAAGTTCTTTTATCACAAATTGGGATTATTTTTTGTTTATTCCCATGATTTGGGAAAAAAATATGTTATGCGTTTGGAAACGCAATACTATTATGATCCAAAACAGTATTCAGTTCACCGGGCACTAACATTTTCAACCAGGGTGCAATTTAGGGACCTATCTGAATATTGTGCACCTGTTAAGTTACATGGAAGTTTACGCACAATAGCCCAACAGAACTTATTTTGTCTTTTATGCAAAATCCGTCGACGTCTTTCCGATCATTTTTTTTCTGCAATATTTGGCCACACAAGTTGACAGAAAACTAGCTCAGTGAACTCCACTGTGTTGCTTTCGATGAAGAAGCTTTTTGTACCACGCTTTCTTGGATATGGGCATATGAATAGAGAAGAACTCTTGGAAAATCATTGCCTTCGCAAACCAACTCTATAATACTGAGCCTGAAAACCCAAGAGCTATTGTTTATATCGATGCAACATATTTTGTGGTTCAGAAGAGTAAGAACTCCAGAGGTATAATGAAGTCATGGCTGTCGCCACGGACGGTTATATTTTATTTACAAACGGGCCTTATTTTTGCGATTCAGCAAACAATGATGCTGATATTTTATAAAAAATGATATAGACAATCTACGGGAATACTTTCAGGTAAACGATATTTTCATACTAGAAACCTCTATCTAGTATAAAAATAGCGTACGATTTTTATAAGATTTCGGAATAAAAGTTGAGCATCCTGCCCATTGGACAGCTCGTAAACAACTCTCAGCAGAAGATTCCAAACATTCCAGTATTATCACCAAAACTGGGTGGATAATTGAGACAAGGAATAGCCACATAAAAAACATTTGAATTTTTTCAAGAGACTGTGTCTCGAATACTCAAATTCATCATTTAAAAGACACTTTTGAAGTAGTCTGTGCCATGATAAATAAGTATCACGAACCTATCATAATGCAGGATGCCACAGGCGAGTTACCCAACGAGATTAGTCGAAAGGATTTGGGAGAAAACCATGCTAAACCACGTGGAACGAAACAATTTGATCAGATTGATTTTCCCAGACTTGAATTAGAAGCCCTTAAAAATCTAACTCTTGGAGTTCTCCATTTGCGACTGTCTCCATCATATATAAAGGATGATATGGATCAGGACGGAAGACATTGCATTGATATAGTTACGAGACTCAATGGAAATGGTTTTCTTAGAGTCAGATTATTTTCCAGACATAGAAACACTACTAAATATCAGTTGTTTGTGAGATGGATGCAAACGAAATAACAGGACATTACTGCACATGTCGATCGGGTGCCAGGGCGGTATGAATGTGCTACCATGTGGCAAGTACCATTTGGTTTCTCAGCTACTCGGCATATTATATAAAATTTCCAACTACCAATACTTTGGAATGCGTTCAAGATGTCGCTGTTCGTGAGGTTGCAGAAGGAGAAAATGAGCTACCTGAAATAGTAGTTACTTTTTGTAGGGCCCTTGTATTAAAAAAATATAAGTTTGGCTTTCACATATTATGGCTTAAGGGTTTTCACAGAATAACGTTAAAAGTTGAAAACATATGGTTCTATGAGGTTTCTATTGAAAGAATGAAGTAAAGAACTTCGGAATAGGATATTTTCAGTACTTTTCCGATGACACCGTTATGGTGAAATACTGTGTTTGTATCATAATGGTATTGCTTTCTAAACTGTCAACATTACTCAGCCAAATCTCGAAATTGAACTAGAAAAAATCTCAATTCTGATTAGTGAAGTTAGCAACGTCAAAATATTATTTTTTTGGAGTACGTTTGTGATGACCCCGGTGAACTAAATACTGTTTTGGATCATAATAGTATTGCGTTTCCAAAGGCATAACAAATTTCACCCAAATCACGAGAATAACAAGAAATATTCCCAATTTGTAACTAATTACGTTTATTTTCTGTTTTTGTAACTACTTTTGAAATCACCCCGTTTCTCCGAAACTAATCATACGATCTGATTATGGTCCATTCAAAGTGTTACCGACAGATCGTGATCAACAACATACCAGAGTTTCATTGAATTCCGTAATGAACCGGAATTCCATTTATCCAAAAGAAAAATAAGAAGTTGAATACATTTTACATGTACGTATATCTTTCACAGCCCCCATCTAGTGCTGGAAGATGTTCTCGTCAACTATTGTGGTTTTCTCTTTTTTGTAGATTTACCTATTGCTGAGGATGAACCTTCAAGGGTTTGAAACATGTAAAATATATGACTTTTTATTTTTCTTTCGGATATTCTCACTCAATCCACTTTGAGATTTCGGACGTTCGCAGAAATTTCAAAATTCCATGTATTCCTGCGGGGTTCTTTTCTGCCAGCTGGGTGTAATATCATTCTTTCCCACTAAAAAACACAATTCAATAGATTTCCATGAATTGTATATATCACAACACAATCTCCTTTCTCATCATCGTGCACTAAATCATATCCGAGTAAAAACAATACATCAATATTCTTCTACCCGATAAAGAAAGTAGGAATGATGATCGTCTGAAAGAGTCCAACCAACTGTTATTTTCCGGAACAAATTCCTTCAAGCCGAATGATTCTCAAAGCCAGCGATTTGGAAACAGTAAATTTTATTTTATTCCTTTGTTTTACATGCCATTTGTTTTTCCCTATTCCATAACGTAATCGATTAAGTCTGGTGAGATTAATATGATCCGTTTGCCTTGATGGGTTATATCATAATTTTGGTGTCCTTCGTCAAATGCAGGGGAACATACAGATACAGCATAATATTTGCTGGTGAAGAATTTCCCATGATATATATATATATATATATATATATATATATATATATATATATATATATATATATATATTATCCCATTTTCCTGTTATCCCATTTTTTCTTGATCCCGTTTTCCCGTTATCCCCCTATCCTGTCATCCCGTTATCCCGTTTTCCTGATTTTTCGTATCCCGTTATCCAGTTTTCCTGTTATCCCATTTTTGCATTATCCCGTTATCCCGTTTTCCCCTTATCCCCTTATCCCCTCATCGTTTCATCCCGTTTTCCCGTTTTCCGATTTTTTCGTTATCCCGTTATTCCCGTTTACCTGTTATTCCGTTTTTTATTTACCCCGTTATTCCGTTTTCCCGTTATTCCCTTATCCTGTCATCCTGTTATCCCGTTTTCCAGTTTTTTGTTATCCCGTTATTCCCGTTTTCCTGTTATCCCGTTTTTTCTTTATCCCGTTCTTAATTTATCGTACTACAATTGTCATATTCGATTGCCATCTTGCAACCCCATTGCGGATCTGTGGATAAAATGAAATAAAATAAAAATCGTAATGGAAAAATAGGGGTTGATCGTAGGAGGGTACAAATTCCGGATTGTATGTATTTTTCAATGCTGTATCATAAAAAAATGAAAAAAATATTTTTATTTAAAAAATAAGAAATAAAATCAAGTGGTGGACCACCCTTAACATTTGGGGGGATGAAAAATAGATGCTGTCCGATTCGCAGACCTAACCAATATGCACACAAAATTTCATGAGAATCGGTCGGGCCATTTCGGAGGAGTTTAATTACTAACACCGTTTCACGAGAATTTTATATATCAGATATATATATATATATATATATATATATATATATATATATATATATATATATTTATATGGTGGCTTTCTTAGATTCGTAACAAATTTCTCTTTCTTTCGTTATTTGTTTGCGTTACTCTGAACGCACTAGGAGTAAGACTTTTGGTGTCGTGGATTCGCCTATACTGACATCTGTTGGTGACCTATTGATGTGTACGAAATTTCGTGTCATCACGTTCCACGTCTAAGCTTCACCCCACAAATTAAAGGTGTCACCTCTATAATTTTGTGCATTTCATATATATATATATATATTGTAATGGTATGAGAATTTGGAAATATATATTTTTTATTATTACTATAATTAATATATTTTTGCACCGCGTTGGGCGACACTTGTAATGTAATGATGAATTTTTTAAATAAATATTGTAATATTTTTGCCCCACGTTTTGGGTGCCAACTTGTTATGTTTTAATGAATTGGAAATATTATATATATTGTTTTTGTATATTGAAATTGCTAATTATTTTTGGTTATTCTTTGTGAGCCAAATTGATATGATATAAATAGATATTTCTGCCCCTGTATTGTATGCTGTAATAATAAATGTCAGCGAACATCACTGTTCTCTCGTCACGCTACCAACAATTATTATTTTCCTCACCACGACTAAACTACAGTTGGTACGCCCTTATCTCAAGGTGGCCGGTTCAAAGCAATAGAGCCACTTGCCACTGCTGGCTAACTTCAGTTTATTGACTGGTCTTTGATATGTTATTGATCATTGTGAGAAAACAAACAACAAAATATCATAAAGCAATTATCTCCTTTATTCAGGAAGACTTAATAATACCTGGCCTACGAGAAATAACTTATACTAGGGTGAATCAAACAATTATTCACGGATAAAATAATAAATCAGATCATGGATAGATCAGAACCTCACTTTTTCCGTGAGAGTGACGTTTTCTGTTATTGTTCAAAATAAGGTGACATAAAGTTCTACGAATGTGAAATATGTTATTGGTGAAATAGTTCAGGACCGGAAAATGCACTATCAAAGTTTTTATACCTGCTGGAGATGTCAGTGTTTCAAGATATGCCCTGAAACTGGATACCTTGTCACTACAAGCGCTATCAGGTACTCCAATACCATAAATCAGGAACCATACAGATGCGGAAATCAGCTTTGGAAACGTGGAAATGATATATAATTGAGGTAATACCGGTTTTGCTCTTCAAATGTTGGAATTCTTTCAATTTTTGTTCTCTCAAAATGTTGCGTCCATTCCCTTCTGATTTTATTTTCAATCTCCTCGTTGGCTTTGTTTGTTGTTGCCTCGATACAAGTTTCCCTTCCTGTTTTCCCATTTGAATTGTTGAATTCGCGCACTAAATTGTCACATTTCACTGTTGAGGTTTATCGTACTCAATTTATATATCCAACTATTTTTCCATACTTATTACTATTTACAAATTCTAATAATAATTGCTTTTCCTTCAATTTCCAATTTTTACGTTTGCTTTCTCCATTGGTTACTTCAGTTATCTCCAATTTCATATACTGTATGTTTCAAATTGCTATTCCTTCACAATTTCCAATTTTTACCTATGACCATCTATTCTCTGATTGGCTATTATCATGAAGACGTTTGCTGTTCTACCATTGGTTACTTTTAGTTATCTCTAATTTCATATACTGTATGTTTCAAATTTACAAATGTGTTGATCACCTTTTATTCATGAAAATTTTGTAAATTTAGACTTTTTGTTGTCTTTTTTCCGATTATGGTTTATGATCATTATGACAGTGTATGAAATTGATTGTGTTATATTATTTTGCATTTTTATCTATCCATATTATACCAAGGCTCACAATATACATAGATTTTCAAAAGTTATTCACAAACAAACTATTGAAACCATTAACCATCTAGTAATTATTCTTTTTGTGGGTTTTCCGTCTTTTAAAATTCACAACTGGCATAACATAACATAACAACATTCCTAAATTTATATTCAATAATTTTCTACTGGTTAGAAAATTTTGAATATCAATTTCCTCTTTTTATATTTTTCAACTTTACTTTGACTAATACTTTTTCTATTTTCAGAAAACAACTTTTGGACTTCCAGAAAAACAAGTTCTACAACGACAACAATTATTTACAACTACTAGTACTACGTTATTGTTGTTCCAGAAAAACTTGACTATGGACTTCTTTTCAGATCAAGAGAGAAAACTTCTCAAGATATCATCATATATGACATTTTATATTTCATTTTTATCATCTTACTTTCATTTTATATTTATACTGATATTTTTTTCAATTATCAATTTTACAATTACTGGTACTCTTTCAATTATACTGATTTATCATTTTTCCTATCTTTTCCTTTTCTTTAAATTCATATTGAATTGGATATTTTATTTATATGAATCTCTCATTTCATTTACTTTTATTTTGTGCATATACTCTTTCGCTTTTTCATTATTCATACATAATTAACATATTATATTCATTTATAATTCATTAACCTTTTTTTTTCATAATTATTTTTACAAAATTTTTTTTTTTTTATTTTTTTTTATCAATTATTTATTATCATTTCTATATTTTTCCTTCTTTATAATCTATATTGTTTTTCACTTTACTTCATCTAACTAACCTGTACCAATAATTTCATAAACTTTTCTTTTTTCAGTATTTTTATTGTCATCCAATATTATTGTTTTCTTTCTTGAAATATTTATGCGTTGTTTTGTTTCCTCTAATATTTTCTCTCATTGATATTTTTTTCTTTATGTTTGTTTTCCATTTTATTTTATTCAAATATTTCTGAAATCATACCTATCTATCAAATTATTTTTTTAACCTTTTTCCCTTTTTTTATTCCTTATCTTGCCTATCAAATTTGTTAACCTACAATTTATTAATACCTAATTTTTCACTTTTATTATTTGTCTCTCCTTCTATGGAATTTTGCTTGTTTTGTGACTACAAGCCTACTGATATTCCCTACTATTTCTTCCTCTCTCATAACCGGATCTAAATACTGTGCCATTGCAAACATTTGGATTGCATAATTGTTATAGTTCATACTCCTCTTCTCATCAAATTTTCCAAATTGTAATTTATCTCTAACGCTTAATTGTGCATTTTCTCCCCAATATTGTTTCAAAAATAAATTTTCAAAATCTTGAAAAGAATTGATATTCTTTTCCTGGCTATTAAACCATATACAAGGTTGATTAAACAAATACTGTCTAATAATCTCTTTCAATTCCTCTATATCATTTATATGTCTAGTTTTGTTTTTTATTATTTTAATAAAAGTGATGGGATGTAATTTTTTTATATTGCCCTCAAATTTATTATTTATTTGTATTCCATAACAATTATTAATGATTCTACTCTCTAAATTATTGTCTGTTTTCTCAATTCTAATAATTTCATCTTTTCCTCTACTTTTTTAGTTATTTCACTCTCTACATTTATTATTTTATTATCAAGAGTAATTATTTCATTTTTAGCTCTTTCTTGTTTACTATTCATATCTAATTTCATATCTTTTATTTTCTCATCCTGCCTTTCTACATGATTATTATATTGGATATTCTTGTGTTATTGCCACATAAATTCCTATTTTGTTGTCCTATTTTTGTCTCTAATTGTTTGTGCATTCCTAAAAATTCTTCTTTATTTTGATTAGATTGAGTTTGTATTTTGTTTTCTATACTTTCCATATTTCTTTTTATATTCTTTATATTTTCTTTCACATTTTCTCTCAATCTTTCTTCCATACTCGCTGTGTTTTCTTTCAATTCTTTTATTTCATTTGACAAACTTTCTTTCATTTCATTCTTTATATTTCCTATTTTTTCTTCCATCCTTTCCTCCATTCTTTCCATACTTTCTCTCATTCCATCATTCATTCTTTCTATTTTCTCTTTCATCTCATTTTTCATATTTCCCATATTTTCATTCATTTTCTCTGTTTTTTCTGAATTTTTTTTTATTTCATTTTTCAATCTACCTTCCATTTTTTTTTAATTTTTCCATTTTTTCTTCATACTTGCCATATTTTCATTCATATCATTTCTATACTTGCTGAATTTTTATCCATTTTTTCATTCATACTTGCCATATTTTCATTCATACTCTTCATGTATTCCATCATTTTCTGGTATTCATTGTTTCTCTCTGTCCTTTCACTTTTTATTTCACTCTCTCTCACATTACTACTCTCTCCTTCTTCCTGATCACCTCTCTCTCTACCTTCTGCACCTTCTTCCAAACCAACTTTCTTACCATCTCTCAAATCCATTTTTTTTTTATTGAAAATGTTTAGCCTTACACCTTGAATGCCAATTGCCAATGTTCACCCGTGTTATTAGGAAATAATATTTTTCCTTACTTGCCCTTTCTCTGCCTTGAATATATTGCCTTTTTCCTTTTCCCTGATAAATTTTAAATATATTTCCCTCACTTTGCCACTACGTTGCGGCGCCAAATTATTATGTAATGGTATGAGAATTTGGAAATATATATTTTTTATTATTATTATAATTAATATATTTTTGCACCGCGTTGGGCGACACTTGTATTGTAATGATGAATTTTTTAAATAAATATTGTAATATTTTTGCCCCACGTTTTGGGTGCCAACTTGTTACGTTTTAATGAATTGGAAATATTATATATAATTGTTTTTGTATATTAAAATTGCTAATTATTTTTGGTTATTCTTTGTGAGCCAAATTGATATGATATAAATAGATATTTCTGCCCCTGTATTGTATGCTGTAATAATAATTGTCAGCGAACGTCACTGTTCTTTCGTCACGCTACCAACAATTATTATTTTCCTCACCACGACTGAACTACAGTTGGTACGCCCTTATCTCAAGGTGGCCGGTTCAAAGCAATAGAGCCACTTGCCACTGCTGGCTAACTTCAGTTTATTGACTGGTCTTTGATATGTTATTGATCATTGTGAGAAAACAAACAACAAAATATCATAAAGCAATTATCTCCTTTATTCAGGAAGACTTAATAATACCTGGCCTACGAGAAATAACTTATACTAAGGTGAATCAAACAAATATTCACGGATAAAATAATAAATCAGATCATGGATAGATCAGAACCTCACTTCTTCCGTGAGAGTGACGTTTTCTGTCATTGTTCAAAATAAGGTGACATAAAGTTCTACGAATGTGAAATATGTTATTGGTGAAATAGTTCAGGACCGGAAAATGCACTATTGAAGTTTTTATACCTGCTGGAGATGTCGGTGTTTCAAGATATGCCCTGAAACTGGATACCTTGTCACTACAAGCGCTATCAGGAACTCCAATACCATAAATCAGGAACCATACAGATGCGGAAATCAGCTTTGGAGACGTGGAAATGATATATAATTAAGGTAATACCGGTTTTGCTCTTCAAATGTTGGAATTCTTTCAATTTTTGTTCTCTCAAAATGTTGCGTCCATTCCCTACTAATTTTATTTTCAATCTCCTCGTTGGCTTTGTTCGTTTGTTGATACAAGTTTCCCTTCCTGTTTTCCCATTTGAATTTTTGAATTCGCGCACTAAATTGTCACATTTCACTGTTTAGGTTTATCTTACTCAATTTATATATCCAACTATTTTTCCATACTTATTACTATTTACAAATTCTAATAATAATTGCTTATGATATCAACCAATTGCTATTCCTTCACAATTTCCAATTTTTACCTATGACCATCTATTCTCTGATTGGCTATTATCATGAAGACGTGTGCTGTTCTACCTTTGGTTACTTTTAGTTATCTCCAATTTCATATACTGTATGTTTCAAATTTACAAATGTGTTGATCACCTTTTATTCATGAAAATTTTGTAAATATAGACTTTTTGTTGGCTTTTTTCCAATTATGGTTTATGATCATTATGACAGTGTATGAAATTGATTGTGTTATATTATTTTGACCTTTTTATCTATCCATATTATACCTAGGCTCACAATATACATAGATTTTCGAAAGTTATTCACAAACAAACTATTGAAACCATTAACCATCTAGTAATTATTCTTTTTGTGGCTTTTCCGTCTTTTAAAATTTACAACTGGCATAACATAACATAACAATATAAATAATATATATATATATATATATATATATATATATATATATATATATATATATATATATATATATATATATATATATATATATATATATATATCCTAACTGACTGACTGATTCATAATCGATGAACTGAAACCAATAATGTAGAGGCTTACTGAAAATTTTCTAAAATTCAAAAGTTTAGAACTGACCACTGAAGATGTGATGCATTTTCATCTATGAAACTGTTAATTCCACAGAAAAGGAACGATACCACGTTTTCATTATTTTTTTTCAATGGAGAATCAACAAAAAAATTATATCCGAGTTTTCACCCCAGCTAGTAAAAACTACCCCACTATGAAATAGGTTGAATCTCAAAAAGTATCGGTGATGGGATAATACAATTTCGCATGACGGTTACTTTTCACGGTTGATTGAACTACTTCCTGCATATTCGAATAATATTTACATATGAAACTGCTCATTCAAAAGAAAAACGGCAGAACATGCCTTTTTTATTCTATATTTTTTCTGAAAATAATTTTTTTGTATGTTTCAATTTTGCACTTCAGCTGATGAAATCTACCCCTCTTATAAAACAGATTTTATTCCAAAATGTATCAATAATAAATTAATACAATTTTGGAATCAGCAACAAGAAATAACAAAATTGTGTTATAACTGCTTTTTTTCAAATCCATATGGGACCAACACCTCTTATTTTTTCGATGATTATTAAATAAATGTTTTGTTGGATTGTTTCAAAACATTTAAAACCAGCAAAGTGAAAAACATTTTTTTATAATTTGATATATATTCAATCAATATATCTTCTTAGGCCACAGATTATTTCAAAATCTTACATATCATCAAGTTATCTATCGTCACAAAGTTACCTACGAATAATCCGTGTACACTCTCCCTATTCGTCCAAACCTTCATAGATCCACAATTGGTTTTAATTGATATCGTCCCCGAATAAATTGAAAATCATTCGAATTCGCGTGATCTTTTTAACGATGGACATTTACATTTTGATTGTGTTTTAATACTTTCGGAATTGATTTTCTTTCCTTAACTGGATTATTCGCGGGCAACGACAAGTTTAATTGATTTGAAAGTGAAAGAACTGTCGAAATTTAATAGCTTTTTTATTTCTGGGGTGCAAAATTAACTTTCCATTTCGAAATGTGCATTACTTTCCAATGGATAGAATGAAAACTCAACATATTCATTCGTTATATCTTTAATTCAAATTTAAATATCACATGTGATATTTGAAAGTTCATTGCTGTTGGAGATTCATTTATTTGCATTATATTTCGATATGATAATTTTCAAAGAAAAGTGGAAGTGTGCCCCAATTACAATATTAAATAGATTCCGGTTTTTATAATGTTACTTTAACTATTGTTACAATTGGTCTCACAAATGTATGAATACAACATATTATATCTCTCCGTTGAGAACTGAAGGAATATGTATCTGTAAAAAATATATCATAATAATTGTAACATAGACTGAAATATTCAATAGAAAACAAAATACTTCACTAGCACTATACCAATACTGAACGTTGAACTTCATTTAATAGAAAGACCTTAACTTGAAAACTCTGTTAGTGTGAATTTGCATTTTCATTCAGTTAATCGGTCAATTTTTTCAAATTAAACTCAATTGAGGACTTATATGAATGAATTAGGCAAAGAAAAATTTCAGATGAGAGTACTCACCATCATATTCTTTATATCTCCAAAGATATGAAATTAATATGATTTTTGGATAATTCGTAATGATTTGTTGAAGTACAGCAACCAGTTTCCTAACACAAGAGTTCAATCTTTCATCAAATAATTATGCACATTAATTTTGTCAGTTCTTAGTTTGACCTGAAATTGGTCATGTTGAATAGGTGCGTTCAAATAAAAAAACTATTCCCCCACTAAATAATTTTGGATATATCATCAATTGCAGAAACATTCTAGGAACGAATAATAGGGGGACACATTTTCTCAGGAATAGACCTCATCACCTCCAGAGCAACTCCTATATTTCATTCTCAGAATATGTAGTTAGAAATTATTTTTGGTTTATTTAATGAACCACCCTGAGTATACAGACATTTTGGATTGTTGTCAATTGTATTTTTTTGGGAAAATATTTGAATAAGTCATTGATATAAAATCTTTATATTTTGTCAATTTTTCATACTTGACAGGACTCAGTGGAATTCAAGATAATTTTTTGGTCAATGACTTTATTCCTATTATTTTTGACATATTGCTACAAAAGCCATAAAAGCGCGTTTATGAAGTTTCCAACTACGGGAGAAAGGCTCTTCGATTGATTTGTCCACATGGCATTTGAGTTTTCACTAACTTCTGGTGAAAATGGTGGGACAAGCGTGCTCACCAAATGTTTGTAATGTAAATGTGCCTTTTTTACAAGCTTTCATTTACTTTCACCTGTCCCGATGTGCGTAATGAAATCTTACAAATTATTGAATTTGACTCCCTTCTAGTTGTCCGATTATCGTGGAACCTGATATTTATAGTTCCCGTGACAATGCATTAGGGAATTTTTGTTAGAGAAAAACAAAATGGCGGCTCTAAGATGGCGGACGAGATTTGTGTTTATGGTCCGATTCGATTCAAATTTGATATGTGAGGGTTTTCGGGGTCGAAGATTATGAATTTTTCATCATAATTCATAATATCAAAATGGCGGCTCCAATATGGCCGACGATCTCTTTGATTATGTTCCGATTCTATTCAAAATTGATAGTAGTGGTTGTTCGGGGTCGTAGATGATGAATTTTTTGTCAAAATCGAAAATTTTAGATGGCGGCTCTAATGTGGCGGACGAGTTTTGTAATTAGTTATGGTCCGATTCGATTCAAAATTGGTCTGTGGGAGTTGTCGAGGTCGAAGGTTAGGATTTTGTTGTTGTAAAAATTCATAAAATAACAATGACGGCTCCAAGATGGCGTACAATCTCTGTGATTAGGGTCCCATTCTATTCAAAATTGGTATGTGGAGATTTTTGGAGATTATTAATTTTTGAATAAAATCATTGAATTCACCATGGTGGACGAGTTTCGTAATTATGGTCCGATTCTATTCAAAATTGGGATGTGGGTGTTTTTGGGGTCGGAGATTATGAATTTATTGATATAATTCATAAATTCAAGATGGCGGCTCCAATATGGTGAACGAGTTTTTGTGATTACGGATCGTTATTATTCAAAATTGGTATGTCGGGGTAAGCCTCCTTATTGAAGAACTAGATAGCTCAGAACTCATAGCAAGAAGGCCTCATGATTATGATGCTTTAAAAAGAATGCATAGATTAAGGTGTATACTTGCTTAAAAGAGTTAAATAGAATAATTGAAATGAAACCTTTTTAGAGACAAACTTTTATTCAAATGCACTAAAAAGGTAAAACATAATTACTTCGGATGTGTGAAGTAGGTTATTCCATGAGTTTTAGATTCAAGAGCTTGTCGCTTTTGTATTCGAACTGAAAAATTTTGCGCGACAAGCTCTTGAATCTATAACTCACGTAATAACCTACCTCACACATCCGAAGCAATTATTTTTGACTTTTTAGCGCATTTGAATAAAAGCTTGTCTTTAAAGAGGTTCTTTATTGATAATTTTTTTAAAATTTTGAGCTGATGATCCTGCTCAGAAAACCAAGTTATAGCTATGAAATTATTGTATTGTCATTGGTTCTTAATACGTGTGCAAAATTCAAATAATGTGGATCTCTGGAAGTGGGTGAAAATTGAATTGAAAAATTCCATTATATTAATCGTGAACTGTCAGTCCTGGAAGCATTCCACCCTATATTATATAAACCCCGTACAGAAACTAATTCGAATCTCCCTCACCTTATTTATTCACTTTGTCGGGTACTCTGTCCAAAGAAGGTCTAATGCTAATCCCCCGAGTCTTAGATCAACCTTACTTACATCCTTCATTAAAACATACGTTCACGCGTGAGGCGACCGAAAGGGTGAAAACAACAGAACTCGGGTAAGATTTAACTCCCGGTCCCTCTGAGGATAGCTGTATGTCTTTAATTATGGAACCGACAAGGCCAGAAAATTTATTGGTCAACAATAAGATCGTCTGTTGGTGTTCAGTTGTGCGGTATCGCTTCCAGTGAATCTTATTACGTAATGAACTTCGGGGTTTCGGAATGAGTTGATGGTGGGGATGAAACGAACATTGGTTAGCAATCCGTATTAGGAATAAGTAGTTTGTCGATAGAAGGGACAATATTTTCCGTTAATAATCAATCCAATAAAAAAATATTAGAATAAAGTTCATCAGTTTGGCCCGCGCGGATTTCAGGAAATGCTATATTTTCTTGCAATTTCTGATTGGACGGTTAACAAATCAGAGAATTATTCGATCTGTGAAAAATATATTTCCTCTATTTCACACCTAAAGAAAAGGTAGCAAAATAAGCGAATAGTCTGCTCTTAGAATAATGCACAATGCATAATTTATCAAATTCGACAAACTGATTGAGTTATTTTTCGAAATGAGTGACGAAACTTATTAAAAAGCGTATTTCATCGTCCACCATTTCTGATATTCAAAGAAGTTATGGGTTATTACAGTACAGTAAGAATAGATGGAAGACACTGAGGTGCTTCTAAATAACCTATATTTCATGGGTTTATCGTCCCTTATAACCAAGATACAGGGTGATTTATTAATTTTTCTCATTTTTTCAATCAATAATAACTTATGAACAACACTAAACATTTTTGAAATATTTGGTTCGTATGTTCTTTGTCCACAGTAGTGTCTATTAACATGATAAAAAAAGTCTTATTCCAGGTCCGGCCTTAAAAAAATTAACAAGTAGGTTTTTAATCGAAATAGCACCCTGTATATCAATATTTTGAAATTATATTTGCAAATTTGGAAAGAGCAGAAAAAAATAAGTGAGACTTAATGTATTTGGTGTTTCCGCATACAACTTTTTTACTTATCAACTTGAGTCAAATCTTGATGTTTTGATAATGAGGTGGCACAAAATCATTTTTTCGCCAAATGGTACTTTTCCAGCTTTAATCCTTAAAATCATCTACTATTTCTTATTCTCCTAATATCTGGATCCCAACCTTATTGAAAAACGAGGGGACTTGTCCGTATTTGGAACAAACTATTATTATCAATGACTAACTTTCAAACACCCTGTATGCGTGAAAAAAATATAACATTTGTTCATTGCGCTACATTGAAAAAATATTTATAAATAGGAGGAAAAATGCCTATTCCGAAAAAAGCATAACTTTATTTTAAACAAAAATAATGTTTTGCATTTTGAAAGTTAAACATAACAGAAAATCAAAATCGAATTTTCTTTATCCGCGTCTTATAATTTTTTTAGCTATTCTGATGCATTCTCCATAATAATAATGGAATCAAGCAGTCTGTACGTATTGTTTAATTTAGTAAATAATACCCTTTAGGTTTGATATCCCAAATTGTTGTAATTGTCAAGTTGGCACATGTCACAGAACAATTTTGACGTTAGTTGATGACTTTAGAGTTTGTACTTGTGTTGTTACGTTATTTGTTGATAACAGTTGTTGCTTACTTAAAATGCCCCACAACTTTGATAATAATGAATATGCAGAAATGTTGTATGTCTATCCAAAGAGAATATGCACGGCGATTTCCTGGCCGGAGGTTACCTAGTGACAGGACTGTTTCTAATGTGTTCAGTTACCATAGAGAACACGGTAATTTCCCAACTGTAGCACAAAATGAAAGTTATGAAAGACGATATATCGATTTGGAGCAAGATATTCTCAACCCTGTACAAAATGATCCAAAAATTAGTATGATAAGAATCAGTCACACCACTAATGTTCCTCAGTCTACTGTTTGGCGAAGATTAAGAAAAACATAATCTACATCCGTACCATTCACAGCAAGTTCAGAGGCTACAAGCAGGAGATGAAATTGCTCGATTGGCTTTTAGTAGATGGGTATTACAAAATAATAGGGTTATCGGTGTTTATTTAGCGATGAAGCTCAATTTACCAGAAACGTTCTTAATAATTCAAGGAATTTCCTTGTTTGGGCCAAACAAAATCCGTTCGCCATGAAACAAACACATTCACAAATGAGGTTCTCCCTTGATGTTTGGTGTGGCGTTATTAACAACCGATCAATTGGACCCCATATTCTACCACATCTACTAACGGGTGAAGTGTATTTGGCAGAGGAGGACCTCACAACTGTCCTGGAAGGGTGCCCAATTTTAATCCACTCGATTACCATGTTTGAGGTTATTTCAAATCAAAAGTTTATTCAACTGAAGTAAACACTAGAGGAAACCTTCCACAGAGAATTGAGGACGCATGCGACGAACTGAGAAATGACCAAGCTATGATAAGAAAGTCAATTACAAATCTCACTTCAAGAGCAAGGAAATGTATTGAGCAAAATGGAGGCCACTTTGAACAACTGTTATGAGTTATGTTGTTCACTTTTTTTGTGTCTAATTCTTCTCGTTTAACTCAATACAATTTGTAGTTTTTGAAATCAATAAGCTATCTAAGGATGAACAATTATTCAATAAGATCCTTCGATATACATAGAAAACTCAATTCTTTCCTATAGAGCTAGATGAAGCAATGGTAACACTATTGCTAACATAGTTCACGGTGTTGAGGTTATATAGGTTGAGGGTTTTAATAACTGGGATAAACTGTTTTGTAGATCAACAAGATCTTTTTTAATGAAATTATTTTCACACACATCTAACTGACTTTTCTCAACAAGTGAACTTCTTCTAATGTTATATAAACATGTCACTGGGGTGTATCTCCAAAGAATGTTATAATTATTTCCAACACCTTCTCCTAATCATTACATTTCTAAAATGAATTCAAATTTTATCAACCAAAAATTTCTTGTGCTTAAAGAATTTTAGATTCCCAAGGGGCTTCGTGAAAATATCTCCAATTTGATTTTCAGAACAGCAATACTCGATGTCAATCACACCTTCGCTGACTTTTTCGTTGATGAAGTGGTATCTGACGTCGATGTGCTTACTGTCCATTCCTTATGAGTGTTATCAAATTTTGATTGTCCACTCTCAATTTTATTTCAATTGTCTGATTTATCAACTCCTCAATCAATGATTTGAGATACATCAACTCTTTAGTACAGTCTGCTGCTGCAATGTAGTCGGCTTCGGTCGTAGACAAAGCAACAATCGGCTGTTTCCTGGAACACCATACTACTGGTCCACCACAGAAAAATATGGCATAGCCCGTTGTGCTTTTCCTTGTTTCAGTATCCCCAGCAAAATCCGAATCACAATACCCAATACGTTCTGTCAATCTTGAATCCTCTATATATCTTATTCCTTCATCTTTCTTATCTTTCAAGTACCTGATAACTCTCTCCAGATTGGAAACGTCTGGAATTCTGGGATTTTCCATTTTTCGACTACAGAAGCTTACTGGAAATGATATATCAGGTCGAGTTTTATTCACGAAGTGAAGTAAGCTCCCAACTGCTTCTCTCAATGGAAAATTATTTTCAATTCTTCCATTTTTTTTATCTTCATCTATAATTATCATAGGTGTGGGTGCCGGTTTTGCTTCTAGCACGTTGAAATCCCTCAAAATTGTTGTAACGTAATCTTTTTGTCGGAGTCCAATATAACGTTTCTTTCTTACGATTTCAATTCCTAAAAACGTACTGGGATTCTCAGTTTTGACAACTTCAAATACTTTTCCCAAATCTTGTAGTAAACTATTCATATCCTCTTCACGTTCTGCCAATAATAATCCATCATCTACGTATATGGCCAAAAATAGTGTCCCTTCTTCATTCTTCAAAATACAATGATCAGCCTGCAAAGAAATGAGTCCTCTCTCTTTTCAAAAACATGTAAATCTCTGATTCCATTCGAGAGGGGCCTGTTTGAGTCCATTCAAGGATTTTCTCAATAGGCAAACATTATTGTTTTCTTCATAACCTTCTGGGATGTGCATCAAAATATGTTCGTTCAGTTTTCCATATAAAAATGCAGTTTTTATATCAAATTAGATTTCTGTTGGCAGCAAGGGCGAATAAAATTCTTATAGAACAGCTATTCACAACAGGACTGAAAGTTTCTGTAAAATCGATTCCATATTCCTGTCCGCATACTCTTATAACTAGTCTTGCTCTGTACCGCCCTTCATCTTCGATTTTTGAAACCCATCGGCTTGATAATACTTTTTGTCCTACTACATTTGATTTTTCCACGTAAGTCCATGTATAAGTTTTATTCGATGCTACTTTTTCCTCTTCAGTAGCGGAAATCCATTTATCCTTATCTGGTCCTGTCACTTGGTATGTTAACATTAGAAATCATCGTATTTCTTAGGTTTCTTTATGATTCTTCGTCGATTTCCTTCTCCCAATTCTTCATCATCCTGTATTTCTGGTTCATAACTATCTATTACTATTTTTTCTCTCAAATTCGTATCACCCTGTGATTCATTTTCTGAAATTTCTTCGTCGCCATGGTTTTTATAATCACTGCCATCTGACATGTTCATGACACTTCGTGTTTGAATTTCATTAGAACAAACGTTTGTGCTAGTTTTTGGTGTTTCTTTGAATGAAACATCTCTGCGTACGATGACTTATAGTTTCAGCATCCCATAGGCGGTAACCGTTCAGTGCATAACCGACAAACGTTTACTTTTTGTTGCGACTATCCAATTTTCTCAGGCACCCCAAAACTTTTGCGAATACTTCACATCCAAATATCTGCAATCTTGATAAATTTGGTTTGCGCTCTGTCCATTTTTCCACGGAAGTCACATCCATGGAAGAATATGGGCTTCTATTCAGCAGATATGCAGATACAAGCAATGTTTCGCCCCAGAATTCTTTTCCTAGAGTAAAATCGAAAATCAGAGCACAAACTTTTTCCATAAGAGTTCTGTTTAGCCGTTCTGATTTTCCATTCAATTGAGGTGTATAAGGTATAGTATAATCCAAAATGACACCTCTGCTTCTGCACCAACTTTGGAGTTCATTATTTGCGTATTCACCTCCATTGTCGCATCTTATCTTCGAAACTACGACGTTTTTGAACGCTTCAACTTCACAAACATAGTTTTTCATATGTTCCAGAACTTCGGATTTATGTTTCAGTAGATGTATCATGCAGAAATGTGTGTAGTCATCCGGAAAGGTGAGTATGTAACTATTTCCATCCCATCTAATCGGATCAATTGGTCCACATAAATCCGTGTGTACAATTTCGAGTGGCCTTTTTGCGTGATATTTTCCACTAGAGAATGGTAGTCTCGTCTTTTTGGATTTCATGCAAACTTCGTAGACCCTGTCAGGTTCTTCATAGTCTTCCTTCTGTAAATCTATTCCAGTAGTAATGTTATTTAATTTCTCCATAATTGTCCCACTCATATGTCCTAACTTTCTGTGCCAAGTCATAACATCTTCATTTTCAGTCAAAAAAGTTACTTCTGGGTTTTGGTCTAGGTTAACAAGATAAAGTCCATTTTGTTTCTCTCCTTCCACTATATTATTTTCATTATGAAGACCTTAGTGTCTCGAAAAGCAGATTCACCATCATTTTCAGTTATGGCATTGACCGACAGTAAATTTTTACTCAAATCGGGAACATAAAGTACGTTTTTGAATGTACAAGATGCCTTCTCAATATTTCCTCTTCCTTCAGCTTCCATAGATTGATGTTTTTTTGCTACCATAGTTCTAGACTTTTTATTCTCAATGTATTCGAATAAGTCTTTATTATTGCACATATGTGATGAACATCCAGAATCAACAATGAAATCAGTTTCCTCAACATTCTCGTTTGACAGGAAAGCAATTTTACTTTGTTCTTGATCTTGTGTGGAATTTTTACGAAAAAAACAATTTTTCTCGAGATGATTAGTTTTCTTGCAGAATTCACATTGTGAATAACGATGCATTCCAGATTTGCTTGGACAATTTTTAGCGAAATTTCCTGGATTTCCACACTGAGAACACTTCTTTCCGTATTCATTATTCTTATTGATGCGATCACTGTATCTACTTTTGTCGAATTTGTTTTCTCTGGATTTGAACGCTACAATTCCTTCATCTCCGTGATTTTCGAATCTTGTTTCTTCTGCAATCAATCGGGCTGTCAACTGGGTAAAAGTTTTCTGGTCATTTTGTGTAGAGTCCCAAGCTGTACAGAAATGTTTATATTCTGGAGGTAAAGTTTATAGAATTTTTGATATGAGCATCTCGTTATCAATTTTCTTGTCAGGAGCTTTCAATCTGTATGCTAAATTGTCTAGTTTATTGATATGCATTGATAGATCTGAACCTTTCTGATATGCAAAATTGAAAAATTCTTGTAGTAAGCTGCATTTTTGTTGTTGATTGTCTTTCTGGAAAATTGAACACAGTTTGTCGAACATTTCTTTGGAGGTTTCACAGGTGAGGATATGCATAAGGATTTTTTTATCAATACTTGTTGTTATAGCTTTTTGAGCTCTTGCGCCCTTTCGATGCCAGTCTGCTTTTTCTTCATCTTTTGTTAGAGATGAAAACATGTTTTCCCCATTGACGATTTTGTATGATCTATACGCCTTGAACAATATCATAATTTGAAATTTCCAGACTTGAAATGTTTCGGTGTCTTTCAACTTTTCTATTTGACTTACATCATCGACTGTAGATGCAATGGTATGTATTTCACCTACTGCTTTTACTTTTTAGCGCTGATCTTAGTTTTTTTAATGGCAGATGCCTGTCTGTATTTCACCTCTTGCTTTAACTTTTGAGCGCTAAGCTTATTTTTTTTAATGGCAGATGCCTGGTCTGTATTTCACCTCTTACTTTGACTTTCTAGCGCTGATCTTAGTTTTTTTTTCAGTGGCAGATGCCTGGGTCCATAACCTGTTGAGGTTTTATAGGTTGAGGGTTTTAATAACTGGGATAAAATGTTTTGTAGATCAACAAGATGTTTTAATGAAATTATTTTCTCACACGTCTAACTGACTTTTCTTAACAAGTGAGCTTCTTCTAATGTTGTATAAATATGTTACATAGGGTGTATCTCTAAAGAATGTAATAATTATTCACAACACACTGCACATAACCACTTCCACTTAATAACAGTGAGAAGAATAAACGTATAATTTTATATTGTTTCATTAATATTATTATTATTTCATGCATCCCCTAAAACTAAACATGCACCAACAAAATATATTAAAACACATGTAATAAACGAGGAGCTTCAAAAAAATTGATTTTGAGACAATAGTAAAGTACCCTTATTTTGAAAAATCTCGGAAAATGTTATATAGAAGAGTTGTTCACCATTGAATGAAATATACGATTGAGGGTTGAGAAGGGGGGGTGAAAGTGGAAATACCTTTCAAGTTGTGGTCATAAAAATTGGCATTTGAGATCTGTGTGTTAAAAAAATTATATGGGGGTTTGTTTTTTTTAATTTGGGGCCATAAAATTGCATTTGATATCTTTGTTACAAATAAAGAAATACGTGTTTCTGTGTTTATGGATATTCAACTCCTCAGGGGGTGGAATGGGGGTAAAATGGGAATTAGAAGCTTGTATAGAGATTCCGTTAGTTTTTAAGTTACGGTCATGAAAATGGGTAAAATAGAGGGTGAAACTTTGTTTCAAAAATCAACAAACTTCACTGTGACTGTGAATATTTTGTTTTATTGGAATGTCTCTCTACAAGAAGTTCTTAGTCAAAGAAAATCCCTACAACAATATTTTTGTCGTCTATTAAATCATGTATATATTGTTCTTTCGAGTGATTTTTTCTGAATCCATGTTGACACTCTGTCATCAGATCAAATGTTTCCAGGTAGTCATTTATTCTGAGAGATATATGTTTCTAAAAAACTTTTGAGAATACACTGATAAGAGATATAGGACGATAATTCTCGATATTTTTGCTGTCATCATTTTTCAGTAAGCGGACTAATATAATAATAATAATAATGTAACTTTATTCAGAATAATAATAGTAATACAGCTGAATGACACATGTTGAAAGTGAATAAAGTATAGAGAGTTAGTTATAAGTTCAGGCACTTGTTTTCCATAAATAAAATGTGAGAACAGCGTAAATAGATAAAATTATATATAAATGTACCATGCAAAATCAGGAATATTACTACAATATGTATATAAGTTTATAAGTGTGAGGTTCAACAAGTAAACTAAACTATCTGTATCTATAGACCGGAAGCACGGAGTACTTGTAGGTTTTATTGAGTGAGTACATGTTATATTGTTTAAATCCAATCCTACTCCTTGAAAGAACCTAATTCTTGATATATGATGTATAGGGTTTGAACTGTTGACAATGTGAACATCAGAGAATGTGTTAGTCATGCTAGGTATGTGAAGGTACAATTAATTGAATATAATGTTCTCAATAATGACTAAATAGCAAATGATGCAATGATGAAATGATGAACACACAAGGGTCGGGTTCGAGGCTGGTTTGTTCACGATTGTTTTTTTTAGCTGGTTATGTTTCAATAGTTCGATGAATAGTAGTAGCGTGTAGCCATTTTTTTGCTTGAGCTTTGAATTTATGGAATATTTTTAGATTTGAAGTCATGGCCATATAAGTGAAGTTTTATTTTTTTATCCATTTTTTTAGACAACATCCTGCATACGACGATTCATTGAAAAAGCCTGTAATATTACATATTACACAACTATTGTGTTATCCACGGTCCATTTTTTTGAGAAGTAAAATAATTTTCTTCTATGGTTGGTTGGTTGGTTGGTTGGAAGCTGACGAGCCAGAGACAGGGTTGGCACTTAGCTTCCCTTGACACTGCGACCAGCTGGGGTCTATTGTATCACTCTGTCGTCAGTGGTTCCTCATTCAAACAGGTTTGTGCCTTCAATTAGGTTAAGAAGCCTGTTGATAAGGTTCTTCGGATTCATGCATGTTTCCGGGCTGATCTCTCCAAAGGTTCTGTGTCGCCTACTACGTAGGGCGTCACAGTCGAAGATTGAAAGACAAGAGTTAGACCCGAGGCCTCCTCTTGTCTCTTGATGACAAGCCATTCTTCAGTATCTATCCCCATGTCCTGGGTTTTGATGAGCTGAAGAATCTTTTTGGTTTCCATTTTACCAAATGGCTTTGGAATCCACTCTGTTTCCGGGAGTTTCTCAGTAGGTGTTCGACCATCTGCTGATCCCTCCTCGGTTGGGTTTACGGTTTCTGGTGCCAAGTGTGATTCAACTGGAATCTCCTCGACTTCCATACCCGCTATCGGTGTTGGGTCTTCTTCAACTGGAAGTTCCCCAGGGTTGTTTTTCTGTGTGGTTTCCATTTCGTTCCCACGAGTGTAGGGGAAAGGGTCGTCCACACCTGCGGTGCCCCCTGCGCAGGTGTAAGGCAGATTACTCTGGGAGGTCGCCATGTATCCCAGAGGCTCCGTTGTGATACCTGACTGGCTCAGGTATCATCCATCCCTCGGCACGGGTCGCTTAACGCCTTGGATTAAGCCATGTTGTGGTGGCATTTGGTTTGAGATTGACTTAGAGATCCGCAGGTTTTGACCATTTCTGGTCATTCCCACTGGATTTTCCTTGTCAACCCCGTTATCCAGCGATACCACTTGGAGGTAGCCACCTAAGTTTCCGCAACCCATCTTCATCTTTTGTAGGAGGTGAACATGTGTTGACGCAAACTACTCGCCATTTTCTTCTATGGTGCAAAGTAATTTTTTTTTGTTAACACCGAAAGTTGCTCAAAATTATACAGTATTGTAGCAAGAACTCAATATTCAATAATATCAAATCATAAAACATCAAAATAAAATAAGTTTTTCGGTACAAACTCATTGATTTTCTGGAGATTTTCTTGTCCAAAATAATTCTTATATTCGCTTTGAAAACAAAACCTTGTTTCCGAAAGAAGTATTCTACATCTCAGTATGATGTCCATCCCGCAACATGCACAGTTCGGTTCTTCTTACATAATTAGTTGACTGCATTCGTAATGTGCTCCGGTTGTATGGCCCTCACACAATTAGTAATTACAGTTTTTAAATGTTCTCTAGCTCTGAGAGGACGATGTTTTTGAACTTCGTTCTTCAATAAACCCCAAAAGGAGAAATCCATCGGGGTTAATTCTGGTGAGCGCGCTAGCATTAGATACTCTGAGTAACGTCCTATCCATTTTCCATTAAATATTCCATTTAAAAATTGTCGTATTGCTACACAACAGTGGACACTAGCTCCATCTAACTAATGCCAAATTCTGTCTCTTTGTCTACGCGGCATTTGATTTGAAATTGGTAATAAATCTTGTTGTAAAAATTGCAAATTTTTACATCAATCGAAAGACATTTACTTTCAATGAATATTGGTCCTTGCACCCTATAGTGAAATGAGGGTTTTCTGTAGCCCACCATCTACAGTTCTGTGATCTTACTGTTCCATCAGTTGTAAATGTTGCTTCATCAGTCCATAAAATACTTATTGGGAACCTTGCGTTTTCTTCGTATTCTCCCTGATACCATGCGGAAAACTCAAATCTTGGAATATGATCCCTTTCTTCTGAAGTATTCATAAATTTCAATTCAAAAGCTTAGAATTGAATTTTTCCTAAAAAAAAATTGTGCAGTGGTGAAAGGTACATCAAGAAATGTCAATATTTGTTTAGTTGATTTACCATTTTCGATAACTTTTAAACACACTTCCTCTTCCACTTCTATGAATACTTTTGCAACTATGTGAGGTTTTTTGGAATTGTTATTAATACTGCCTGTTTCTTTGAAAAATTTTAAATACGGGTTACTGTACTTCAAAAATTTCTGTAACTTGTCTGCTTGGAGTATTTTCCCCACAAAACGATATATTCTCAACTTTTTTTTCTTTTGTAAGCATTATAATATTATTTAAATCAAAGGTTAACAAAATAAGCAATTATAATAACTACGTAATTAATATTAAGCAATTATGTCAAGTAATTAATGTTAAACATACGTTTGTTTTCAAAGCCAACTTGAAACAATTATTTTGGACAAGAAAAACTCCACAAAATAAATGTAATTAGTTTGTGCCAAAATACTTATTTTATTCTGATGTATTGTGATTTGATATAATTGAATATTGGGTTCTCGTTACGATACTGTTTAATTTTGAGCAATTTTTGGTGTTAACAAGAAATAAAAATAATTTTGCACCAAAAACTTCGAAAATTATTTTACTCTTCAAAAAAATTGACCGTGGTTGACACAATAGTTGTGTATTTATAATATTTCAGACTTTTCAAATGAACCGTCGTATACAGGGTGTTGTCTATTCATCGTTTTGGCAATTTTTTTTTCGTAGTCCCCATTTAAAAAAATGGGTGAAAAAATTAAACTTTACTTAGATGGCCATGACTTCAAATCCAGATGCATTTTTCAATGTTCAACAACTTTTCTAAATAACATTTCCCAAAATTTTTCAAAATAAGGGTACTTCGTATATCACATGTATTTTACTTCATTTTGTTATTGCATGTTCAGTTTAAAGGGATGCACAAACTTTTACCAAGAATAACTTTTTGTCAAAAAACCCTTAATAAATAAGTTTTCCATATGGTGCATACTTTGAGTATGACACTGTAGATGTATAGATAAAACCAATAATAACACTGTTCTGAATGTTTATATTTGCACACCACCTCCGACCATGGGAGGAGAATGAAAATGGAAATTTATTAAAGTATCTTTGCACAAATAAAGATATAATAAAGTAACTTTCACACCTCTATTTTTTAGGCAGTTATTACAAAACGTTATCATGGGAACGAAAATATTTCCGGAAATATTCCGCTTGGTAGGGTACTCTAGACGAATTCACACTGGAAATATTCAACCCATGACAATCGTGACATTTATTATATAAGCATACAAATATCAGAGATATGTAGATGACATGCGTTTTATTGGACTTATTTTGAGAAAATTGTTCTTGTAGTTTTGTTGACACTTCCTGATATTTTACGAGAATAACTACAACAACGAAAATACCTATACATTACGCGACAATGTCAATTCCCCATCCACGTGTTGAACTGTATAGAAGTAGATAACTTCCAGATCAGTTATCGAATGAAGTTGTCAAACATGAATGAAAAAAAAAGAAATAAAAAAACAAATCAGAAATATCATTATATATTCCATTATAAGGTAGAAGATAATTGATATTGATTTTTTCAAGCATATTAACTGATATAAATATATTTTCTCAAAGTACACATTTCACATAAATCTGGTTAGAAGAAAAATTCGCGTCAAAGCCAAAAAAAAAAATATCGTTTGCAAGGAAGTATGATGAATGGAGATCGTGCATGTGAGCGTGTTGGTTAGTATTGTGTAAGATAAACAAATCGGTGCATAGTTTTGAAAAAGGAAAAGATCTGATTCCTGGAATGTCTAAATCTCAAGTGCAATAACAAATCACATGAACAAATCGAACATTTCTCGTGACTATTACTCATGTTTTTGAATATAATGTTTCATAAACGTTTTCGAGAATTTTAAATATATTCGTATTTATCTGTGTCAATACAGTATCGGAAACAATGTATCTGGGGTATAGACAGAAAGCTACACGAGCAACGAGGAACGCAATTATATGATAATACCACATAAACAAGATAGACGCACTGCTGTGCGCCCCTCCTGTTACCCCACCCGATACATTAACTGACCACGTGGCAATGCGACACACGCACAGCGACTTGACTCATTCTTGCCGAGCCATGGTTGCGAAAACAAGAGACCGTCACAATTATTACCTTCTGAAACATGCCGCCTATTTGCACAACCGCAGATGAAGTACAGATCGTTAAATGGTACTTTGGGGGTAATTCTGTACAGGATACTAGAAATCTATTCATAGTGGCTTTTGCAGATAAACCTGTACCTACGGAAGCGACTGTCCTTCATTAACAAATTTCAGAATTTTGGGTGTGTGGCAGCACATTGCAAAAAATGTTGTCCCACAATTCCACCACCGCATGCTAGACAAATACCCGAGGAACGGGATATAAGAGAAACACAAGTGTGTGCTTTGGCAGAAATGACACCTTGTTCGAGTAGACAGATCGCCGACGAAGTGAATTTGAATGAAAGAACTGTAAGGAATATTTTGAAGAGAAACGGTTATCATTGTTTCAAAGTCAAGACCAAACGAGAACTTTTGCTGAAGACCATTTCAGACGTATGGAGTTTCGTGAAACGATGGTCAAAAATAGGCGATAGGGCATTTCGAGTAGATGATGACTTCCTAAAAACGGTGTTATTTACCGATGAATCGTCCTTCTCAATTCATCAAAAACACAACCCATCCGTAGTACGTTATTGGTCCCGTAAAAATAAATATTTGAGTATTGCTGTGAGGACAGTACCCAAGAAAATTAAATTTGTGGACGGGACTTTCAGGCGATCACGTCATAGGCCCATTTTTTATTGAAGGGAATTTAAATGCAGCAAAATATTTGCAACTTTTTCAAAATCAAATTATTCCTGCAGTTCGCGCTCTTCCGAGTGACTTTAACGACGTGTGGTTTCAACAAGATGGTTGTCCTGCCCACAATGCAGGCACGGTGGTTACATTTTTGAATCAATTATTTCCCGATCGGTTTATTTGTACGCGAGGTACAATCAACTGGCCACCTCGATCACCAGATGTAGCACCTCTCGATTTTTATTTCTGGGGCATGCTAAAATCGGAGGTATATTGGCATGAGTTCGAACGTGCCACCAATTTAGATGAACTGAGGGCAAAAATTATTCAGTTGTGTGCTCAGGTAACACCAGTTACCCTTGCGGCTACCAGAACAGAATTGTACAATAGATTCGGCTATTGTTTGGCCCAAAATGGTGGTTTTTTCGAACATTTAATAAAATAATTCCGTTCACAAAATATTTAATTTGGTTTGTAAATATTTTTTTTCTCTCCATTCAAGAAATAATTGTTTTTCTGTTAGAAATCAGTTTTTTGTTTTTATTCTTACAGAAATATCGTTTGCTTTTGTTTATGTTTGAGTATTTCCTTCTGTTTTTGCGACCACCACGGCACCAAAGATATTTTGATCTACCTGTCGTCCGACAGATTGAATTGAATCAATGATTCAGTTTAATTTGTTCAAATTATCTGATGTGAAATTATCGTCAAAAATTCTTCTTCATTGCAGCGCACATATTCTCCCGACTGCTGCTGGTATGATACTGACGTCCTGAGCTAACCGCCCTGACTCTCCTATCTCTGTGTCGTGACGTCGATATCCCTTCCTCGAGCGAGTCGAGGAGAAATTGTAATGCTCTCTCAACATATAGCAAGCCATTCTTTACGCTCTCATGAAACCACCATACCCAAGATAAATACTTTCCGATACTGTATAGTTGAAATACTACAGGAACTCATGTTCCACCCAAGCCCGGTTGTTCAATAGAGAGTCAAAAATTTACTCGTGTTGCCTTGACTGACCAAGCCACATGGCTGATTTTGGGGTAACTCCAGTAACTGAAGTTGGCAAAGGTTCGTTCTTTTGCAGTTGTTTTGTTTCATTTAAGGCTTTGAGCAGCTGGTCGCATTTTATGTTTACTCTATGTCCGAATCATCAGTTAACGATATTATTTTCAGTTGTAATATCGCAAGAGAGTGAGAATAAAGTGAACATAATTCGACAAATTTTTCGAAAACTTGTTGCCAACGGGCTCGAGTGGCTTTTGCCAAATGGGAACAAGTTTGACAAAGGAATCTGGAGAATTATTTTCCACTTCATCGAACTCTCGTGTGGTATTCTATAGATTATTTTTTCATGTTACGATCATAAACACATCCCCTCTCACAATGATACAATGTATTGAACCGGTTTTGATTCATTCCTCACTTTTCATGCGAATTGATGACAAACGTCATTCAATTTGTAGGAGGAAATTACTTATAAGCAACAATCTTCAGATCAAATTTTTCCTGAAAAATAATAGACCGAGATATATTTGATTAGACTATTTCCCAAATAAGCTAAACTTTTTTATTACTTTTAATAACATATTAGGATTATAATGGAAATTTGTACAATGAAAAGTACAATTCTGGTAACAGAATGACTAGGATTAGTTGCCGGTGGTTGAGAAACGAGAGTGGTAGGCATCTCTTCCGCAGGTATGGACAGGGAGCTTCCAGAAGCAAAATCATTAGATGCTCCAGATCCAGATGGATTTTTTCTAATATTATTAATGAGGCTCTCGTGATGCTCACTATTCAGCTGTAGATAGGGAGAAATGGTATTCACGATTGATTGTCTGGAAATTGTTATCATTGAGTGATCTCCAGTGTCACATTTTGCTAGATTAGATATCGCTGCAGATCGATGAGAATGATTGGTGAGTTTTCTAGTTTTTATATCAACACCAACTATTTTCCAATGGGAACATTCTGATACCACCCAACTGATTTTGGACTAGGCCATGCCAGACCTAGTCGATTGTCGTTAATTGCGCTGGGCGCATATCAAACAGTTTTTTCAACAAACGAACTGAACAAAGATCTGGAGCATTTGTATTTGTAACGAGCCACTTGCTATCAGTGAGTCTTCATTCTTCTCCTTGCCATGTTTCGGAAAATATGGGGTTATACTCGATTTTCCCAGTTGGTATACCGTCGTTTGTAGATTCGTTTCGAAAGTATTGCTTTTTGTACTGGACACCCTCGCCACCTCTCCAGGCTAGTTCATATGCCATTATACAGTATCGGAAAGTATTTATCTTGGGTATGGTGGTTTCATGGGAGCGCAAAGAATAGCTTGCTATATGTTGAGAGAGCATTACAATTTCTCCTCGACTCGCTCGAGGAAGCGATATCGACGTCACGACACAGAGATAGGAGAGTCAGAGCGGTCAGCTCAGGACGTCAGTATCATACCAGCAGCAGTCGGGAGAATGTGTGCGCTGCAATGAAGAAGAATTTTCACGATAATTTCACATCAGATAATTTGAACAAATTTAACTGAATCATTGATTCAATTTAATCTGTCGGACGACAGGTAGATCAAAATATCTTTGGTGCCGTGGTGGCCGCGAAAACAAAAGAAAATTATTAAACATAAACAAAAGCAAACTATATTTCTGTAAGACAATGAAAACAAAGAACTTATTTCTAACAGAAAAACAATTATTTCTTGAATGGAGAGAAAAAAAATATTCACAAGAAAAGACAAACCAAATTCAATAATTTGGGAACGGAATTATTTTATTAAATGTTCGAACAAACCACCATTTTGGGCCAAACAATAGCCGAATCTATCGTACAATTCTGTTCTGGTAGCCGCAAGGGTAACTGGTGTTACCTGAGCACACAACTGAATAATTTTTGCCCTCAGTTCATCTAAATTGGTGGCACGTTCGATATACCGATATGCCGATATACCTCCGATTTTAGCATGCCCCAGAAATAAAAATCGAGAGGTGCTACATCTGGTGATCGAGGTGGCAAGTTGATTGTACCTCGCGTACAAATAAACCGATCGGGAAATAATTGATTGAAAAATGTAACCACCGTGCCTGCATTGTGGGCAGGACAACCATCATGTTGAAACACACGTCGTTAAAGTAAATGAAGAGCACGAACTGCAGGAATAATTTGATTTTGCAAAAGTTGCAAATATTTTGTTGCATTTAAATTCCCTTCAATAAAAAATGGGCCTATGACGTGATCGCCTAAGAGTCCCGTCCACACATTTAATTTGCTTGGGTACTGTGTCCTCACAGCAATACTCGAATGTTTATTTTCACGGGACCAATAACGTACTACGGATGTGTTGTGTTTTCGATGAATTGAGAAGGACGATTCATCGGTAAATAGCACCTTTTTAAGAAAGTCTTCATTTACACGAAATGCCCTATTGCATTTTACGACCAGCGTTTCACAAAACTCCATTCGTCTGAAATGGTCTCCAGGCAAGAGTTCTTGTGTGGTCTTGACTTTGAAACAATGATAACCGTTTCTCTTCGAAATATTTCTTTCAGTTCTTTCATTCAAATTCACTTCGTCGGCGATCTGTCTACTCGAACAGGTGCCGTTTCTGCCAATGCACACACTTGTGTTTCTCTTATTTCCCGTTCCTCAGGTATTTGTCTAGGATGCGGTGGTGGATTTGTGGGACAACATTTTTTGCAATGTGCTGCCACACACCCAAAATTCTGAAATTTATTATTAATTGAAAGGACAGTCGCTTCCGTAGGTACAGGTCTATCTGCAAAAGCCACTATGATTAGATTTCTAGTATCTTGTACAGAATTACCCCCAAAGTACCACTCAACGATCTGTACTTTCTCTGCGGTTGTATAAATAGGCGGCATGTTCCAAAAGGTAATAATGGTCACAGTCTTTTGTTTTCGCAACCACGGCAAGAATGAGTCGAGTCGCTGTGTGCATTGCCACGTGGTCAGTTAATGCGTCGGGTGGGGTAACAGGAGGGGCGCACAGCAGTGCGTCTCTCTTGTTTATGTGGTATTATCATATCATTGCGTTCCTTGTTGCCTGTGTAGATTTCTGTCTATACCCCAGATAAATTGTCTCCGATACTGTATGGTACAATATTTTACTTAATCCGTTTCTTCATGTTATATGCGTAGTCCGTTAAAATTTTCGGATAGAGTGCTCACTTGTGTATCAGTGCGTAATTCATTATTCAGTTCACTTTAGAACTTCTCAAATTGTCTTCAAATTGAGTTTTTGGAACTAACTGTATGTATGGCTGTTATATTATAAATATTAGTCTGAATTTGTTCAAAACGAATCATTTTGACTCCTTCAAAAATTTTACGTCAGATGACAAACATATGCCCAGAGGGATGATTTGCAAATTTTGCCGCTGTCATTTTGACAGTATTGGTCAAAATTTGAAAAATGCTGGCAGATTATTGGTTGAAATAGTATGAGAAAAATATTCATAAAAATTAATCAACTATTTGATACTGAATCCTTAATCATGGTGATCGCAGTTAATTTAAATGATTATTGACATTATAGTCTCAAAATAAATTCTGAATACAATTAATGAAAAAATAGTATCAGCTTCCAGGATATGAATGACATTTTTGTGATAACAGGGATTTGAACCGCCCCACAATCAGGCAAAACGGCTGTAGAAAAACAAGACTTGATGATAGAGATACATACATTGTTTTGTTTCCTTATCTATATTTTCTTTGAGTGGGTTGATATCATTTTCGAAAAGATACAGCCAGGTTATTGATAGAGTTATGTATGCTTCAGGCAATGTTATGTGATGACTATCTGGTCACACTAAGCCTCTATTGTTACCATGTGAAAACTGTCATGCGAAATGAGAAGGAATTCTGAGATACATAGGAAAAACCACCCTTATAATCATAATAACATGGAAACTTGTAGACTGAAAATATTGTTTGATATGTCGTGTTGAAAAGAAGAGATGTTTCATAGAAATATAAACTGGATATAAATTAATGGTTGAAAATTTATAATTGTTACCTTTCTTCCAATAAAAATAAACTAAGATTATACATTTTGAAATTATCTTGCTCTGTATTGGGTATATATCTATATCTTATGTGTTATGAATTCCAAGAAATTCCATATATCTTAATATCCCGATCAAAGTTTTTCACAACCGAATTTGTTTTAAAGATCGTAGACTCTCCAGATTTCAAGTTCTATCGGAATTATGTCCTAGACAATGACATTATAAGCCTTTCCATTTTTCTCAAAAAATTCGACTCAAATTGAAAACATGACTCAAATCTGGAATCATCTGCGACTGAAAGATAAACTTTAGTCACTATCTTTCGTCTTCCAAGATGGTATACATGTTGAAAAGGGAAAGATTCTCAATTGAATATTGTATGGAAAATTCTTCTGAACTTTTGGAAATCTACTATAAAGATGACTTTTTGTAATATCCAATCTAAACAAGCCACGTGGACATTGAACTCATCTGATACATATTCTGAATGGAACCTGTTTCAAAAGAAAGAAAAAATCTCACAGTGAAATTTTTTATTTTATTTCAGATAGTTATTTGATTCAATATTCCAGTCCTAATTATTAAGAACTCATATAGATTAATGAGGCAAAGGAGAATGTTTCCCAAAAAGAGTTTTCACTAGAAATCAATATATAACAGGTTATAAATGTTCAAAAAAAATTTTATTTTATAGTGTTACTCCGAGAGGAATGTTCCTAACATTTTTCCATCATTGCAAAGTGAAATTGCTTTTAGAAAATGTCGACCAGAATGAATTGAAGACCTAGTGGATGGGAGGCCACTCTTGCATCAATGTTACAAGTGATTTCTGGTGAGTTCTCCTTTATGGAAAACATTATTCTTTGCCTCATTCATCTTAATGACTTCTCAATGAATACTGGAATAGAAAATCAAATAATTACCTGTATAAAAAGAGAAATTTTCACTTTTAGATATTTTTCCCTCTCACCATATCTATCAAATGTAGTTCAATGTGCACATTAATTTAGCCGGAAAAGTTGTTTTCTGTTAGATATTATAAAAAATAACTTCATTTTTATCGTAGATTTTTCAATTTTCAGATTATTATTTCTCTTCAATATTCAATTTTGAATGTTTCCCTCTCCAATCGGAAACAACTTGAAATCATCGATGAATACTCATACCAGTGTTCAAGTTCAGCTGATAAAAATTAATAGGGAAATAACGTACATCGTAATTAAATGGAGTGATGTTTATTTCTGGTTAAACTTCCGAACGAAATGACTAGCAGTTATTTTTCAGATAATAACTGAGTTAGTAAATTCAAACCACTTGTTTACCTTCGAGATGACGTATCAACTCAGACTCAGGCTTGGTAAATTTTTCACTGTCTCAATGTCAAAATCATAAGATATACTAACAAGAGCACGCTGGAAGACATATGAAAACCAGTTCCTTAGTGAAAATTCAACAAAATGCATGAAAGAAAATAAACTGCATAACTATATTGACGTATTTCGAAGGTGCAGGTCAACATCAATGGGTAATCCATATAAAGAGCGGGGGGCTAAAATCCATATAAACAGCGGGGGGCTAAGAGTAATTGTATTCAGTGGCACCGAGAGGTTCCTAGGTATTTTTTTTCCAAAACCGGACTCAATATATAAAAAACTCAATTGCAAAAAAAATCGATATTCAAATAAATATATTTATATAAATATATATATATATATATATATATATATATATATATATATATATATATATATATATATATATATATATATATATATATATATATATATATATTTTTATTTCCTCGGAATAAGGGCCTTATCAATCTATATATTTTTTATATATATATATATATATATATATATATATATATATATATATATATATATTGATATGTATATATGTTGGTAAGAACAGTTTAATTTATTATTATTGTTATGATAATTATTTTAGCTCCGCGTTGGGCGCCATTTCGTTATGTATATAAGAATTGCTGTTATTTTTGCCCTTACTTTGGGGACCAATTGTAATGTAATGATAATGTAAAAAGATTTCTAAAGTTGTCAACTTTTATTTTCCCTGTATAATATTATTCGATTTTGAAAATATTTTTTGTTTTCAATTTGGGTTTATTTCTAATTCTTATTTTGGCTATTCAGCTCCACGTTGAGAACCTTAATTGTTATGAAATATCAATTACTGAATTTTGCCAAATTGTTATGAAATAATAATTGCTAGCTAACGTTACTGTTTTCTCGCTACGTTGCTGCCAATTGTTATTACCCTTTCTTACCACGACTAACTCAGTCGGTACGCCTTCGCCTCAGGAGTCGGAACTGGCGAAAGAGCCACTGCCTTGTCTTGATGTCATTCGAACTATTTCAAATCAGTATTTATCATATGATCATATCATTGTGGAAAATAAACCAGAAATTATCAAAAACAATTATTTCATTTATTCAGGAAAACTTATATCAACCTGGCCTGCGATAAATAACTTATAACTATAAGCAATTGATAACATTTTCATAGAATAATAAGAAACAGTGTTGGATATTGTATATAACCTCACTTTTTTCTCTTGACTTGGAAGAATTCTTTTATAGTTGAATACCAAAATAAAATAGTGTTCTTCAGATATACAAGTTACGTTGTAAAGTGATTCAGTTTGTGATGTGCACTAAAAAAATTTATACCTGAAGCTGGAACTGTCGCTGATGCAATACCTGCCAATAATCTGAAATCCTGCATCATCCACTCCTCTCAGGGACTCTCCATTTGCAAAGGAACCATCCAAAATCCCCGAAATCAGTTTGGACAAGTTTTTATGTGGAGTCCAAGAAGGTAATCTTCTTTTATGCTATTTATTTTGTGTCGAAATTATCCAGAAGTTGAATTGGTTTGTTATTTTTGGCAAACTACTTTGTCATTCGTGAAAAAATATTCTATTTTTTTTTTCTCAAATTTTGTACCTGGCTTAGTTCTGAATTTTTTTTCAATCCCCTCGCTTTGTTTCTTTATTCCCTGGATACCATTTCTGTTTTGTCCATTTTATTTGAATTTTCAAACTCGCGCACTTTCTTGTCGCACTTTTATTAATTTGGTTGGTTGTGAGAAAACTTATGAACTAATATATTTTACATTTCTTATGAACTTAATACAATATTTGATGATAATTATCTTTGACGATTCTCAGTTCTTACTTTTCCACAATTTCAAATCTTTTATCTCACCATCTCTGTTCCCCGATTGGCTATTGTCATCAAGAAGTTTCTTGTCTTCCATTGGCTATTTTTAGTTATATACAATTTCATATACTGTATGTTTCAAGCTTATAATTTTGTTGATCACATTTAATTCAGAATGATTTTGTAAATCTAGACTTTTTTGTTATATTTCAAACAATTATAGGTTGTAATCATTTTGACAATGTATGAAAATGATTGCATTATAGTATTTGCATATTTTCATCTATCAATATTATACAGAGGCTTCATAAAGGAAATAGAACCTCAAAAAAAATGTAAAGCAATTTCTCTTGAACTATTAACTATTAGATATTTATTATTTTTGTGTTTTTTTTCAATTATTTCTATTTTCATCTTTAAAAAACATTACTGGTCCTTCCTAACATAACAACATTCCCAAATTTATATTCAATATTTTTCTACTAGTTAGAAAATCTTGAATATCAATTTCTTTTATTTGCAGTTATTAACTCTACATTAACTAATACTATTTTTCTAATTTCAGGAAACTACCTATGCTGGATTCCCTACCAGTTCAAGAAAACAAGTTCTTCAACTATAACTATTATTTACAGCACATAATTTTTGTTTCTTTTTACTTCAAAATTGATATTTATGAAAATATTTTATATTTATGTTTTATATTCGTAAACATTTTTAATATTGAATATTCCTCTCAATTGCCTTGTCTGAGGATGTATCAACCTATAACTATTTATTGCATTCTCATTGTTAACCTCATAGGGTCCTTCAAATGGCATTGAAAGTTCTGCACAAATACCTAGTCTTTTATTTGGTATTCTCAATGCTTTCATAATGACTAATTCTCCCTTCTTAAATTTTGTCCTTTTAGTTCCTCTTTTATTTTATTTTTTTATATATTTATCAGCATTTCTCTCAATTCTTATATTTATTTTATACATTATTTCTTGCATATTTCTTTCATTCATAGTCCATTCTCTTTCAGGCATTCTTCCTGTCATAATGTATATAGGACATCCTTTCGTAATAGTGCTAGGTACTTCATTAAAATATTTTTCTATCTCTAATTTTTCATCCCATGTTTTATGATTTTGCTGCGACGTCAATTGTAAAGGTTTTGTTGTAATAATACTTTTTGTTTTATTTTTATAACTTTTATTTTTATGTTTACTTAATTGACAAACTTGACATATGGCTATGATTTTTTTAGTTAATTCAAAATCTTGTGAACTTATATAGGTTTCTCTAAATATTAACCAAACTTTTCTAATCCCTCTATGTATGTATTTCTGATGTATATATGTAATCACCTGTTCTGCCAATTCCTTTGTGATAACGTATAGTTCTTCACCATTTACTATTTTTATTGTTATACCATTTTTGTTTATTGTTCCTCTTTTTTCTTTATTTTTTAATTTATACTGATCTTGCCTAATTTGAATGTCAGAAAACAAACCTATATTATTTTTAAAAACATTTATCCCTTTTTTCAACTGTCTAGGAGTATGTGTTTTTCCCATCTCCATTCTTGTTAGGGTGTCTATGATGAAATTTTGTTTTCCTGGTATATGCCTAATTTCAAATTTATATTCTTGCAGTAATAATGCCCATCTATGTACCCTATTACTTGCATATTTGCAATTTACAATTGACATTAGTGCTTCATGATCCGTTTCAATATAGAATTTTGCCCCCAGTAAATAAATCTTAATTTAGTAATACAAAATATAACACTTGCCAGTTCTAATTCCGTAACAGTATAATTTCTTTCATGTTTTTTAGTAATTCTAGAAACAAAAGATATTGTAACTTCTTTTCCATTTTGTACTTGTATCACAACTCCTGCAAATCTCGACATAGATGCATCAGTTCTCAATACAAAAGGTTCATCATAGTTTGGATGAAATATTTTTAAATTTTGAATAAATATGTCCTTTAATTCGGAAAATGCTTTTTCCTGTTCGTCTCCCCATTTCCACCTAATATTATTTTTTTAAAGTGATATTAATGGTAATTCTTTATTACTTAGGTCTGGAATTAATTTTTTTAAATAGTTCAATATTCCTAAAAATCCTCTAAGAGTTCTTAAATTATGTGGCCTGACATACTCTCTTATGGTTTTAATTCTTTCAGGATCCTTTCCTTTTTCATTTTTTTGTAACCTAGAAACTAATTTCCCGCTGGAAAAATTCACATTTATCTATATTTATTTCAAACCCTGCTTCATCTAGTATGTGAAATTTTTTTTAAAAGTTCTCCATGCATTTTTTCATTTTTAGAATATAAAAAAATTTCCTGCTTGAAATGTTAACAAATATTTTCATATTTGTCAAGTATTTTATGTAAGGCTGGACAAGCCGATTATAAACCATATGGAACAACACAAAATCTATATACAACAAACACCTTCTATACAAAAACCAGTATAATTTCTAGAATTTTCATGTGGTATCAACCAAAAACTGTGTTTCAAATCTATTTTAGAAAATATTTTTGCATTTGTTATTTTACCAAAAATAGTTTCTATATTTAAAGGAGATTCATATTGTGGAATTGTTATTTTATTCAGTTCTCTAGCATCTAAGCATAATCTAAGCTCACCATTCTTTTTTACAACCACTACGATAGGGTTGATGTAATTACTGTTACTTCTTACTATTATACCTTGTTTTACCATTTTCTGTAATTCTTCTTTAACTTGTTCTCTGTACTTATAAGGAATTGGATAGTTTTTTTATTTGAACCTTTCTGTTCCTTTTACTTCTATATTGTGTACATACTCTTTTGCAACTCTTGATTCATACATAATCAACTTATTATATTTATTTAATAATTCATCAATATACCCTTTATATTTATCATTACATTTATATTTCATTTCATCTTTATCATCATCATAATTACTTTCATATCTCCCATTCATACCTTTTGTACACAACATTTTTTTATTTTCACTTATTTCAGTTTTTTTCTTCGAAGAATTCAAAACATTTTCCATCCATTTCCAAATTTTTTTCATAATAGTCAATCTTGGCTTTTACTTTTTCCAGTTGATCAGTACCTATTATTCCATCAAACTCCATAACTTCAACTACTAATAGTTGCAATTCAATATTCTTCTCATCAATCTCCAATTCTAAATTTACATATTGATTTGATTCCGCTAGTTTTTTACCATTTATACCCACTAAATTTGTTTTTGGCACCTTTACTAAAATATTTTTAACTTTCATGAAATCTTCTAAACAATGTTTTTCAATTAAAGATGCTTCAGAACCTATGTCAATTAATATTTTTATTATTTTATTTCCTATTTTTCCTTTCAAAATTATTAATCCTTAATTTTGTTCATTTTCCATATTTTCATCATTCATTATACATTCAATAGGGTGTTGGTAATTCGTGTTTTCCAGCCTAACATATGGTTTTCCTAGCAAAAATTTTGTTCTATTTGGCTAGTTGTGGGGACATTTATTTGATTGTCTTCCCCACTTGCTGATACTTGTCCCTCTCTTTCATGCAAATTTTCGGCACTTTGGCATCTCCTATTTGAATATACACGTCTTGTATTGTCATTTGTTTGATTGTTATTTATACCAGAATTATTTCGTGGTTGTCTGTTATGATAAGTCCTTTCTCCTTGATATTGTTAAGGGTAACTCTGATTATTGTTATTGTAATTATTTCTATTATTGCTATAATTGTTATTATTGTTATCATTGAAATTTTGATTTCTTTGATAGCCTTGATTTCGATTATTTTGTCTATTGTTATTCCTATTTCTATCATAATAATTATTATTAAAATATCTATTTTTTTTATTATGATTTTGCAATGAAATATAGGGTGTTGTATTTGAAAAAGTCGAGTAATTGCTATTTGTAATTTGTCATTTTTAAAAAATCGTAGGAGGCGATGGAACATCCACTCTTAGTTCGCCTGATCTCAAAAGATGCGCTAGAGCCTAAGGAATAAACTGGGAAAAAAGTTGTGGTGTTATCTTGAAGGGTTCTGAAGTTACGTCTATGCACGACACTATTCTGACATATAAACTTATAGTCTGAAACTATTGCAGATAAGTCTAAAAGCCGGCTTGCGGTATATCGACAATTTAGTGGCGTACAAAAAATAACAAAAAATGGGGTTTTGCTATTTAAAAAAAAATCAGAATTTAGTTTTGTATCTTATATTGGGACATCCTTAAAAAAAATCAAGTCGATAGCTTGCATAGAGAAAATGGTTGTTTTTCAAGTTGATTCAATATTTTGCCGTCAAGTAAGTTCGATTTAATATAAATCAATGCCTTTCTGTGAAATGAGAAGTGAATCCTTCGTTTCGATTGTACCTATCCGTTGAAAACTACAAACAAACACTCAAACCCAACAACCATTTTCCACTAACCCTCCATCCAAATTACCTCCAAAACCACTCGAGATCAAGCGCGCCGCAGGCAAAAACGTCCCGCACTTAATCCAATCTTGTGATTGCCCGAGACAAGTCGGACGCGTTCGATTTACTAAACAGCATCGCATCGTAGTAGGCCGATGACATTCGATATATATATATATATATGAAACAAGTGACAGATGCCTCGACTGCTAGATATATTGATACCATTCCCTATAGACGGAATACCTGACTGGGGTATCAATACAAGCTGCCACACATCGTACGTCTTGTCAAATTTAGTCTCTGAATCTAATGGCCTTCTTGAAATATGATTGTCTCTCGATGTTCTTGTTGTGAATCGAATATGTATTGGGGATGATTTATATCGGTATGATGGTTTCTGGAATTTAGGCATATGGAGGAAATCGTTTCGAAAATGCTGTGCTGGTCGAACAAGGATAACAGGACAGGATTACCAGGATATACGGCCAGGCGGATATGGAAAAATTAAATATAAATTATACTATTGAAGAAGGGTAGTCTCGTGACTGGACTAGTTGAAAATAACTATGAATTTGAAATAACTTAGTAGAAAGGATATTCCTTGAGGTTGCAGTCGCATTTAATGGCCAGTGAAAAAATAAAAACTCTTTCTTATTTTTGTCAAGAAAATATTTATTTTCATTATCAAACAGTGTGAAGAAAGGAAAACATTGGAATGCGATTTTAAACTAATTTATAGAACTTACTAATGTGAGGTTAAGGGAATACAGCGATTTAATCACTATTTTGTGATTGAAGAATTTTTTTTCAAAATCATTACTATGAAACACTACTAGTAATATATAAATTAAACAATTGTAAAACCATATATTGTTTAGGAAACTCAATTTAAACAATTTAAAATTTGACAGGACAACCATGTGGTAATTGTCCTGTCAAATTTTAAATTGTTTAAATTAAGTTTCCTAAACAATATGTGCTTTTACAATTGTTTAATTTTTATATATATATTACTAGTAGTGTTTCATAGTGATATGATTTTGCAAAAAATTTCTTCCATCAAAAAATGGTGATTAGGTCGCTGTCTTCACTTAACTTCACCTTAGTAAGTTGTATAAATTTGTTTAAAATCGCATTCCACAATCGTGTTTTCCTTTTTTCACAGCTGTCTTGATAATGAAAATAAACATTTTCGAAAGCTTGACAAAATAAGAAAGAGTTTTTCTTTTTTCACTGGCCATTAAATTTGACTGAAACCTCAAGGAATATCCTTTCTACTAAGTTTATTTCAAATTCATAGTTATTTTATATATATATATATATATATATATATATATATAAATATATATATAAAACATAAGAATTAAAAATAACAGCGAAAAACTGTGCTGTAACAAAACCATAGGTCAGCGGAATGCCACATACGGGATTACCTGAAGAATAACTATAACATGTCCAAATTTAAAAAAAAGGTAAAATGTGGATTGTGGAAAATGAGAGATAACTTTTTCATGAAGTTGTCAATCAAAAAACGTATTCATGATTGAAACAAAATTTATACCATTGATACAATAAATATATTTTTGTCTCGTCATGATGCATATGTCTCAGTTACTCATCAATTGTGCTAGTTTGGTTTTTTGTTTTTTTTTCAACGAAACTTAGTGAATGTATATTGACACGATTTTAACATGGAGAATGTATTTTAATAAAGTTATCCATTTGTAACTGAAATTCTACATTTATTGTTGGATAATTTTACCTTCGTTTTTAACTGAAATTCTACATTTATTGTTGGATTATTTAATATAATTTCACCTTCGTTTTCGAGATTTTATTGCATTCATCATATATATTTTAGATATTATTCAATTCAATATTCATATATATATATATATATATATATATATATATTTATTTTGTTAATTTATATATTTTGATATTCCCCTACTACCAATAACATACATCATTTTTTTTGTAATATTTCAATGTGTAGTAGCATATATTGTCACGCACAAGTAGTATAACAACTCATAGTTGTGATACACTTCTGTGACTCAACCATGTTTATTGCATTTCACCTGAGGGTGAACATTTTTGATTTATGTCAATAAACTTTATTATTATTATATATATATATATATATATATTCCTTATTTTCTCGGAATAAAGGCCTTAGTCAGTCTAACGACATAAAAAATCTCAATGAAATCTACAATAACTTATTTTAAACACTCACTCCACAACAATAAATTTAAAAAAAATAGTAAACTGATCTTTACATCTCTACACGGAAAAATCTTGCATGAATTGAAGCTATAGAGCTCTTGTACTATAACTGAATATGTCGAACACTCCAATGTATTTTATTAAAAAAAATACGATAACAGATAAAACAAACCCGATACCAGCAATCTGAGACAATCTACAACGTTCATTCAATCATGAAACATGAAATGAAATGGAAGAATAATAGTTGAATTATATTGTAAGTTTTTAATGTCTCTTCTAATTTTCAAACGTTTTTGATGTTTTTAACCTTTACATGTTTTACATTATTTTAAAGTTACCTGAAGATGACATAAATAAACGTCGAATGAAATAAGAGATATATAGACTGACTAAGGCCCTTATTCCGAGAAAATAAAGAATATAAACATATGTGGTCAAGAAATTATATATATATATATATATATATATATATATATAGATATAACAGCACAAAAAAAATATACATTGAATTTTTTTTCGCAGTTGAAAGTATCGTTGGTTACCAAAGATATGTATACAACGACAGTAAAATGTGGAGGATATTCGCAAAATTAGAATTACTAATGTTTACCAAAAATAAAAATGTATATCGAAAATGGCGATTAGTTGAAAACAAGTCAATATAGAGCCGAATTCAATGTCTGCTATTATAGGTGGCAAAGGCGCCCAGAATGTATTTTTCAAAAAAATTGGTTTTAAACATTTTTTTCCAGTGCCATTGAATTTATTAAAAAACTTCAGATAGGAATCGTATGGGTTGCCTGACATCGATATTTTGAATGTTCCCATCTCTCAATAGACAAAGAGAAAAGTGATGCACTCAGTAGAGGATTCTGAGATATATGATTGAATTCCTAAAATTCTGAGTTTTTTCTGGTTCTCCCCAATATTTCTATATTACTAAATTCCCAGAAATAATTTCCAAATGAACCTATTTCAAATTTGAGAAATACTGCCAATCAATATTAGGAGATGAAAATTTATTTTTTGTGCGATTCAAGAGGCAATTTTTGATGCCAACACATTCTTCCATCATAATCATATTTCTCGCTCTGAAAATGCATTTCGTTTTGTCGATAACCACCTTCTACTCAATATTCTTTTTGTGAAAAAAATTGTTTTGATAATCAATGTCCAACGTTGTGATGGAATATTAACGATATTGCAGTTGATGAACGTCATTTATGCTGTGAAAAAAAAAGTATTCACCCCTTTTTGGTGCTGCGAAACCCAAAATATATAGTAAGCTTCTAATGTAGCCAGGATTACCACCGTAATTTTTTTCATATTTTATTAAACATGATTTATTGTCTGTCTACTACAAATCTTGTAAGTCGATTTTTGTAATCAGCGGTTTTAGTAAATATGACTAACACTATATATATATATATATGTGCAATAAAATCTGCACAATATGCTTGGTACAAAATGTACAAGGCCTCTATACTTATCACAATGTATGTAGAGGAATAAAAAAAACATTTTCTTTTCATATTTGCCAAAAATCATCCGTTCACATAGGGAATTTTTTTGTAAATTGAAGCAGAGTGCTGCATATTCTGTGCTTATCTGAAAGGTTCTTAATATAATTTAGATGTACAAATGAAGAAACAATTGTTCAGTACCTGTCATGAGCAATAACTATCAATTTGATGAAAACATATCTTGGGAACATTTTCACGGCTGTTATATGTGCTTGGTCAAAGAATCACATCAATAATATTGGTTCCAATAATCATATTCCCTAAATTTGGTATATATTCATATTTTCAACTTGAAAACCGATTGTGCGGCCAGTCGGAAAGGTAGGTTCCAGATTTTATTCATTGATTCTGAAATGTATATCAATTAAGCTAACGACTCATGTATCAGAAGAAATTGAACATTTATATTGGAAACAAAAACATTCTATTTTTATATACACCACAAACTTTTTAATCAAAAGTTGGTGAATGATTCAAATATCCTTAAATCATTTCTAACATCTATGAGACCTTACCGGTTTAATTTACAGAAATCCTCAAAGAACTCACTCGATGTCAACCTTTACAATATCTTATCGTTCACTACCAGGAATTTACCCTTGCCAATGTTCAAAAAACAAATCATGGAATATTTAATTAAAAAATGTTTTTATAGTACAGAGGAATATGTTGCCTTAACCTCAGTGCTTGAATTTCTATAACATTTCTAATATGTATCAAGTCTATATGTATGTACGTTTGTGTCTTTATATATCAGATCTATTTTATTCAATGTTTTACATTAACTGTTTATATATATATATATATATATATATATTTTAATTTTTTATTTCCAATGTTCTTAAGGATCTTTGCGCAGATCTGCTGTTTTTATTATCATTCTGTACTAGTGACTTGCTACTAATGTATCCTTATATACCGTAGTTAATAAACATCTATCTATCTATTGTATCAAAAGATAGAAGTATAACTAGCACACAAGGATATAGACAGTACTTATGTGTTTCAATCTTAATATCACTTGGAAAAATAATAACTAATATTTATTTATGTAGTTTAACTTTGAAAAAGTTGAAATACCAGTTTGTCAGCGGAAAAAAAACTCAAATATTATCTGATTGAAACGAGCGAATGAACCTGAAATAAATACATGCTGAACAAAAATCGTCAATTTTCATTAATAGTGATTTACAGCGATTTTTATTTGTGTGCACATCTTAGAGAAAAACTTATAGAAAAAAGTTGTGGAGCTTAAGAAGTTCTATCAAAAGACCTCTATTTTGGCGATATTGGTATGAAAAAGATATATCAAAATGAATGAACCAAAGCGATATTTACAAACTGTCCTGGAACGATATATGTATATATATATATATATATATATATATATATATATATATATATATATATATAACTATGAATTTGAAATAAACTTTGTAGAAAGGATATTCCTTGACTGAAAAAGGAAAAAGATTTTTCCTTTTTCAGTCATGCTTCAACCATGTGGTAATTACTGTGCCTGTTCAAATTTTAAAGTGTTTAAATTAAGTATCTAAAACAATATGTGCGAGTGCCATTGTTTAATTTTTATATATATTACTAGTAGTGGGTCATAGTGATATGATTTTGAAAAGTTCCTCAATCACGAAATGGTGATTAGTTCGCTGTCTTCACTTAACCTCACCTTACTTGTCTTGATAATGAAAATAAACATTTTCGAAAGCTTGACTAAATAAGAAAGAGTTTTTCTTTTCTCATAGGCCATTATTTTGACTGCAACCTCAAGGAATATCCTTTCTACAAAGTTTATTTCAAATTCATAGTTATTTTCAACTAGTCCAGTCACGAGACTACCCTTCTTCTATATATATAGGAAATTAAAAAATTAAATTTTTCTTTACCTTTTTACTACATATACTATGCTCTAGTCGGTGCATATGTATCAGTAGGGTAGTCCTGAAGTAGTTCTATTATCAAAATTATGTGACCAACGAAATATCTAATGGAAATCTACAATTAAATCATGTCAAAACTCAAATTTATAGAAAACATTGAATTTAAAGTAAGATCAACTGATATAAGTTTTGAACATCCTGTATGACAATTCACATCAACAGGAAACCCACCAATGGGATATCGAGAGAGTTTGTGTGGGAAAAGTGATGATATATGAAAGATGTGATAGCAGAAATTGTAAAAATATAATTTTATACCAATTTGTGAATAGTACGTAAGATTTAGAATTAGCTTTCATTCATAAAATCATTAGTAGTAATTAGAATAACAAATAACTAGGTAGGAAATGACACAAAATTAAAAAATCTGTGAGAAAATAAAAAAGATGTGTGTTGTCATGAGAGAGGATAACAAGTTTGGGGAAATTGAAAAAAGTTACGAAGAGGAAGCCACGTACGAAAATTTGATAGAGATATCAATAAACGATTCAAGAAAAAACTGGTTAAAAGATTCCCGAACGAGAGATATTCCTGAAAGGCACAACTGGGAGAAATAAGTTATCAAAGATTTCCACTTACCTGGTATAGAAGAGAAATCCATGGCACGTAAGCTATCATTGCAATCCCAAAAGTACGTCCACGGGCTGGATACATCACAGGAAAAGGAGCAACAAGGTATTATAATCACCAAACTCACCAAAGTGCAACTTTTCGTATAGATATCCAATAACTTTGAGTGTCCGATCCACTGTTCACCCTGTTTTGGCTGAACATTCATCAAAATTCCATGCTAAAGCACTGACCATAATTTCAAATATTCTTCCGATTAATAATCATCACTTATATTCATATTGCACGATTTCATAGTATCGTTTCTTTTAGTATAAGGTATTCATCGCAGAGTAGGGCAGTTTCAAGGGTTTTTATCTGAATGGAAACGATCAATTGTTAATTTTCTGCAATCTGTGTTTTATCTAACCACACTTTTCCCCCCACTGAACAGCATTTCTTATCGAATCGTTAGTGCCAAGTCGGCAATACAGATCACAGAACCGACTTCTGAGAAGAAGCTGACTCATGTTCATAGGCGTTTCTGACTGAGCCGGGATAAGGTAAGAAGAGAATGGTAAGATAACATGCCGGAGTTTTCATTTGTTATGATAGGGATTCCGAAATTAAAATCTTTGAAATAAATAAAATATATATATATATATATATATATATATATATATATATATATATATATATATATATATATATATATATATATATATATAAATTAATAATAACAACCAACATAAAATTTATATATATATATATATATATATATATAAATTGTTATGATTGGTTGGTTATTGATTATATATATATATATTGTTATGATGATGTTTTATTATATTCTATTTGTTATGTATGATTTGTTTTTCTTCAACTTTTTTTATGTGCTTTTCAAATACTCATCACAACAATAAACTCCATAAACTTCCCTTGGTAAACCAATGGCTTCCAATCAAAACGATCCAAATTGGAGGGGGGAAGCAGTGTTATGAAAAAAGTATAGTACGCCATTACGTGATCATAGTTCGCCAGACGACGTAACGGTTTGGGATTTCCTAAACAAACACGGAAGCACCGAGATGTTTCCACGGACTGAAAAGCAGTTTCCAGATGCGTCTGGATACTGAGAACGATTGATTCAGATACAGTGTTGTGCGCGATATATGATATAATTTCACAACTTAAATTCAAAGACATTAGAATTTGTGATTATGAACCCAACTACTATAAACGTAACATTATAGCGAAATGTTATCCATTAATAAGAATCGAAACCACATTAACTTTAGGACTGATGTGGAAAAAAATAGGACATATCATAACAACATCATCAGGTTCTTGTAAAAATGTAAAATATCTTATTAGTATTCTTCCCCCTCCTAGTTTGGGATAATTAATCCCCCAATGTGTTGATTTGTGTGTAGAATTGTCTAGTTGTTAATAGCATCAATGTAACGTTCATATTGAAGCGCTCAACTGATATGACAGATATGATGTCATCACAGATGTGGAGCATTGCTGAACGAACCATAAAAATAAATAATAGTTTGAAAAAACTAAAAAACACGCTTTTATAGAAAACCAGACTGAAAAAAAAGAAAATAAGAAAAAAATGTATTTTATTTAAAAAAAAGCGTGGGGTGCATGGTATCGCCTCGGCCAACAATTACCTGTGATTTGAGACATTTCTTACTTTACTGCCCTAGGTGTGTAATGTACTATATAATTATTGATACCATGCACCCCACGCTTTTTTTTAAATAAAATACATTTTTTCTTATTTTTTATTTTTTTAGTCTGGTTTTCTATTAAAGCGTGTTTTTTAGTTTTTTCAAACTATTATTTATTTCCTACTTTTTAGTGTGGTTTATCTATAAAAACTATTATTTTTATTATTTTTTTGCAAATTTAAAAATTGAATAATCTTATCAAATTGGCTAATCATAATATTCGACCCCAAAAACCCCCACATACCAATTTTGAAAAGAATCAGACCATAATCACAAAACCATTTGCCGCAGAATTTTCCAATTTTTACAAAAGAATCATAATATTCGACCCCAAAAACCCCCACATACCAATTTTGAATAGAATCAGACCATAATCACAAAACTCGGCCGCCATTTCGAATTTTCCCATTTTACAAAAGAATCATAATATTCGACCCCAAAACCCCCACATACCAATTTTGAATAGAATCAGACCATAATCACAAAACTGAATCAGACCATAATCACAAAACTCGGCCGCCATTTCGAATTTTCCAATTTTTACAAAAGAATCATAATATTCGACCCCAAAAACCCTCAGATACCAAATTTGAAGCGAATCGGACCATAATCACAAAACTCGGCCGCCTTTTCAAAGCCGCCATCTTGAATTTTTCGATTTTTACAAAAGAATCATAATATTCGACCCCAAAACCCTACATACCAATTTTGAATAGAATCAGACCATAATCACAAAACTCGTCCACCATTTTGGAGCCGCCATCTTGAATTTTTCAATTTTGACAAAAAAATCATAATTTCCGACCACAAAATTCCTTGGATACCAATTTAGAAGCGAATCGGCCCATAATCACAAAACTCGTACGCCATATTGGAGCCGCCATTTTGTTTTTTCTCCACACAAAAATTTCTTAATGCATTTTCATCGGATTTATGTACATCTGCCAAATTTCAAATCATTCGGACGTCTGGAAGTGGGTCAAAATCGCGCCCAAAGGAGTCTGTTACAAACAAACAAACAAACAAACATACAAGTGAAGCTGATATAAAGCGTGTAATATGCCCAACTGAAAGCTGTCATTCACCAAAACAACGTGTGTGTTTTTAGAATTATGAATGCAAATCTACTTGTTTAATGTCCTTCCTGCATATTGATATGAATATTCTCATATTTTTTGGCGTTTTTCACAATCCATGTCTTACTGTATGTATTATTTCCAGGACACAACTCATGTAGAGGTAAAGTTTAACCATATCATGTTTCTCAACCTATTATACTGCGCCCTTTCTATTTTTTTAAAAGAAAATAAACTATTTTTGAAATGTTAGCAATAATGAAATAGTATCTGAATTTGCAGTCCCCAGTACCCACTATATCCAAGCTTTAATTTGATCATAAGGGATGCGAAATTGAAATACAATACTTATCAAGTTTTAACTCCTTCTGGGGGGGACAACTCAATATTTCAATGTCCGCATATGGGCGAGAATCTTCCTGAAGGTATGAAAATTTGTGGTCACAAACCAAGTGTTTTCAAGAATAAAAGTGAATGTAAGTGAAACATTTGTTCGATACGTATTCCCAAAAAGTTGTAGGAAATATCCTTGGTGTCAATCATGACAATTGAAGTCGGAAAATCAATTGCTCTTTGGATCTGAAAATAAATATTCCCGTTCCAATCCTTCATCAACTATGTTTTGATATTACAAACATATTTGATTCATACACCCCAAGATACCCACTTCCCTAGTCAACGTTATCAATTGTTTCGAAGTTTCCAAGAAACCCTTAATAAAACCCAGCGTACAATAAAGCACATCCAGGGTAGGTGCTAAGGAGAAGGAAGGAATAAAGGATGGCGAGGAATGACGGCAGCATGAAATAAAGCCAAAGTCCGGTATATCTTGGTGATTAAACCAACAATATCAGAGATATGGGTTTCTTGTCGAGTCTCTCGGCTAGATATATAGGAATATTTATGCATGTAAAGTTGGCCAAAGATTACACGCTGTTAATCTTCAGTCAGTAAAGTTGGTAAGACTGTTCACGCCTTCATCGCCGTTCTTCACAATAGATTATGAATTACGGCCTGGTCGCCATTGTTTACTATCGCCAAGACGTTCGTGGTTAACTGCGATTGTGGCTTGTTTTACATCGGCCATAAAAACTAGTTCACTTTGTATTCGAGAATTTCAGTCATCAGCGAGAAATCGGTGATATTACAAAAGTTTTGCTAATGACTCGTTTGAGGTTGGGAGGCTATTACTCTTAATTGTAAGTTGAAAATTACTCCATTGAAATGAAAAAGAAAATGTTTTTTAATTGATTGTTTCAAATGTCCAGTTGCAATTGAAATATATCTATTTCCTCATAGCAAAATAGACAATTGCAATGCAGTAATTTTCACTGTGTGTCTTATTTATATATATATATATATATATATATATATATATATATATATATTAATATATATATATATACATATACAACTACCAAATTTGATGAATTTGTTTATAAACTCAAATGTCATGATTGCTACAAAAAATCTGAAAACAGTCTCGCCTCTTTTCACGAAAACTAAAGATCCAATTGAAGTTAAAGGCAAATCAAATCTCATTTACAAAATTGAATGTACAGATTGCCATAAAACCTATATCGGACAAACATCGAGAAAACTTAATGGTCGAATCACATCACATAAGAGCGACTGCAAAACATGGAAAATATCAAGTGCATTAGCCGAACACGTCATCTGTAGTAAACACGAAATGGAGTGCCGAAGTCATAAAGACGAAAAAAAACTATTTTGAAAGAACATTTATAGAGATGATACCCATCAATTCAGAAGGTAACTGTCTAAATAAAAAATCCGACATTGACAATCTAAGTAAAATTTACTCGTACATTTTGAAATTAGAACAGAACAATTTGCACTTTTCACTTTTCAAAACGAAAAGTATATCATATCTCCATTTAATATATACTGTTATTTTATATCCTCCTGTATCTCATTTCGGGATATCACCGCAACTTTTATAGTCTGCTTTTTACATGGGTGGTGGTTGGTTTTTCAAGTTTTTTAACTTTTACTAATTGTTCTCGAGTGAGTACAATTATTATCATTCTCAAACTATATTCAAATATATTTCGAGTATAGGCATACGAATTTTCACACGTTGGGTTGATCGTGACTGACTAGTTGAATATAGAACTTCGAAAACCAATGATCGATTTCTGTTTGTGGGGTTGAAGTCATTTTTGAGGATAACAGGAGTGTGAATGAAACTCTATGGTATTTTGTCTATCTTTCGGTAATGTTTATTTCCATCTTCAGGACTCACTAAAATTGTAAAAAAATTAAAAGTACAATAAAAAAAAAAGAGAAGGGGTACTCACTATCGTGAGTTTGGCCAAAGCAAGCCGCTTCATAACAATAAGAAAGTTTGTTTATAAATTTACAAAAAGACCTTTATGAAACAGTTCTGTTGGTAAAACATTCAAAAATGTCTTCTCGGTTCATTTATGAATGCTTTAATAACAAAACTGTTTCATAAAGCTATTTTTGTAAATTTATAAACAAACTTGTTCATTGTTATGAAGCGGCTGGCTTGCCTCAAACTCACGATAGTAAGTACTCTCCTCTCCTTTTTCTAAATTGTACTTTTGATTTTTTTATAATTTCAGTAAGCCCTGAATATGGTCATAAACATCACCGAAAGCTAGACAAAATACCAAAGAGTTGCATTCACACTCCCTGGCATCCTCAAAATTAACTGCAACCCCACAAACAGAAATCAACCTTTGTTTTTCGAAGTTCTCTCTCTCTCTCTCTATATATATATATATATATATATATATATATATATATATACATATAACTATATATATATATATATATATATATATATATGTATACAGTGACCGGCAGAAAGTACGCATCACATGGGAAATTCTTTTATTGATAAATTTTGACAGATATCGATACGTGTAATCGCTTCTGCATGGGAAGAAACCCCAAAAGACGTTAAACAGTGCCGTTCGTCTTTTCGTGTTTGGCGGAAGATTTAAAAACGTTAAATTATGTCTTAAAACACACTTATTTGAAAAAAAAATGTCAATCGGAAACGTTGTTTATAACGACATATCAACGTTATGTACAAGTTTTAAAAAAATCTGAGATAAATAACTAAAATAAATTTTTTGATGTAAAAACAACCAGAATAATACATTTATGACAAAGAAACTCATTAGTAAAGCCAACAGTAATATTTCAAATAATGTTTCAAAAAGATTCGCAAGCTATTTCTATTTTATTCGGGAAAAATTTGAAATCTGTGAATTTGTCATGTGTTCAGCTGCTTCATAAGAGGTCACTGAAATACCTTCAGGACATTATAATCCCGATACTGTTCATTATTAATGAAGGACCATGTATCTACACAATTTCAATTTGTATTTTTTATTAGAACAAAAAATTTATTTGATTTTTGACATAACAAGAACTTACAAATGTTCAAATTTTTATTTTCAAACACTCCATAATAAAATTCGAAGCTGAAATAATTATAAACCAAACAATTTAAACATATTTAAAATTTCGTAATTGTATATTACTCGACATGTCTACCCTGACGTTCCATACATGTAGCTGTTCGGGATTTCATTTCTCTGGACACATTTCGCAGCAATTGTGGTGTAATATTATTAATACATTGTCGTTAAACATCTTCTTAATGGTCGATATTATGAAATGGCCGATGTTTATAAACCTCACTTTGAAGGTACCCCATAAAAATAAATCCATGGTCGTTAAATCTGGGGATCCTGCATGCCACTGGTTTTCTGAATATCATCCTATCCATTTATGAGGAAAGTGTTCGTTAAGCAACGCTCTGACATCAAGGGTACTATAAGACGGAAATAATAGTCACTGACTCATCTTAGCTCGATCGTTCAGTGACTATCAGTACAATTGCTAACCTCGACCACGAACTTTTTTCTGAACTAGTGACTGACGTCACTGACTATTATTTCCGACTCATGGTTATATGTATTGACGCTCCGTCATATTGGAAAAAAATATCATTTTTTCTTTGCAGCGGTAATCCATGTAAGAAATAAAAAAACTCGTTATTTAAAATTTTGTGAATTGAAGTTGCCCCTAAAAAAGTTAGGCCCAACGATTTGCGTATATAATATGCCGCACCGAACGTTACTTTTGAAGGAAAATTTACTTTTTTTCCTCTATCGCCCAATTTGGGTTCTCATCAGCCCACCATCTACAGTTCTGGGAACTGACAGTACCGTTTGATGTAAAAGTCGCCTCATCAGTAAATAAAAAATCTGTAGGTGAAATTTTAGCATTCTCCAATTATGACTTGGAACCAAAATGATGAATCTAAGCAGGCATCGAAATCTCTATCGAGTAAGGTGTGGGTGAATTTATTATTCTTTAAAATTCTTCTTAAGGATTTTTCAGAAATACTGGTTTGTTCCTGCCTCTCCGATAGTGCTATCTGTGGATTTTCTGTGACCAATTACAAAACATTGAAAGTATCTTCTTTATTAGTAACGGGCTAACTATGTGGAATTTTGTAACGATTTTCTACACTGCCTGTAGCTTTAACTTTGTTCAAAATACGCAACACAGTAGATCCATGGACATTCTCATTTGGATACCTAGCATTGAATATATCTGCTGCTTCTCTGGAACAATGAAAACGCTCGCCACATATTAAGACGAGCTCAACTTTTTTCTTGCAAACTTAGCTTTTTTGGGGCATCTCTAATCATTAACAAAATGTAAAGTACATTTTACAATGAGAAAACTATACAAGAAAGACGATAAGTAATATCACTAGTAAATCGTTTGGAAACTCTTTATAACATATTAGCATTATTATTCAATTGTTGAAACAATTGAATAATAATGCTAATATGTTATTGGTTTGAATTGGAAATAAATGAAAATAATATTAGGTATCCTTTGTTTCTAATAAAAATTTCAGATATGATATATTATACTCCTAGGAAAAATGTTGTATCTAACACATGCGGAAATGGTCTTTTCCGCAATTAACAGCTTGACCGTACTCCGCTTCGAGTCATTCGGTCATCTGCCGTCACGTGCGGAAAAGTACCACTTTCCGCACTTGTTAGGTAAATAACTATTTCTTTTGTTTTGGTACTCTTCCGACTTTGAATTGACAATTTTAATTACATTATGTGAGTATGGAAATATACATACTGTTGAACATGTTTGTGAAACACAAAATATAATACAATTCGAGTAATATACCAAGACATGTGAGGAAACCTGCTAAGATGAGTCGTAATTTTACAATCTTCATGTACAGTTTACAATCAAAAGTTTTTAAAATGTACAAACATTGTTTGTGATTTGATTCTCTACACATCAAACGTTGCTAGCCTCTGCGTGTTGGAAGTGTGTCTTTTGTTTTCCCGGCTTTTCGGGACAATCGGCGTTGACACCAACTAGACAATGTTGCGATTTCGTTAATAAAAATTACTGTTTGGTGTTACTTGAATTAGTGAAGCGTTTGGTTATTTTACAGCCCACAAAAAGCAACTAATTTGTGATAATGAAAAATCACCTATTTGAATAGGGAGAAGTTGATAATACTTGTGGAACTATTACAAGAGTAACTGGAAGGAGTTATTGGTCATAATCAAAGTTGAAAGAACAGGAATTGTTGGTAAGTAACTCAATAATAATTAATTTTCTATTTGATATCAGTAATTATTCATGGTACTCGAATCTTTAGTCATCTGACCATTGGTTTTAATGAGAACTAGTATAGTAAATTTACGATGCAATATACTGAAATTACAAAACATTTTCAATCAACACCTGTATTGTAATATTATTAAACAAATTTCTGGTAGATTTTTAGTAAAAATGCAACAAATATGTTGTAATTTTTCAAAACTAAGTTGAATTAAATTGGTGGTGAATTTAAATGAGTATACTGAAATTACAAAATATACTCAATCAAATTTGTTTAATAAAATTACCACATTTGTATTGTAATTTTTCTAAACAAATTTTTGATAGATATTTAGTAAATTTCAACAGATGTTTTGTAATTTTACTAAATGGAGTTGGAATAAGTCGTGTAGTAAATTTACAAAACTGCATTTTATTATTACTATATTGTTATGCGTTAAAACTTCCTTTTTTTTTGTAAAATTAATATCGAAATTTTTAACAGTGGAGCTAGGTTATGACATTTTGGGAAAACAAATGTTTTTTGTAATATATTCAGCATAGGTCTCCAGCCTCTCCTTATCTCAACCTATTAGGTCTTTTGTACATAACTTTTGGTGAAGATACTAAGACTAACAAGGTAGCAGCCAATTCGCCAAATCTTCGAAATGAAAATTAGGCATGTTTAGCAGTGAATTCCTGGTGAGAATACCAGGTCATAGTACATCAAATGATTGTATTGTCATCGATTCTGCATACTATGATTCGGAAGTCTGTGAGTGGGTGAAAATAACTTTCAAAGATTCCCTTACATACATTCAGGTGAAGCTAATGAAAGGGTGGGCAAACAGCATAAAGTTACGCCTAAACACGAATAAAAATATATAAATCGGATCAAACTCAAATGAAAATACAGCACATGTTGGAGGTTTGAATATGTCCTGCCGAAAGCGCACCAAAAAATTATCTCGATATACCAGGTGGGGCAACGAAACCCATCCCGGACTAATATCTCCCAAGATTATAAACCGATTGTTTTGAGATTTGCAACATACATATAAGATACAATTTTCAAGTAACTGACAATTAATTACGATCGAAATTGATTTTTCGAAAAGGAAACCCTGTATGATCAGACATTTCTGGATCGATGAACGAAATTTCATTCTAACCTTTTGACAAATTTTAATAGTTCTCATAATAAAACATATTTTTCAACTGAAAATGCTATGATTGACGTTATATCTGGTCTGCACTATGTCAGACATTCATTTATAATCAATCAATCTCAGGTTTTTACAAACCGATAAAGTTTGAAAAAAGAACTCCATATTTTTATGGAAACCATCTTTACTATTTGAGAATCTTATTGCAAAGTACCCTTCCAGAACGAAAAAGTCCTGCTTTCTTATTTGATACCCATCAAATTTAAACGGCCTGTCACAAACAAATTTTCCAGACCCTATCTGATTTTTTTTTATATGATCCAGAAACAGTTAATCTTTAGAGAGCATTCATTTTGTTTATTAATTTTTTTTTTCTGTAAAATATTCAGTAAGTTATAATCGGGCAAAGAAATTAGAAGTTTTGACGCATCAGTAAAGCAATTCATTTCTAAAAGATTCTAGTGATGAAAGTGATCTATTATAAGAGGTAAAAAAAAATCATAGTAGTTGATGAAAGTTAGTAATGGGAATATCATTATGATATTCAAGAAAAAATGCTGATTGTAACTGTTCCTGTTACTACGGTTACTGTGGTAGAAATATCCTTATGATATCCAGGAAAAAAAAACGTAGTAACCGTTCCTGATATTGAAATCGACAAAGAGCGCGTTATTACTATAACTGTAGTGGGAATATCGTTATAGCATTTGAGGAAAAAATGAAGTATTATAAGTAAACGTTTCTGTAATACTTTTCTTGATTTTATGAGAATTTACTGTGAATATGTTAGCATACGACAAACCATAATGTTTGTTGTGTCTTGAATTACCAGATAGTGAAACGTAAACAGGCTATTGGCTATCCTGCTTATATAATCGTGATCGGTCTACAGGTGGTCAGCCTAAGTGGAGTGGTTATTATTTATCCATTTCGCAAAAAACATTTACAAAGTAACGTTGTAGGAATTTGCACGATTACACATCGGATGTAATCCAACGCCCGTCGAGACATTAGCCAGAGAAGTAGTTTTTCAAATGGATATTCGACTGTCATTCACCTGTTTTATAGGTATTTGTAGTCAGCTGTCTTGAGAAAAAATACGTTTCTAATTTTTAATGAAATAATAGCTGGTTTCCGATATGTTACAGACTTCTGTCTCTATTTCAGATTTCTATCCTGAGAGCCAGGATGACATGTCCAACTTGGTGATGTTTTAGATGCAGTAATTGAGTTGAAATGGCGTTAGCTAATGGTATCAATGCAATCCCATCGAATGCTGAGAAATGGATGGATTTCAATTGTTTCAATCAGGTGAGCGTATCATTATTCATTTGCCTTCTTGGCCTTCTTGGCCTACCTAGTACTGATGAGAACCAAATACTCCAAAACCGGTCTACAGATGATCAGCCCGAGTGAAGTCGTCAATATTCATCGATTTCGCAACAAACATTTGCAATGTAACCTCAGCACTTTGAATGATTATCCATCGGATGTAATCCAAAGTCCGTCGTGGCATAAGTAATCAGATATAATAGAAGAAACAAAAGACGCTGAAAGCTATCTGGATACATTAAGTGAACATGGTTATCAGTTAATGATCGACACCAGAGTACAAAATACTTCTCGCACTTATCTGGGCCATATATGTATACACACAAAATATGATATCAACGACACAATGACTACCCATGACTATTTCAACATCTGTAACTGATCAGTGCACCACTTTAATACAGATTGTTCTGAATACTAGTAAAAAATCAAATGAAAACCATCATGATAGTAACTTTATCAAATATATCAATAACAGAAAATTCATTGAAAATGTTGAAATCACAAAGTAGAATGACGTACTTTTGGAAACTGACATCGAATCTAAAACTGATGAATTAATTGCAATGATACAGGACGTAATAACAAAATCCACAATACATGTAAGAATAGAACAAAACGAGAGAAAAAGAAAAAAAAATGGATCACTCCATCACTGGATGAACAGTTAAATGGAAAAAAATTACTGTATGTTGAATCCAAAAGAAATCCTTGTAATGAAATATTAAAAAGTGAATACTTAGATTGCAAAAGAGAAACGGAAACATAGATTAAACATGCTCAATAAGAAAGTTCAAAAAGAAAGGGATACACCAAAAAAACCTTGGAAGTTAGTAAACGACGTTGTTGCTAAAAATGAAGGAGACAAAATACATAATATAAAAGACGGTAATAAACTAATCAGTGATGGATAACAAATGGTGAATATATTCAATAACTATTTCATTAATGTAAGTAAACATCAGGTCGATAATATAAATAAACCGAATAACTATGTAGAACAGCGAACACTGAGTTGTCAATCGATATTTTTGTATTCGGCAACTGAAACAGAAATCAAAAATATTATAAGTCAAGAATTGAGTCTAATAAAGCCCCCGGCCCGGGTTGGAGAAGATAACTTCTGAAATACTGAAAGAAAATAGTCCAGTATATAGGTTCCCCTCTAAAAGTGATAATAAATAGTGTACTAGAAACAGGCCATTTTCCAACCGCTTTCAAAACAAGTATTGTTACACCTATTTGCAAAGCTGGAGATAAATACAAAGTAACAAATAACAATCACTTCGTTACTTTATATTCATCTCCAGCTTTGAAAATGGGTGTAACAAATTGCAGGAGGTACCCTCAGTCTTTCATTTGCCACATAATCACGAAACACCCTGCATGAGATCCTGTATAGATTGTTGAAAATTAGTAATATTCCATTCATCTTCTAGGCGTAGCTGCAATTATCAAATGACAAAGCCCCATTAGTGGCGCCAAAAGAAAGAACAAACTCACTAATGACCTCACTAATCGATTCCAGAAAAGATTTCCAATTATAGGTGGATTATAAGTATTACTCTGTCGTTACATTTTTACCCCTTTTGTTGGTTCGCCAGCTAATTTGTTTGCCAACAGCGTAAGCTCATCGGGTTATTGGAGCGATAATTTTTGTGCAAACATTTCTGTGGAAGGTGTGACAATTCATTTTCGTTTCAGATCGAAAAACTCGTTAAGATTTAATTTTCAAATTGAACTCAGAATTGAAGGATGGTTTCATTGGCCTTATCTTCCTACTAACGAATGAGAGTTTCTTACTTCAGTTCCATTAGAATGAAGAGATTTTTTCATATAACATAGTGATAAACATTTAGGTAGCATATTTTATCCAAACAATTATATAATTGATTAGATCAAATATGATTGAATAATCAGCTCCTCAACTAAACCTACCTATTATTGAAATATGTTGTCCCTTGATTGGTAGGTACTGGAGAACATAATACAAGCACAGCAACGCTTTGATGGTTTTCTATCAATCCGGGAATACAGTTTCATAATGATGCTTCTTTTTTAATTCTAAGTAATATTATCTAAATATTATTATTCTAGGTACCATTATCTTAGTATTCATTTCTTAGGTGGCGATAATAATGTATTTATAAGTTAAACCGTGGAACCATTACTTATATTACTTTTATATCATTATCATATTGTAGAGCGGTTTTCTAGGGTCGAAAATAATAACTATTATCCCCAGAATCGTTACTTTATTTAAGACGCCAAGACACTTTTTCAAACTATTTTTTAACTCAAGTTTTACCCTCGAGCGCAAAATTTTTTTGTGGCTCACTCCACTTACCACGGGTAGCAACAGATGGAGATACGGGATGTCCAGGGGTCTAGTTTCTTTACTTAATTGGAATTTCCAGAGGTCTGTAGGCTTTCATTACAGCCTTTGGGAATGGACTTCGGTTGTACAGAAAGTCAGACGGACTTGTCTTAAACACTGGTCTGATCCTATAGTTCAAAGGCTTTGAAAAGGAAAGATACTTTCCATAGAAGTTTCCAAATGTAACCACAATATAACTTTGAATTATGCAATTTTCACAATTTGAATTTATTACACAATATTATGAAAACTTCAATATTATATTTTATGCAATAAATTAAGCAGCTGAACCGAGATTGATCACTTTATATGTTCCAACAATTAACATAAATACCTCTTACAAAATATAATTACCAAAATCTTTGTGAGATATCTCACTTTATCTCACTTTGTCACCCAAGAGACCGATTTTCCTGTTTTTTTACAATCTAATTTCAGAAAGTGATTTGTCTGGTGTGCGTGGGAATTAAATTCGTCCACCTTGATTTTATCACTTTATGAACCGTTTCAATATGAAAACAAAACTTTACGGCCTACTCGTAATATTTACCTTGAGCTTCGAGGAAAAAAAACAGAATCACTTTGATATTCCGACCCACCCTTTGTCAAAGCCCGAACTATGGTTTTCTCACACTCCTGACCTACCCCTAGCTAAGTATCAACTCAGCAGGAAGCAGTAATGTGGCTAGGATTCTGCGTACGGGACTCCGACGTGTATTTTTCACTAGATTCATAATTACTTTAACATAGATAATTCGAGTATGTTATCAAACCACCTATAGGAACTTCATTCTCAATTGAAAAGCCCTAATTTTCGGAAGAGTTATATTTGATTAAATTGAATGTAATGGTACTTTTTTCAGTAAAAGTTGGAGCAATGGTTACGTGTTTTTATTATAACGTATTATATTTGGATGATTACCTTTTCTATAGTTTCTGTTCATTGTTGCCAGTGGCGTAAAAAATAATGATTTCACAAGATTTTGTCTATTCACAGCATATAGTTGTTCTTGAATGAATCCCTGTAGGAAGTGATATTCCAATTGTGTCTGGACAGAAATTTAATTGTAGATACAGTGAATCTAATGGCATCCTGTTCGTCTTGGCTAAGAATGATTCAGATGAGTAATGAAGATACGTGTTAGTCAAATCTGGATGTGTGTTCTCTACCACATCACATCTGAACTAATTCTTCCATTGCCGAAAGTACCTTTGGACAATTAATTTGTTAATTGACAAGAAAATTTCTTTTTCTTTGTCTTATTTCTCATAACCTCATATGCATATTTATCTTCATTTTTGGTTCATACTAGTGAACCTAGTATTTTACCTCTTGGTAGAAGACATACATTTGGAATTGAATTGTTTTTCTTCATACAGGGTGACCCAGGGTTAAACCGCCAAACGTTTAGGATCGGTTTCATAGGTAAAAATTAGATTTTTTCCTATGAGCATGTGTCCCAACTTGCCTCTCTTCCGAGTTTTTTTTTAATAATTACTCAAAAACTTTCTGGCTGAATACTATAAAATTTGGCATGCTCATTTGCGGTAATAAAGAGATTCTTTTATTGGAAATTGAAAAATATATTGATTCCAGAGGGTAGTCCAATTGATATTAGGACCAATCATTGTACGCCACTATTTTTGGTATGTTAACTTTTTTTTATTGAGCAATTTTTTTGTATCCTCAAATATTAAAAACTGTTTTCCTGCATGTAACAGGAAAAAACTTTCTAATTGATATTAGGACAAATTTATTCATTTTATTAGAAAACGGGTAACTTTAAAAAATTCACAAAAACTGCTTGAAATGACCACCATCGTTTTCATGCTCAATTTCATGTTCGCACCTTCGGACGACAGATTCTGCAGCTGCACGGCACTCTGCTGGTGTGATCTCTTGTGCTGCTTGGAGAATCCTTTCTCAGAGAGTACTTTCATTGTTGATGAACTCAGCATAAACTTTGTTTTTCATTGTAACCCATACAAAAATGTCCATAGGGGTGAAGTCAGGAGAGCGCGCAGGAAAAGGAAAGGGTCCGTCTTGACTACGACCTATTCATCTTTCCAGAAAATAGTGGTGCAGCCATATGTTTTCTCTATTGATTATAAGCATGTCATCTTATACTGGTTCAATATCATCTCCTACAAAATAAAGGTGAGCTGGACCATCTAGTCGCGGAGTCGTTCCATTCAAATGTTGCACGAACATTTCTGGCATTTATAGCACGAGGATTTTCGTGCGCCCGAATGTGAGCATTATGCTGATTTTGTTTTTTCTCCTTATTCAACGTCGGCCTACTTCTGCAACCAGGCCTTGATACCAACGCTGGTGAGCACAGTCCCCCCAACCGGAAATTTTGCCGAATCCTCTGTTTTGATATGACGCCTACAGCTGCGATTATGCTAATACACTACAGTTGGGGCATTTTCAACGCGCACCTTTCTTGTCAGGGTGGTCACCCATCCAAGTACTAGCTGCGCCCGATGTTGCTTGGTTTCAGATATCGATAAGACACTCGTTAACCTTATTTGGCTGATTAAAGATAACAGCCCGAGTGAAAGTTCCTTCGTCAGTCCGAATCACCCTCAGAGAGTGGCAAGCATCAATTATTATTTGCCACAGCTATACTGTAAATAGTTGGCATGAGGATTCTGCAGACTACGCATAAACGCACTTAAAATTCATAAACATGTCACAGGCTATCAAACTTCGACACAAACTAACCCCCAATTGTTGTCGAAATTATGTGTGTACATTTGATCTGATTTTTGTTGAAATTAGTTTTTCCTGTTACATGCAGGGAAACGGTTATAAATTTTTTTCTCATGAACGAAGCAAGATACGAAAAAACAAATTTGCTCAATCTAAGCTGCGGAATCTGTCGTTCGTAGGTGCGAACTTTGCATTGGAAAAGATTGTGGTCCTTGGAAGTTTTCGTGAATTTTTTTAAGTTACCCGTTTCCTAACAAAATAAATGAATTTGTCCTAATATCAAATGTGGGAAGTTTTTTCCTGTTACATGCAGGAAAACAGTTTTTGATTTTTCTTCTCAAAAACAAAGAGAAATACAAAAAAATTTAAAGGACATGAACCTTATTTCAAACTGCTCAATCAAAAAAAAAAATTAAAATACAAGAAAACAGTGGCGCACAAAGATTTATCCTAATATCAATTATATTTCTCTCTGGGACACCATTGAACTCAATAATTTCATTGTAATGAAATCAAGAAAGCCCGCTATTACCGCAAAGACCAAAGGTTTTTGAGTAATTGATGAAGAACTGTTTTTTCTTAAAACTTCAACACCCTGCATTTCGGAAAAGTAGCAAGTTAGGACAAATGCTCACAAAAATAATTTTCACCTAAAAAACCGATATTAACCGGTTTAACCCTGGGTCGCCCTGTATGAAAGTTTTATTGAGAAGTATCCTGCTATTTGTAGGATTGTTTTTGTTCAAAGACCACTGATAGTTTTAGTATATTTTCAATTTCCTAACCTTTCAGTCATGAATAATCCTTTCATTTTTGACTGATCGAATTCAGAACCATCACTTTGATAGTGAATCAGTGAAATTAGTTCTCTCATATATTTTCTCTCTTTATTGATAATTTTTAGATGGAGTTGATAAATAACTTCAGTATTGAATTTTATTGTTGAGCACGTGTTAAAACTTACTGAATCAATTTGAATTGTGGCAAAGTTCATTTGCAGAGTTTAACTTTATATTTTTTTCAATTACATTGATTGCATCCAAATCGTAGTTATTCGCAAAAATTGCTGGGTATTGGACAACTGCTCAACAACTTTGCTAACAGAAAAAATCGAATTAAACGGTTATTCTTCACATAAAGGATTCAATATAAAATTGAACCAGAAAATGGTAGATCTCAGGTGAAAAACAACTACTTTCCTGGCAAATACCACGCAGAACGTTGAATGATATTCACCTGAAAATCCATGCATACTTCCATATAATATCAATGGACATTGAATGCAAATGTTTCTTTCTGATAAGCTCGATTATGTTTAATTTATGTCGTGTTCACCTAACAATCCGCATACCGGTTCCAGGCTTCTTGGCCCTCATCAGTACGGAGTAGTCAACCAGCCGAAGGTCCAAAGAACTCTGGCTGAAGTGAGACACAACGTAAACAAACCATCATCGAGCTTGTAACACCTATAGGTACGCCGGAAAAGATAAACTTCAACTGGCGGTACCTAGTGACAGAAAGAAACACTCCGAAAATCTCCCACCTCGATAGGTTTCTAAATAAAAGATTCCTTCTCAGTGGGAGTGGCAAGCCCGTGTAGCATATAGCGGAAGATAAGTGCCATGTGAAGTGGAATGAATAGAAAAATCGAATTAAACGGTTTTTCTTCACATAAAGGATTCAATATAAAATTGAACCAGAAAATGGTAGATCTCAGGTGAAAAACAACTACTTTTCTGGCAAATACCACGCAGAACGTTGAATGATATTCACCTGAAAATCCATGCATACTTCCATATAATATCAATGGACATTGAATGCAAATGTTTCTTTCTGATAAGCTCGATTATGTTTGATTTATGTCGTGTTCACCTAACAATCCGCATACCGGTTTCAGGCTTCTTGGCCCTCATCAGTACGGAGTAGTCAACCAGCCAAAGGTCCAAAGAACTCTGGCTGAAGTGAGACACAACGCAAACAAACCATCATCGAGCTTGTAACACCTATAGGTACGCCGGAAAGATAAACTTTAACTGGCGGTACCTAGTGACAGAAAGAAACACTCCGAAAATCTCCACCTCGATAGGTTTCTAAATAAAGATTCCTTCTCAGTAGGAGTGGCAAGCCCGTCTAGCATATAGTGAAGATAAGTGCCATGTGAAGTGGAATGAATAGAAAATCGAATTAAACGGTTTTCTTCACATAAAGGATTCAATATAAATTGAACCAGAAAATGGTAGATCTCAGGTTAAAACAACTACTTTCCTGGCAAATACCAGCAGAACGTTGAATGATATTCACCTGAAAATCATGCATACTTCCATAATATCAATTAACATTGAATGCAGATGTTTCTTTCGATAAGCTCGATTATGTTTATTTATGTCGTGTTCACCACATCGCATACCGGTTTCAGGCTTGGCCTCATCAGTACGGAGTAATCAACCGCCAAAGGTCAAAGAACTCTGGCTGAAGTGAGACAACGTAAACAAACCATCATCGAGCTTGTAAACCTATAGGTACGCCGAAAAGATAAACTTTAACTGGCGGTACCTAGTAACAGAAAGAAACACTCGAAAATCTCCACCTCGATAGGTTTCTAAATAAAGATTCCTTCTCGTAGGTTGAAGCCGTCTCACATAGTGAAAGATAAGTGCCATGTGAAGTGGAATGAATAGAAAAATCGAATTAAACGGTTTTTCTTCACATAAAGGATTCAATATAAAATTGAACCAGAAAATGGTAGATCTCAGGTGAAAAACAACTACTTTCCTGGCAAATACCACGCAGAACGTTGAATGATATTCACCTGAAAATCCATGCATCCATGATGAGGGCCAAGAAGCCTGAAACCGGTATGCGGATTGTTAGGTGAACACGACATAAATTAAACATAATCGAGCTTATCAGGAAGAAACATTTGCATTCAATGTCCATTGATATTATATGGAAGTATGCATGGATTTTCAGGTGAATATCATTCAACGTTCTGCGTGGTATTTGCCAGGAAAGTAGTTGTTTTTCACCTGAGATCTACCATTTTCTGGTTCAATTTTATATTGAATCCTTTATGTGAAGAAAACCGTTTAATTCGATTTTTCTATTCATTCCACTTACATGGCACTTATCTTCACTATATGCTAGACGGGCTTGCATCTACTGAGAATGAATCTTTATTTAGAAACCTATCGAGGTGGGAGATTTTCGAGTGTTTCTTTCTGTCACTAGGTACCGCCAGTTAAAGTTTATCTTTCCGGCGTACCTATAGGTGTTACAAGCTCGATGATGGTTTGTTTACGTTGTGTCTCACTTCAGCCAGAGTTCTTTGGACCTGGCTGTTGACTACCGTACTGATGAGGGCCAAGAAGCCTGAAACCGGTATGCGGATTGTTAGTGAACACGACATAAATTAAACATAATCGAGCTTATCAGAAAGAAACATTTGCATTCAATGTCCATTGATTTATATGGAAGTATGCGTGGATTTTCAGGTGAATATCATTCAACGTTCTGCGTGGTATTTGCCAGGAAAGTAGTTGTTTTTCACCTGAGATCTACCATTTTCTGGTTCAATTTTATATTGAATCCCTTATGTGAAGAAAAAACCGTTTAATTCGATTTTTCTATTCATTCCACTTCACATGGCAATTATCTTTCAACTTTGCTAACGTTTCGCGATTTATTTATCGCTTCTCCAGGGCTAAAATAATTGAAAGAGAAAACATAATATTTCACGAAAACCCTGACACAATCCACTTCAACTGTAAATACTGGTAAACCCACCTCAGGCGTTATTAACGGTATATAGTACTTAGTCTGTGTTGACGTGCATTGTGACAATGAATCGTTGAAATAGTTGGATAAGAAGAAGCGAGAAATAAATCGCGAAACGTTAGCAAATACGTAGAACAGTTGTTTTTCTGTCCAATACCCATCAGTTTTTGCAAAGAATTTATATTTTTTTAATTATCAATTTATTCACTCATCTGTTTCGAATATATCACTTGGGAGCTGTACAATTTCCAGACTCCATGTAAAGCCCAAAAAACTTGGACACAAATGTCATTATCACAATTGTTTTCATATTTTGGAAATGTGGACATCCCACGAATGAGACGTCATTGACGTATATACTCTGGTCGTTCATCAATTGGCACTGATGAGTTCAAATAACGGGCTTTCACCACGCCAGGAATGCACCAAAGGCAGAGCTTATTCGTTTCTAACTGACGGAAGAACGACCAAAAAAAGCGATCAAGTTCACCAGTAACTCCTCCCTCGTGGGAATTGCGCCAGTACTACGTGATTTTAAGCAAATTATCCTCTCTTTCCATACCGTGAGATAGCTCCTTTGGCCTAGTATGCATATTTCACATATACTTTCAACAAAGCAATCAATCGTACCCCATGACAAGTCGTAATTATTAAAAAAACACAGATTTCTCCGAGAGTTTTGACTAATAGTAGCCATCATTGCAAAGTGAAATTGCTGCTAGGAAATGTATTTCCTAATTCTTCCAGTCTTTCTGATGATCGTGTAAACTTGAAATAGATTTTCGTCGACGAGAATGTATTGAAGACCTAGTGAATGCGATGCCACTCTTGCATCAATGTAACAAGTGATTTTATTTTAGTTATTACTTCATTTCAAATTAAATCGATATATACATAAAATATATACTTACATATAAAACATGAAATGAAATAGCTCACCAACAAGATCTCACCCTTAATACCTCACAAAAAATTGTTTTATTTCAAGTCCCGATATAATAAAAATATTCTTGAGGTCTGTATCAAACATTTTTTCTTGGGTCATTGGTTGGTTGGTTGGTTGAAAGCTGACGAGCCAGAGACAGGGTTCGCACTCAGCTTCCCTTGACACTGCGACCAGCTAGGGTCTATTGTATCACTCTGTCGTCAGTGGTTCCTCATTCAAACAGGTTTGTGTCTTTAATTAGGTTTAGTAGCCTGTTGATAAGGTTCTTCGGATTCATGCCTATTTCCAGGCTGATCTCTCCAAAGGTTCTGTGTCGCCTACTACTTAGGGGTCATTGTTTTAAGGTTATTCAGATTATTGAAAAGTTTAATTCCCATGTAACTTGGCCTTTTTCTAACAATGTGAATCTGTGCCTTGGGAAACATTTATAATTTGTTAAAGTGTTGAAGTTATGATTTAAATTCACATTATCGAACAAGTGTCTATTTTCTAAAGTAAATAAAATTGTCTCATAGATATATAGAGCATAAATTGTCAGTATCCCTTTTGCCTTAAAGATTCCTCTACAGGATTACAGGGGGGTATTTTATACATTATTTTTGTTGTTCGCTCTTGAAAAACAAATATATTCAGTGCCTTTGAGTTGGATACCCAAAAAATTATACCATACCTAGCAGTACCTACGAAATTTGAAAAATACACTGTTCGACGGGATGTCTCATTTATATCTTGAAACTGTGCGAATGCAACAGCAAATGCTATTCAACTTATTTTCCAAGCCGTCAATATGGAAAGACCAGTCTGAATGTTCATCTATGTGTACACCTAGGAATTTGGTATAGTTTTTTAATGTAAATTGGTTTTTGTTGATTGTAACATACTCAGGTTTGTCTGTTCTATTCAGATTGGTTTCAAATAGAATAGCACTTGTCTTCGCCGTGTTTAATGATAATTTATTTTTCTTGAACCAATTTTCAGTTTCTGGGAGTAAATCAAGTCTTTTCAACTAGTTAGAATTAATTTTGACCACTAACTAGTAAAGGACCACGCACCGCATCAATGGGAAATTGGCTTTCGGTGAATTTGCTCGAATTTTTTATATATTGCAAAACTTGTGATGCTGATCAAATGTCTTCATTGCACCACAGCTCTGAATTCAACAATTTAGATCATATATGGTGCTGAAGATGGACTTTTCCAAAATTTCAAATGGCCATTGTGAAGAGACTTTTTCGAATATATAAACCAAATCGAGTATCCATCGATTGTTCATACGGCCGATTTGATTACACTATGGGAAACATTGATTCCTGCATGTACAGACGATATACAGGGTGAATCTGAAGATAGCAAGTTTTTCAGTGATTTCCAAAAAATTGAGCGGTGGAATTTCATTCATTTTCAGATATTTTGTAGGATACCAATATCAATTGCAATATTATGTATTTCTCATGAAACTGCACCAGTCCTGCTTATTGATATATCCAAATGCCTGAAATTTCAGAAAAATCGATTACAAACTCGATAGTTCACGGTGAAAGTTCACTCTGCAGATACATAAAATATACAGGGTGAGTCAAAAACTAGAGCCCTTCACTGATAATTTCCTTGAAGTAGTTATGATTGATATTGATGACATTGAAGCATTTTCAGAAAAACGTTATGTTCGACACACATCTGCCAAAAGATTTTGAATAATATGTTTAGTAAATCAAACTTTATCTACTACGATCAGTAGATCAACTCGAATGATGGTAGAAGAATCCCGAGAAATATTGTAAATAATTAAAACAGAAACAAAATATGCTCATATTCCATTTAAAAAACGTACCCATATGGAATGTATTGGTTGCTAATGAAGAACGACAGGCAATCCAGATTTATTCAGGGTTCAGATGACATCCTGTTGAAAACCTTGGGCTCACCGCCAGACAACTGCCAATTGATCTTGATTGATGATGTATTATATTACCTACTTCAATATCAAAACTGTGGAATTCTTTGAACGGAAAAACAATATATAACAGGGTACCTATGAATTGAAACGAATGATGACATGAACAACGTACAGAAAAAGATGATAGAGTCAGAACACCTGATAAACTTGTCCCTTTCTATGTTCAGCATCCTTTATATGGATGAGAAGAGCATTTGATGGATACCTTATATGCTGTTCATGACGTGCGTAGCCAAGGTACCAGATAACACTGGCCACATGGGCACAACATCCAAGGGTCCCGGCTCCAGTTTTACAAGTGCAATAATATTCAAATATAACATCGTTTGTTCAATATCCTCTTCATTTGCTTCGAATGCTATGAATAATTGATATTCGGTGGCATTACGGAATTTTGAATAAACTCTCATTCGTAAAAATCCAGTCTCATTCGTATTTGCATCCATTTCAGATTCATTTTCATCATGATGATATACAGTATCTCGTTTATACGATGCTGCCAATTCTACCTGGTATATGCCAACAGTTATATCTCGTACCAATTGTATATCTAATCTTGGGAATACATTGAAATGATCCTGTCTGAGTAATGTCCCCTGACCACATCTCATATTTAGATTTTCTGCTTCAACTCTGGCTTGAACTACGTTGACTCTATTAGACTTTTTCAACATTATATTGGCTAGTTTTAGGTTGGCATCTCTCATTTGAATAAGCGGATGGTACGTATTCATTATTGCACCTGCTATTTGTAGGAAACATTTTATATTTTTAATATGTGTATCAATTTTGTGATAAAAAAAATTGAACAATGTCTTCAAATGACCTTACCGTGCCTCAACTATCCATCCAGTTTTTGTTATGATTCTGTACTTTGGTAGTTGTCTTTGTCCTCGAGGTAGAACTGAAGGCATTTCACAATAAATGCCGATATTCTGAAGGAAAGGTGGAGCATCTCGGTAGCCCCTATCTACAATAAAAATATCACCTGGATCAAACCATCTTTCCATTTGGTTGACATCTATACTCAATTCATTCTGCAGTATGCGTGCATCATTATTTCCCCAATCTGCGAAATATGGGACATGAATATCCAAAACGTAACCATCAGTACACACAATTAGGACTGGTTTGATCAAATGTTTCACTTTGTGTTGAGAATATGATTGTCGTAATACCCGGAAAATGCTACTTTTATCGATGTACAAATAAGTGCCAACTATATAAACTATTGGTTTGGGTTCATTGGGTTGTGGATTGAACAAATATTTCGCAAAAACATTAACATGTCGTTCTATAAATTTTTCTCTTGCTATTGCGGTAAATCCTATATTATCGGGTACGAAACGAGTCATCAGAGGTTCTTGCACTTTGGTTATCACTAAACTTGTTGCCTGGCTGCTTGAATAATTGAATACGATGGTTAAAAACTAATTAGAAGAACCTTGTCGGAGTATGCATAAGAATACCAATAAATATTTTCTATAAATATGTCTCTCACTCCTATCTTGTCTTGGTACAGATACACAATGAGTATATAAGTCACCAAACTATTCTTTTATGAGCGGAGCAATGAATTTGAATTCTTCATCAGAAAATCCAATATACGCATAGCGGCAGTTCTGAGTTCGTTCAAGAATAATTGAAGTTCCTGACCTGTCAGAGCATGAGGTCTATTGATATATATTGAACCTATCTGTAGGATGGGGAATAAAAACCCACGATCATCAAGATTAATTCTACAGGAACGGGTAATTTCTGGTATATAGATGTTCTGATTTATGAACACGTTGACTCTGCATTCTATTGTGAGTCTTTGAAGATCAGCTACACCATTGCAAATGAGACACTTGTGCCTTGAGGATTGTGTTAAAATATTCAATCTCAAACATCTTGGATTTTCTTGAAGGTGATAAACCTTTTGAATAATTTATTGGTTACGTGTCAAACAGATTATATTTCCATCGATTTCTGCGACATGTGGAAGTCTCCTATGCTCGCGTCTTTCAATGGCAATATTTCGTTTCAATTCATTTGGTTCGAGTCGAGTCGAGTCGCGCCATATTTTGTGTATTGAATATAACATCACACGTACAACAATTCAATCGGTGACAATTAGCCACTTTTTCAATAATTGATATGATTTCAATAAGAACTTAACACAAGCAATGATTGCAAAATGACAATTCAGAATTTGTTGAACAAATGGATATGGTTGCTATATGTCATTCCAAACCAGAGCCATTTTGACCAAACTAAAGTTGCAGCTAGTACATCTCCTCTCCAAGTATGGGTACTTTTCAAATTAACTTAGTGTCGGAATAGTATACATGACTTGGAGTGAACATTTTATGGCATAGGCTTATAAATGGAAAGTGTGAGTCTTTATTTTTTCCTAATAAAGAATGCATTTATATGAGATTATATTGGCCACAAATTGTTCACAGAAGACTACTTAATATGTACAGGAAATTTCAATTGCCAATCAATCAGCATTTCACCAATCGAGGTGTCATTTCAAGTAACGAGTATGTTTTGCGAATTGGTAGTTTTGCTAGTCATAATTTTTTGTAATGAAATATGAGCATATTCGGTTACCAATAATATTATTATTCAATCATTTTGTTTTATTTTTTGATATTTTTCGAGATTCTTTTACTTTCACTCGAGTCATCCTACTACTCGTAGTATATATAGGTTCACACATATCATTCAAAATATTCCAGAAAAAATTGTTTAAAATATTTCAACAGATGTGTGTCGAACACATATTTGTGTAAATGCTTTAATGATATCAATATCAATCATAACTACTTCAAGGTAATTATCAGTAAATGACACAATTTTTTTATCCACCCTGTATAATTTATGTATATGCAGAGTGAACTTTCACCGTGAACGAGCGAGTTGGTAACCGACTTTTCCGGAATTTCAGGCATTTGGATATATCAATAAGCAGGACTGGTGTAGTTTCATGAGCAATACATAAAAGATATCTCAGTTTGATCCAAGATATGCTAATATCATCAATCGCAATTGATATTGGTATCTCACAAAATATCTGAAAATGAATGAAATTTCATCGCTCAATTTTTTGTAAATCACTGAAAAACTTGCTACTTTTGGACTCACCCTGTATATCGTCTGTACGTGCAGGAATCATCGTTTCTATAGTGTACTTAAATCGGCCGTATAAACAATCGATGCATACTTGATTTGGTTTATATATTCGAAAAAGTCTCTTCAGAATGGTCATTTGAAATTTTCAAAAAGTTATCTTTAGGACCCTATATAATCTAAACTGTTGAATTCAGAGCAGTTGGGCAATGAAGATATTTGATCAGCATCACGAGTTCTACAATCTATAAAAAATTGAGAGAATTCACAGAAAGCCAATTATCCATTGATGCGGTGCGAGGTCCTTTGTGTCGTCATCATATTCTGTTAATTTATAATCTACATCTGAACATTCTGTGTTGATGATTGATTGATCTAAGAATGCTGCTTTGGGAAACTCCCACTGTATTTTGCATTACTTTCGATTTGTATAAAATTCCGTTTTTTTGAATAACTACTCTTTGTGTTCTGTTATTTAAATATGATTTCTGGTGACCACTCTCTTTTGGAAAACATTATTTTCTGCCTCATTCATCTGTATAGGTTGGCAATTGAGATCGGATTGGAAAATCAATTAACTATCTGAATGAAAGTCTAACGTAGCTTTCCCAAGGTTACATTGTTTGAAATACCGAAACTGACACTCCACTCAGAAATAAGAGGCATCTGATGTTTTCGCAATAATACAACTTGTCTTTGTTTTGAGATTGCTCGGAAGTAAAAATTTCAAGATTACTGAAATAGTCACTTTAATTCCATAACACATATATCTATATTTCTTATGATCTATATTTCTTATGATTTAGTTTATATAATATTCTCCAGAGTTTACTCAATTTATATTTTACCACACACATACAAGTAACCTTCGTTGCTTCTGTGGTTCCTATAATATTTATTTGAATAATGTAAATTTTGCTATTTCTCTGTTTTCTGTTTAATAGCAAATAAATATTCTTATTATTATTATTATACTGAAGTCAATCCCATGAATATAAATATTCTCCCAACAATTCCATTATTCTATTCATGATTCCAGTTTTCCAATTTCTCTCGGTATATCAATAAAATCTTCTCTGAACAGGAACCCTCAGTTTACCCAAAATCAATTACGGTCGAACCTTTGTGTGAAGCCCAATAGAAAACATTGTTGTGTCGTATTATCCTGAAATACAATTTCTATATCCCGATGCTGAAATCCCACCGCGATATATGTCACTTTGATCCGATGATGGAGAGCAATGTCAGAGTTATTAATGATATCTAGCGGTAATAAAAATTTTCGACACGTTATCATTATTTCGATCTTATTCTTCTCGCTGCTGATATTCCAGTGAGAAATAAATAAGTGAATTAATTTTCGAAAAAAATCAAGGAAGATGAAGTACCACGTACAGTTCTTATGCAAAAGGTTGAGGCTTCAAAATATTGTATGTTGTTCAGCTCGGTGCATTGAAAAAAAGTCACCGCAGGCTTGAAGAAATCCTATGACTAGTTCAAGAGACACATGGTGTTGAGGATGAGAAGTATCACTTTCGAACATAACAATAAAAATTAATGTCAGATTGTGTTGCTAAGCGCAAAACTGGGGAACGACTGGACCGTTTTGCCTATTTTTTTTTGGAAATGTTCGTAATAGACGCAAAATTTAGAAAAGCTACTCAGAAAATTGAAAAATCAAGAAAGTGCTTTTTTTATGGGATTTTTGCATAAACTCAAGACCATAACTCACGATTCGAAAGATGGATATGCGTAACTACTCTTTTGTTTTGTTCGTTATGATCCTGGAAAAGTTTTCACGAAAAAAATCGGGGCAATCACAAAGAAAAGTCGGAAAATTGTCAGGAACGACATATTTGGTTGATAATTTCCCATGGAGGGGTGTCTTTGCTATACATTTTACTCTATTCCGCCACTAGGTGGCGCTGCAGTGCATCAACTTCTATAACGTTCAACCGATTGCCATGAAATTTGATATTTTCGCGATATCAATGATAACGGGATAATGGGATAACGAGATAACAGCATAACTGGAAAACGGAATGACAGGAAAACGGGCTAAGGAAATGAAGGATTAACGGAAAAACGTAATAACGGAATGAAGGAAAAACATTTTAACGGAATAATGGGAGAACGGGATAACAGGGAAATGGGAAAACGGGATAATAAAAAAACGAGATAACGGGAAAACGAAATGAAGGAATAACGGGATAAGTGGAAAACGGGAAATAGGGAAAATAGGAAAACGAAATAGCGGGTTGGAGGGATAATGGTATAATGAGATAATGGGATAACGGGAAAATCCATAGCTGCATCATACGACGGAAACTGATACTGCAACTTCGACTCGGTGGTTATTACATGATCACCCCTTAATCACCACAATACAGTAAAAATAACTAAAATTTTATATTTGTATGGTTTTAGTCACGTAATTCCCATCTATGGTAGCCCCCCCACAATTTTCTATCTTGTTAGTATCAATTGAAGTGCCTGAAACCTTATGGCCACTAAGCAGAATCACCTAAAAAGTTCTCATACTTGAACGTGGAAAATAACAGTTGTGGTAACCATCCTGCACCATTTGAATATCTCTTAGAATTCACAATCTCGTTTCGGTGACAATGATAGTTTCGGTGACGTTATAGTACCTTCCATCAAACCTTCAATGTGGAAGGAACTTGATTGTGATATGTTCTAATGGTTGTTATCACCATAAGTGTTTGCATTCAATAAAAGTCACTAACAACAAAGTTACAATTACCTTTAAAATTCACCATCAACTGAAACGTGAATGATATTTATTCAATATAAAATGGGTTATGCATTTTCAATAGAAATTTTCTCTTGATTTTATGTGAAAAATATCATTTAGATCGGATCTCTGACTTGTGCGCCTGATTAATATTCATACCTTAATTGTTCATTCAGATTGCATAAATGCCATCATTTTCATCACTTGTTGATTAATAATTGTTACTTGATGATTCTTAATTAGAGCTGCATAAATTCACCATACTTGCTATATGTCCTTTTTCAACAATAAATGGGCATGTACCTGCAATTTCGGAGTTATGACTTTGAATGAAGTCCCAGGTATAATAGCCGCGACGTATTCGCCACTTTCAAGGGTGTAAGACCTATTGTAATTTCTAGGTTCTAACTTTGAAGTGGTGAGTCAGGGGCCTGCGACGTGGGCGCCACTTTCCAGTTGTAGAAAAGTTGAGTTAGTTTCAGTTTCCACTTCATGATGAGAGGAACATGAGTGGTATATTTTCAGTTTTAAGTTATATTCTCCAAGAGCCGTCATATTTGGAGAAATCCACAAAACATTCAATAAAGGTTTATTTGTCATCAGTACTGCATCAAACGTCATAATTTATTACCTAAGTTTTGGTTTCAAGTAACCGATATTGATAAAAAATTGTTTGAGGGATTCAAGTACGTAATTGCAGAGGCGGTTTATTTTCAAAATTATGGTATCCTCAAATAAAGAGTATTCAGATGGCGCATGCTCACAATCAAGCTACAACACCTATATTTCACAGTAAACTTTCAATCGTTTTAATTGTATCTCGATCAGGAGTATACAAATTCAATATACTTACTTACGTGATTGTAGGTTAAATATTCTCATACTTATAATCGATCGAGTGTTAGAAATGTTGTGAAAAAGTTAATGAGTTAGTTCCAGTTGCCACTTTATGATGAAAGTTTGAAGTTATATTCTCCAAAAGCCGCCATATTTACAGGAATAGGCTCAGTCGCCATCATTGGAGAAATCCACAAAACATTCAATAAAGGTTTATCTGTCGCCTGTACTGCATCTGACGTAGTAATTTATTACGTAAGTTTTCGTTTCAAGTAACCAAGATTGATCAAAAAATTGTTTGGGGGATTTTAGTACATAATTCCAGAGGTGAGTTATTTTCAAAATTATGTTATCCTTACATAAAGAGTTTTCAGATGGGGCATCCTCACAATCAAGCAACAACACCTATATTTCACAGTGAACTTTCAATTTTATCCCGATCAGAAGTATCCAAATCCAATAAACTTACTTACGTGTTTGTAAGTTATATATTCTCATACTTATAGTCGATTGAGTGTTAGAAATGTTGTAGAAAAGTTAATGAGTTAGTTTCAGTTGCCACGGTATATTTTCAGTTCAAAGTTATATTCTCCAAAAGCCGCCATATTTACGGGAATATGCTGCCTAGGAACATGTAGAGTTGAAGAAAAATGTATGATGAACTGATAAACTTGATTAAGTTTGAATTGTGTCAGGTCCGCCTAACAATACGTATACCGGTTTCAGACTTTTGGCTCTCATCAGTACGAAGTAGTCACCAGTCAGAAATCCAAAGACCTCTGGCTCAATCGGAACCCAATACAAATGAAAACAGAACCAAGCTTACTCACCAGTAGGTACGCATTTCAAAGCAACTTTGAAATGGTGCTACCTAACTCATTAAAAAGGCGACATTTCCTCCTCATTGCAGCCATAGGCTGCAACCTCTTGATGTTTCCATTCATGGTCCATTCAAACCCAAATATAATACAGCATGCAACAATTGGATGATTAATAACCCAGGCAAGACAATTACGTTGTATGATGTTGGAGAACCAGTGAATATGGCTTTTGAGGGCTCTTTCAATAAAGCCAATATTATATCTGGATTTAGAAAAACTGGCATTTGCCCATACAATAGTGAACCTTATGGATGTCTGCGGTATCTGACCGCCCAGAGCCGGAATTTACTCGAGATTCAGATTTGTCTCGGGAAATGCCATGTTCATCTGAAGATACGTCATGAAACTTTCGATTATTTCCTCACTCATCTCATGAAACACAATCAGATGAACCTCTTTCTACAGAAATATAACCTGATGAATTGATTATTCATCATAATACTACTTCAACAAGCGCCATCCTGTCACCACAGGATATTGAGCCTTTTCCGAAAGCTGCCTCTAGAAAATCAAGTAATAGAGAAAGGAAGAAAGGAAAAACCATCAACTTGACAGACACCCAAGAAAAAAAAAGGCCATAGAAGAGGCAGCAGAATGAGTTTTGAAGAAAATACTTCGTCGTCGTCCTGAATTAGTTTGTGAGAGAAATGCCAGGAAGCAACTTCCTGAGAACAATAAAGCAAAGCATGAAAGTGAACTCCATCATCAAGTGATGAAATGTGTGACCATAGCGACGAGGACATAAGCGAATCAGAAGAAAGCGAAGTACATCAGACTCCTTTAGAAATCAGTAACTTCGATTTCATTTCATTCCCCATTATTTCGGTACGGTACAAGAGGAAATAAATGATTAAGAATTCAGTGTTTCTTTTTTACGAAAGAATCCTGAGTCTCACAGATTTTTTACCCGATGGTTGAGGACATTATTATTGTAGAGGAATGCGATATCTTCTTCAAACTACCCAAACCACAAACTGTTGGTGATATAAAACGGGCAGAATCACTTTCAAAATTCAATATTGTCTTAACAGATCACCAAATTAATTAGTCCCATACCACCCGTAACGTTGTGGTATGGCAGGATGAATGGGACATTTGACACTATAGTTTGAATATTTTTTTCTCCTCTTTTATATACTCTTTGAGGAATTTTGTTCACTTTATACCAAAGAAATATGTTTAAGTTTCATAGTAATGTAGAAAAAGTAATAAAAACACATCGTTTACAATTTTTTACATTTGTTTTTAACCGCTTTCTTAGTTGTTTGACCAACCCTCAGAAGTTAATGAAAACTTGTACGAGTTAAGATCACGGGGACCTTACCTTTTATAGTGGGATCCGAAACCACTCTTGGGACCTTGAAAAAATTTTTCACCAGCTGCGGGAATCGAACCCGCACCAGGTTGAAACAGTTGACACAAGACCGACGCTGGTGCCACTGAGCCACATGATTTGCAATATTAAGTGTCCCATTCCACCCACTCTTTCCCTATAATGAAAGAGGATAACAAAAGAAGGGGATCACGGTAGCACCGGAGAACGTGATAACAGCATAACAGAAAAATGGGGTAACGGGATAACGGGAAAACGGGTAAACGGTAAAACAGGAAAACGGGAATAACGGGAAACCGGATAACGGAAAAACGGATAACGAGAAAACGGAATAACACGATAACGGAAAAACGGAATAACGGTATAAGGAAAAAAACGGGATAATTGGATAACGGTAGAGCGGCATAACGGGGAAACAGTGAAATAGTGAAAAAAACTAGTCAACACCAAAGACAAAGCCAATCCTTTGGACAATTCTGGTATATACGAAATAATTCGCTCTGAACCATCGTGCAATGCCAAATATATCGGCCAAAGTGGTAGAAAAATCAGTACTAGAGTTAGAGACTACAAAAAAATAATAGACAAATATAAAGAAAAATTCACAACCCACCCATTCGAAACAATGAATTCTTGCAGTTCGTTTGCCAACCTTGTGGTTAACTCCAACCACTACTTTGATCGTAGGAAATATATTAGAATTATTCTCATTGCTAATAAGTGTTCTCCAATGAATTGTCTAGAAATTTTTGAAATCAATTATTTCTTGAAAGAACTTTCTACAACTTCTTTGAATGATGGAATTATTTGATTCTTGTCTAAGTTAACATCTACAGTTTGGTATTTCTCCTTCACCTTTCGTTCCACCCTATATCTTAGTTTCATCCCCATAATGATAGATGTCGCCCTCTCATGTCATTCACTCACTGGAGGTTCAACAATTTTACACTAGATGGCCGTACTATACCTTAGATATAAAATAAAAGAATGTCGAGCTCCTTCAAAATACCAACTATTTCATGCAAACGATTACCATGCCTCTTCTATATGGAGTGGTATTGTTTTATCCCAATTACCGGTCAGGATGTGTCAAAGCTATATTGCTTTGCTGACCTCTTTGTGTTTGGAGGGAAATTTAAAAAAATTGAAAATTATGTTTCAAAACACACTTAGTTGGGAAAATATCGAAAAATGTTATTCAAAAAAGTTGTTCAGAACGTTATTTTATAGCTATGTACAAGTTTTGAAACAAATCTGAGATAAAAAAATAAAAATCAATTTTTTGCCATAATAAAAATTTCAATTTGGAAAAATACATTTTAGACAAAGGAACTCATTTGTAAGGCCAACAGTAATATTTTCAATGAAACTTTGTAAATATTCGCAAGCTACTTCTATTTTATTCGGAAAAAAATTGAAATCTATGGATTTGCCATGTATTCAGCTGCTTCATAAGAGGTCACTGAAATATCTCCAGGACATTATAATCCCGATACTGTTCATTATTAATGAAGGTCCTTGTATCTACATAATTTCAAATTGAATTTTTTATTCAGACAAAAAATAAATTCGTTACAAACTTTCGAGTATGCATTAAATTGTTTGTTTTATAATTATTTCATCTTCTAATTTTATTATAGAATGTAATTATGTAAAAAATTTAATCAATTTTTTGTTCTAATAAAAAATTCATATTAAAATTCTGTAGATACATGGTTCTTTGTCAATAATAAACAGTATCGGGATTATAATGTCCTGAAGATATTTCTGTGACCTCTTATGAAGCAGCTGAACACATGGCAAATCCACAGATTTAAAATTTTCTTCGAATAAAATAGAAGTAGCTGGTGAATCTTTACAAAATATCAGTCAAAATATTACTCTTGATTTTTACTAATGAGTTTCTTTGTCAGAAATGTATTTTTCCAAATTGAAATTTTTTTTATGGCAAAAATTGATTTTTATTTTAGCATCCCAGATTTTTTTCCAAACTTGTACATAGCTATAAAATGTCGTTCTGAACAACTTTTCCAAATAACATTTTTCAATCTTTTCCCAAATAAGTGTGTTTTGAGACATAATTTTTAAATTTTTTAAATTTCCTGCCAAACATGAAAAGACGAACGGCACTGTACAACATCTTTTGGGATTTCTTTTGATGCAGAAGCGATTGCATGTACCGACATTTGTCAAAATATTATATTGAAAAATTTTTCCATATGATGCGTACTTTCTGCCGGTCACTGTATATTAATATATATAAATATATATATATATATATATATATATATATATATATATATATATATATATATATATATATATATATATATATATATATATATATATATATATATATATATATATATATATATATATATATATATATATATATATATATATATATATATATATATATATATATATATATATATATATATATATATATATATATATATATATATATATATATATATATGTTATCGATTTCACCTGCTTGAAATTATGTTGAAATATCAATGTGTTTTTCAAACCCCAATGATTAAATGAAACAACACTATTTTTGTTTGACAGAATTATTGATGCCAGATGTGTTGTTACACATTATTGGAAATATCCACGAAGAACTGTTGAAAATCAAAACGTATCCTATTCAAGCGGATCCATATGGTTTTAACGATTGACGGGTGCGAAGATAATTGTTTTTTTGGCGTTGAGGATGTATGCCCAGAGATATCTAGACGGGAATCAGCAGAACAAGTCTGCATCCGAAAGATGAATACTAGAATTTTGAAGAACTGGAAGGCAGACTCACTAAAACCAATCATTGAGAAAGAAGAGAAGAGTTCCTTATCATGAGATCTATCATCTCAAACCCCCATACAAGTCGGGAAGATCAAGAAAGCTATAGATATGGGCAGATAAAGCATTCCGTATTCATACAAATATACGTACTCCAAAAATGATCAATCAGTCAACTTGTAAGGAGATCTGTTTTTATTTTGCATTGTAACGCATCATCCACGTTGATACAACAGTAAATAAAGTAAATAACTGAACTGAAGCTTTTTTCAACTATCATTGAACACATCTCATTTTATAAATGTGTATTCTCATTGTCCATTGTTATGGTTTCAGTATCAGCCTACATATCTCCCTTTTTTTTGGTAGAAGACCACTTCGTGAAATTCTCACGATGTAAAGTTAAGTTCTTCCAACTTCGTTCCTTAACATCAAACACCTAGCTCGGCGCACCTAGTATATAAATCGGATGGAGTGAGAGAGATTAGAGTAAACAAAATTATAGTTTGAAAAACTAAAAAAACATGCATATATGGCCATAAGGACTAAAAAGTTGAAAATAATAAGAATAAAATCATTGACCAAGAAATATTTTTTAATGTAAAATAGCGTGAGCAGTTAACTTAATATCATTATGAAAAGTGGGTGAAGATCAACCCATGCTTTTTTTTACACGAGAGAAAATTTTTTGGTCAATGACTTTATTCTTATTATTTTCAACTTTATAGTACTTATGCCTGTTTTTAGGTTTTTTCAAATTATTTTAAACTTTTTTGTCCATATTGCTAGTGGAGACTGAAAAAACTACGGTAAAAAAACTCTTCGATTGATTCATCCACATGAGATTGAAGTTATTAGTAACTAAATTTTGGCGCATATGCTGAAAACCAGTCAATTGGCCATATTGAGTTTCATTTCGATTAGAAGTAGGTTAAAATTGAATTAAAGGTTTGATTACATTGTTTGTTAATTACACGTGAAGTTGATGAAAGCGTGTTGAAAAAATGTAAATGAAATATCCAAACACAACTTGAAAGTCCCTGAAAGAGATATCCATATATGAAGAGATCAATTCGTATTTCAATCCTGTCCCTACCCCAATATACTTCGTATTCTGATATCAAATATACATATACCGCACCTTTAATATCATTACATCGTGACTCACTATGGCCAAATACAAAGAAAATATTCATACACGCCAATGAACAAGACACCTATTAACTACCCTTTCGGCTCATTACGGTTAACCCTGAAATGATATCAGTTATTAGTTTTAGATTAATGGCTTATCCAGCGATGACGAGAATCTATTTCCATTAATATATAGCTAAATAAAAAGCCATTAGGGCTATCAAGGTGTGGTGAGAGATTAATTGCATGTGACACAAAATTATAGTGATCATTTGTCAGGTACCACAAATCGAATTCAGTTGTTTCATGACTGACCAATTAATTTTATTTCCGTTAGGCATGTTCTGGGAATGCATTGTCCACCTAGAGTGAATAACGCGCCAAACCCACAAATGGATGAGTAAACAAGTAGTTTTCTAATTTTTATGGATTCAATCCCAATGGAAAAAAACACCTATAAGAGGAAAACGACTTCAAATGTGCATTGAATATCATTAAATAGTTAAATTACAGAAAGTTGATAACTCACCAAAAAAAAGAGTTGACATAGCACGATATATTCTCTTTGAATTCAAGGCGTTTACCTACAACTCCACACTACTACCTCAAATATTTCTAGTTGGTATATCACAAAACAAACTAACAATATATGTCTATAATACATATGAATTTTAAAGCCCTTGTATATAAAATGGATGTTGAATACATTCAGAATTAACATTCATGTATTATTCATGTGTTATCTGTTCATGAATGTCCTGATTGACCCCAGGACGAGAACAGTGTGACCTTGTCAGTTCCTGCAGTTAATATATATATATATATATATATATATATATATATATATATATATATATATATATATATATATATATATATATATATATATTTATATATATATATATATATATATTTATATATAAATATATATATATATATATATATATATATATATATATATATATATATATATACCAGGTCAAGGAAAACAAACCCGCCCCTTCAAAGTTGTCTTCGAAAGCTCCAAAACAGCCAATAGGATTCTCCGGAATAAACTGAAACTGATATCAACTTTCAAATTCAAAAATGTCCAATTTGATGATGACAAAATTCCTTTGCAGATAGCTGAGTTGGAAGATTCACGGAAAGTACTGAGGGACAGGCTATCAGCGGGCGAGATTTCCATCCATCTATTCCATCCATTGTATGCACAAAAAACTAAATACTAACCATCTCGCTAATCTTACTAGCGCCTACACAAATATTGCTTCACTAACTGCCAAATACAGGAACTTTACCCTGTACATGGGAAGCACCAAACCCGATTGTATTGTTTTATCCGAAACTTGGCTCAACATCTACATTCTTGACTCCCTAATAACCTTGAAGGCTATCGTCTTCACAGGCAAAAACGCTCAAACCGAAGAGGAGGGGGAGTCTCGTTATACCTCAAAGAATCATCTTTCACACAATTCGCCCTAGTACATTCACATCACGATATTCCTGAAATCGATACAACCTGCTAAACTTGTCCTCAAAAAATGTCTCCTTCACAAATGTATGAGTAAACAAGTAGTTTGTTGTTTCATATCATTTTTATGGATTCAATCCCAATGAAAGAAAATACCGAAAAAAGGAAAACGACTTCAAATGTGCACTAAAAATCATTAAATAGTTGAATTTGAAAAAATTAATAACTGACTTACGAAAAGAAAAGTTGAAATAGCACGATATATTCTCTTTGAATTCGTTTACCGACAACCACACACTACTACCTCAAATATTTCTAATTGCTATAATACAAAACAAACTAACAACATATGTCTATGATACATCTGAATATTAAAGCCATTGTATCAAAAATGCATGTTGAATACCTTCAGAATTAACATTCATATATTATTAGCGGTCTACCTGTGTTGTCTGTTCATGAATGCCCTGATCGATAATTGCGGATATAGATACTTCTCACTCACCCTGTGAATGAATGACATAAACATAGACTATGATTTTCTGTATGATCACTATGCGTTGCGTTGGTTGGATAGTTTCGAGAAAATCGCGAACATACATACTGGTCGAATATTATGGAATCTTCCTTTTTGAAGTCGAATAATAATGTTCACTGAAGTTGACGCCAAGAAAGAAAAAAATAAATTAATATTTATAAACCATTATCCACTATATAACCAGTAAATTTTATAGTTATTTTTTTTCTTCATTTAACGTTGGCCTATTTCTGCAACCAGGGTTATACCGATGCCAGTGGGCACACTCCCCCCCAACCGGAAATCTTGCCGAATCCTCTATTGTTTCAGATATGGGGTTTTTCAACGAGCTCTCAACATCTATGAACTCGTGACCGCCATTTTAACGTCTTCTTCGATGGACGTCATATATCGTGCTCATTGATATGACACCTGCTGTTGCTACTACGCTACAGTCGTTGGGTTATTTTAACGCACACCTTCCTTGTCAGGTGGTCACCCATCCAAGTAGTAGTCGCGCCCGATGTGGCTTGGCTTCAGATATCAAGAAGGCTCTGGTCGACCTGAGGTTCGCGTTCGAGCATCCGAACTGAACGGACGTGTTTCTACAATTCAAAGATCGCTCCGTGCGAAACTCCAAACATCGTAAAAAGTACTTTTCGTGAAAGAAAAATACCAACGCGTATCGAAAGAGGAAACCCCTAGTGGCTCCCAACCCAAAAATCAGCCCCTAATATTGAGAGATAAGGGTGATGTCCCCAGATTAGAGGAAGGCCAATCGAAAAAGACAGAAAAACCCCCTTTCTGTACGGGAAAATTATAAATATTCGTATATAACAATAGAAGGACGTCTCGGCTAACCCCAGGGAAAATAGCCAGAAAAATCCAGAAGGAAAACGGATTTAAAGGAAGAGTTCTGTAGGAAAAACGGATCTCCCAATTTCAAAAAAACAGTATTGCCTAGTAGAGTAAAATTGGAAAGCAATACTAGTGGAAAGTAACAGTGACAAAGTAACTGGGAAGATAGTAACTCGTTGGAAAAAACAAGGAGAATCGAGGAATTGCTCCCACGGAACCCCTCTTGCTGAGCATATAAAACCCATAGAAAACCAGGAAACTGCGGACATATGGGTTGGTTGGTTGGTTGAAAGCTTACGAGCCAGAGACAGGGTTGGCACTTAGCTTCCCTTGACACTGCGACCAGCTGGGGTCTATTGTATCACTCTGTCGTCAGTGGTTCTTCATTCAAACAGGTTTGTGCCTTTAATTAGGTTCAGAAGCCTGTTGATAAGGTTCTTCGGATTCATGCCTGTTTCCGGGCTGATCTCTCCAAAGGTTCTGTGTCGGCTTCTACTTAGAGCGTCACAGTCGAAGATAAAATGAGAGGCTGTTTCCTCCTCTTCATCACATAGCCTACACTCCACGGTTTCCCTGCGTACTCCCATGGTGTTAAGGTGTTTTCTTAGGCCGCAGTGTCCAGTCAACAGACCTATTATTATACGAGCCTTCGTTCTGTTCAGGTTCAGAAGGTCAGCCGTCAGGGTCCAGTTTGGATGCCCTACCATGACTTTGCTGTGTATTTGCCCGACAGTTTGATCCCAATATTGTTGGTGTCTTCTTTTCATCCACTCGTCGATCAGGGTCCTGCATCGGTTTTTGCTAATCCAATGTACAGGTTTTGGCCCTGTGAATAGCGTTTCGGATGCTTATCTAGCTAACTGGTCCGCTTTGACGTTGCCTTCAATGCCTCTATGACCTGGCACCCACATCAAGGTGACCTTGTTGTGTTTTGCCAGCTCGATGAGGTTCTGGAGGCGGTCCCAGACCAGTTTGGACTTTATCTGTGTAGAGTTGAGTGCTTTGATAGCACTTTGACAGTCAGATAGAAAGTAGATGTGTTTTTTCCCATAACCACTTTCTAGATTCTTCTGAATTCATACCATAATAGCATGTGTTCCAGCTTGGAATATCGTGGAGCATTTGCCAAGTGGTATTATAAAATCTCTTTTTGGCCTTACCCCATGTATTCCTTCTCCTAATATTGAGAGATGAGGGTGATGTCCCCAGATTAGAGGAAGTGTGCTGAAATAATGCTCACTCCAAAGCCAATCGAAAAAGTCAGAAAAACCACATTTCTGTACGGGAAAATTATAAATATTCGTATATATCAATAGAAGGACGACTCGGCTATAACCCCAGGGGAAATAGCCAGAAGAATTCAGAAGGAAAACGGATTTAAAAGAAGAGTTCTGTAGGAAAAACAGACCTCCCAATTTCAAAAAAAACAGTATTGCCTAGTAAAGTACAATTGGAAAGCAATACTGGTGAAAAGTTACAGTGACAAAGTAACTAGGAAGATAGTTACTAGTTGGAAAAAACAAGGAGAAGGCCTCTCCCACGGAACCCCTTTTGCTAAGCATATGAAACCCATAGAAAACCAGGAAACTGCGGACATATGGGACCTTGGAAAGTAGGAAAAAGCAGTAAGCGAACAAACAAATAGATTAACAGTGAAAATCTGGAAGAAAACGGAAGAAAACAGCAGGTTAGTGGACTTTCAGTAACCTAAGTGAGTACGCTGAGCTCCACTCCAAACACTGTTGGCAAATTTTCAGAATAAACACTTCTGTCAAAGTTAAAAATCCCGATTCCGCCCACATTGACTCCGCGAGCCAATAGGAAACGGAGGGTCACACAAAACTGAGTCCAGGCTGAGAACGAAGTCACATTCACTCACAGATATGGACAGGACAAACATATGAAATATTCTTTTGGAAAGGAGGAGAACTAATTTCCGAGAAGAAAACAACAAGAATATAAAGGGTGACTGCAATGAGGAACTATTAATAGTACCAAAAAGCACCCCACGCACCCCTAACTCACGTGAGGAAGCAGATGATTGAAGACTCAAAGGAAGGGTGCCATACCAGGGCCACTTTGGACCTTCTAAAAACTAACAGAGGAAAGTAATTCTACCCCTAGAACTGCAAAGTAGGAAGGAATATATATTCTAATATTATATATAGGATAAAATGTACATAAACATCAAGGAATTGAACATAAACAAAAAATATTCAAGAACAGACCTTAGTAAAGTAACATTGAACAGGAAAATTTGTGAATATAGAAAGTTTACAGACTAAACAATTGAAATTTCATAATTAAAATGAAATCTTCACTCGAATACAAAATAATTGGACTTCCGAACGACTTGATAGGAGAACTTAAAAAATTCTACATATCACTCAAGAATGAAGAGACAACGGCAAAGGAAGATCTAAGCCCAACAAGCAATGAGGTAATAAAATACATAACCGAAGAAATGATGAAAATAGAAAATCCCGAAGACTTCGGAAGAAACTTTGGAAATCAATACTATACAGTCGAGTACGATTTCATACTGGACAAGATTAAGGACAAATGAGGAAAAATTAAAAAGATTGAACACCTATACAGAGCAATTAGACTAGAAGATATTTTCCGCATGTATTGGGAGTCGATACAAGCGGACGAATATAAGCCATCCATAATTATCGAAGAATACGATACTGAGCTTGAAATAGCCAATAGTATATTAGGGAAGAAATACCCCATGCTATGGAAGAATTTCACTAGAATGAGGAGAAAATATTGCAAAGAACATAAGGCATACACAGTAAATAGGTCGACGAAGGAAACTTCAATCGACTATTTCATTGAGAACAACGAGGACATAGCAAAGAAGGAGACAGCACAAACGCCACCGAAAACCAAAAGTAAGGGCGTAGATGCACCCGAAGAGAAAAATGGGTGGCAATTTATAGTTGAAAGAGACCAACAACGGTACAGAGAGCAAGAGGCTGAAGAGGAACGGCACCGAGAAGTCAAAAAAAGAGAGAAAGAACTTCAAAAGATCGCAAAAAAAATCCTTGATGGATGGAAAAAACGAGAGGAAAACAGACAAACAAACTTCAAGTTTGGATGTGGCACCCACTCGAATCGAAACAGATAAATATGAAGATGAATATTTTTCTCATATCTCAAGTATAGAAAGTGATGATGAACCAGAGCTAAATTCAGTGAGATTTCCGGAAGCTGAAAAGGTACTCAGGAAGATAACACAGGGAAAAAACAATGCTCGGAAAAACGAGACGGTGACAAAGGAAGAAATGCAGGAAACTGTAAAAAGTAATGAACAAGGCAAGGACCTCCCGAGAAGAGAACCACACATCTTCCCAGAGGTAGTGCAAATAGAAAGAATTGAGTCTCTATCAGACACCTCAGAGGATGGAAGAGAATGTCAAAACCGAGGAAAACCAGTTGAAAAGCGCAAGAGAAAAGGCAATAATGAGGAAAAAGTTCCGAAAACTGTCCAAACGGAACAATTACCATATAATCGAAGCCTGCCCCCTCCAGTAGTTCTAGAAGGCAAGCCGGTTATCAATGAGGAAGCATACTTGCAGATGAAAAAATGCTGCAAGGAAAACATGTATATAAAATACGCTAGAGAAAACACCCTAATACACACAGAGTGTATAGAGGATTTCGAGAGGATGTTAGTGCTTAAAGGCATGGACAGTGCACCAAAAACAGACGAAATCATCAAGTGGCTCAAAGAGGAACACACCCCGGAAACACTTAATGTGTATAGAATGAAGAAAACAGAGACTATATCTAATGATCACAGGCGGAGAAATCACTCTGTCAATTCTGAAAAGAAGAACAAAAATATTGCATAACACGCTCATCGACTGGGAAGTCAGGAAAACGGATACAAACCTTACGCAATGCAGGAGGTGTCAGGGGTGGGGACACGCGGCACCCAACTGAAATCTTACACCTAGATGCTTGAAGTGCGCCAACGAACACTTCACGGCAACATGTCAGAAAAGTCCAGATGTTCCAGCTAAATGTGCAAACTGTAAGTTGGATCATCCGGAAAACTACAAGAAATGCGCAGCCTACCTGGAAAAGCTTGCCTACCGAGAAGAGCAATCCCAAGCCCGCCCCCCAATAAACAGGGAAACGGAAGCAGGGAATTCACGAACGAATATGTACCCAAGAACGCCAACCAACCCCCGAGGCCAGGGGGCTAGAGGCGCTTCCACTTGGATTGAACATCGAAAAACATTTACAGAAGAATCAAGAAATGCGGCAAATCGACCTGAAACGGACGATGGGAATGGTCCACCCCCGCAGATTTTGGTTCAGGACTTATTAAACGAAATTAAAAAAGTAATATCAATCACTTCAAAACAATCAGAAATAGCGACAAACATCCAGAATGTCATAATTTGATTAACTCAAATCGTGCACCAGCTCGGCGCCTCGCTGGTGGCAGTGGCTCCGAGGGACATAACGTGGGGAGGGCTTGAGCCGTCATTACCACCCCATGGTCCTGGGGGGCCGCAGTCGCCGATGGAAGCGACGAGTTGATCATTACAAAACAAATAATGATTATTATACTTCAAAACACCTACAAAACTAGACTAATGCAAAACAATCACTCAAGTACTCCCTCACAACCCTGAAACTCAAACAATACTACACATAAATCCCAAAGCTACCACAAAATAAAATACTCTAAACGCCCACAAAACTTTTGATTCTAAACACCAAAAACACAAAATACTCAAATAACATTATTCAAAACTCAAAACTACCAAAATGAATACTCAAAACACCCACAAAACTAGACTAATGCCAAACATACCACTCAAGTACTCCCTCACAAACCTAAAACACAAACAGTACTACACAAAAATCAAAGTTACCACAAAATGAAATACTCAAAACGACTACAAAACTTAGTAATTCTAAACACCATACTTAAATAACGTCAAACAACTCACATTTTAACTAGGTTTTTTTTTATTATTATTTTTCTGGAAGTACCACAAAAACAATACACACAAAACAACCTCATTCATAAAAAATCTAAAAAATATTTGAAAATTCAGTATAAGCGCAAGCAAGCAAAAATCAACATGCACTTACTGAACGCTCAAGAGAAACAGCTTCAAGATCTGCTGGGACAGACTCATTTCCTCGCCTGGACGTAGGAAGCAACCCGTCTTGGGACCGGGTCATTCGTCTGGAGGCCGGAAACGGTGCTCTGGGGGGATGATCTGGTTCTCTCCGGAATGAGGGGTGCGCGAACAACTCATCATTCTGTATAAAATGTATATATGTAGAATTAAGTTAGTATTTAGATTAAGTGTATGAAATGTAAATACAGAAAAGCATAAATAAATATTATTGGAAAATATTATTGGTCGACCTGACCAGCCGCCGTTGCCCACTATAGTTTATAATGATATATTTCCATGAATTGTATATAGCCCGCTTGATGTGCGAAGTAATTGTCAATGTGTGAAGAACGTACACAGTTATATACTTAGAATTTTATTTTAATTAAGATCAATACGAGCATATGCTTCCTTCCTCTTCATATCTTTCAACGTAAATGCAGGATAGGTGGAACAACAGAGTGAAATAAAAATTATAAAAAAAGAAAAGCTTTTATTTATACAAATACACTAAAAAGAAAAGAGAAATCCTTTCATTGTTTGATCTAGGTTATTCTGTGAGTAACAGATTCAAAATTTTGGCGCGCAAGATTACCTATTTTGTATCCACAGCAATCAAATAATGGGATAAATTATTTTTTCGTTTTCAGTGCATTCGTACAAATAAAAGCTTGACTTATTTTTTTTTCAAAAACCGCTAGATACCAATTTTGAATAGAATCCGACCATAATCACAAAATGTGTCCGCCATATTGGAAACGCCATTTTTTTGTATAATGCATTGTCACCGGAATTATATACACCTGCCAAATTTCAAATCAACCGAACGATTAGAAGTGGGTCAAATTCAACTTGCAAGAATTGAGTACAGACATACACACGAGCAATCATATTACTTGTACTTTTCGATAATATTCAGAAACCACTGGCAAATTTCAACTCTTGAAGTTTCGACGCTTCTACTCTTTGATTATGTCATGGATGAAATTGTGCCTGTCAAATTGTCTTCCATACAGGCCTACCTGTGGCTCTTTTAAACACCAAGCGTCGGAACATCTTAGAAAGGAATTCACTCTGTCGTGAATTGAAAGCAATTGATTGTTTTCGTCAATTTCTACCGTTTGAAAGGGAGACGAACAAAAATTTCAATACGATCGACACCTCACTACGCGGTTAATAGTGAAACAGATAGGACCATATATGAATTTTATGAAATTTTCATTTGTTGATATCTCATTTATTCGTGATTTTGGCTAACATCACCTTCATTTACGAATTCTATATCCTGTGAAAAAAAATTCTAAATCATTAAACGGTAAATGAAATTTAAATGTTTATTGAAAATTCTCCAAAAATAAAAGAGATTATCTGATATGAATAAATAAATGCCTACCTACCCCTAAACCCGTCCAGTTTAATCGGTTCCATAGTTTTCTAAATTTTTTGCAGTTTTCAATAGTCTCCTTGCAGTTCGGCAACACCCTTGATATCTTGGACATTCTTAAAAAACGTTGTTTGTTGAATTCAGAATTCGTCATAAATATTTACGCCGAAAATTTTTCGATTTTACTTTGCAATTTCCAAATACACACAAATATAATTTGAACACCCCAATAAGGTTGCGCCGGCACAAATTACTCTGTGCAAGAAGCAGGATTGGTGAAACAAAGCGAAACAAGCAATTTATCATCCTATTTTTGTTAACCGGCGAAACCAAAAAGGAGGAGGTTCTCTAGTCGACGCGTATATTTTTTTTTATGTATGGTCACGCATAACGTTCCACTGAGACGTCCGATTCCGATAAATATTTTTTCAGTGGATAGGGTGTACATCGAAGTTGGCCCCATTTGAATTTAAAAGATGAAATCCACCCCTAAGGGTGGCAAAAAGGAGGATATTGATCACTCACCTTCTGAATTCTGGTCCGTTAACCGATTCTATCAGGCATAACTTTGTACTGGGTTCTTCGTTTTGGATTATTCTTTTTTTATTGGATAGTGTATACCTCATAGTTGATCATATTTGGATTTCGAATTAAATTATCCACCTTTACACGTAGAAAAATAGGGAATAATTGATTTTTCGCTTGTGAACATTGGCACACATATGTAGTTGACAATTACAGATCGCTAATGTCAATATTTTTGTTCTCCTACATCCGTTACAATCATTATATTCTATGAGAGGATAGAATGATATACGAAGTAATGAAATAAACTAACCGAAACAACAAAAATAATTTATATTACAACAAATAGTAAAAGTAGATAATCATATTATTAAACTGGTAATAGTTGAAGTAAGGTGGGTGAGTAATTTTTTTGGAAGTAAACAAAAAACAAGTAGGTAGTAATAAGTAGATTTCAGCCACAAAAAATTGAAAAATAAAAACTTTTCAACTGAAAAGTAAAAAATAAAATAAACTTCCTTATTCTCAATAACTAAGCTCCTGAACTAATGTAAATAACTAATTTTGAGTCGGCGCCAAACGAACAATCAACGAAGATCATTTGCTTGTTTGTTTGGCGCCGACTCAAAATCAGTTACTTACATTAGTTTAGTAGCTTATTTATTGAGGAGAAGAAGGTTTATTTAATTTTTTACTTTTCAGTTCCGTATTTCGTCGGTTTAATTTTTTGTTAAAAAGTTTTTATTCATCCAATGATAGATAAACAGTTAAGAAGCTTACTTTTTCCTTAGTAAAATCGCTATAAATAGGTATAAAGATATCAGCTCCTAGAATTGAAACTACTCATATCAAAATGGCTTCTTTTGGATCTATGATAAGTTGGCTTTGCTATTCGGTAACATTATATAAGTGAAGGTCAGTTTTGCGAACGCTTCGCCATCTAACGCATATAATTCAACCAATATAATATTATTCCATTTACATAATTATTTGTAGGAAAATAAAGTACACAAAGTCGTCTTCACCAAGGATTCAATATAAATTGAAACGCAATTGGTAGACCATTTTTATTATATTTGTGTTGATACAAATTTTCATTCGATAGAGTTGGAGATTGTTTCATTAGGTGAACATATATTCAAATCAAAGAAATGTTAGCATTACATTGAGAAATCTGTTTCGTCACCGCAATATAATAATTTCATCAATCGAATACGCCTGTGTTTTGGGACGAATTTTATTCAGTCGGTTCAAGCCAATAAGAGTGACCAAATAAATTTGGTTGAATTACCAAAACTTTTTTTCCGTGTAAAAAATTTTACAAACTTATTCAATACATTTCTGTGGCAAATGGATTCTCCGATGCCAACTTTCTCTTTCTCGCACACAGCCTGAATATTATTTGTACAAAGCATGGCATTATGTATTCTTTCATCTTTTATACATTGCCGGTGATTAAAACTAGAATAATTTGCACGGTAGGTAAATAATACTAGTCCACGGACAATCAGGTAAAAACCTATTATGTAACTCATTTTGATTTGTTTGAGTTATGTCATGAGCCGTTTAACCACACTTGTGATGTAATGTATTCAGTTTCTATTTCTCTATTCTAAGTCATCATACAACTAACAAACTACAGAAAAACAGCAAAATTTAAGGATTTATTTGAATGACAACAATGAATTCAATTGTAAAATTCATTCCAGCTGTTGACATCAACTTCGTTGTGATTTTAATATTGAAAGATGATGAGGTGACTGGGTTGCCAACAGAATTAGTTGAGGAACTCCGTGACGATTCTTCTGGGGACCCACTACCTTTTCGACCCATTTTTCCTATTTTCCCTCGCACTATCAATGTTGCTCTTCCATCCTCATCACCTCCTGAGTCAGCCAGCATGAAGGTCGAAGAACAGCGATAATAAAAATTTCATGTCACCTGCCTTCATCAGGAATGGACCAATGGTTTATTTTGTACACGTTTTACACTTCTTAGAGGGCCATGCCTATATCTCCTTCACTTATCAACCGATTTGAATCAAATTCTCTAAATGGATATGAGATACAATTTCGGATTGACAGACATATGGAAACAAAATGTCCGACTTCCGGTTTTGCCAGAATAGCCACCAACTTCGATTTTTCAAATAGAACACCCTGTATGTTTGATGTTTTTCGTATTTTACGGTTCAAATTACATAGGACAGGGCGCCCAAATTTGTATTTTATCATGAAGACGCAAAAGCCATTTACACCGTTCAAATTAATTTACCTAACTCCAATAATTTGTCTCAGTTTTTGTACAAGATCTATAGTGGGATTCTCATCATCAACCATTTGATTATTGTCATGTTCAATCACGATGTCACCAATTATTTGTAATGGTGAACCTCTACAATTAATGAGTATTTTATTATTTACGTATTGGTGAAATTTTATGTTATCCTATTTTAAAAATTTGCTGAAGTAAATTGTAGAAGCGCGAGGCCGAAATACGGAAGAGTAACAAGGAGAAATAGAGAGAGAGAGAGACAAGAAAAAGACAGAGAATCAAACGCGCCCCAATGTCGAGAGTAGAATGCCGCGTATTAGTAGAGGGAGAAAATAGACAAGGAAAAAGGAACGCTGCATATGACGCAACTAGTAAGAGATACGCACTCACCTTTGGTCATTTTCATATAGATGCTGATGCAAACTGTATTTATAGGAGCGATATTTATGTTGTTTCAATACTTTTCTGGCACATTCCCTGCCGATCTCTCATATTCAATTTTCAATTCTCGCACTGAGGCAGATGGAAAGAAATGAACATATGCTAAAACATTAGTTGCCGCATTCACTGACCATGAAGTGGATGTGGTTTTGATCAGCTGGTTCTTTCCTTAACATCATTTCTAATTTCCTGAAATAGGTCCTCGATGAGTGCCGTTTTAACGGATAACGAACAGCGTATAGCATACTAGCATTGAGAGCGTTCTCCTGACATCATCCGATCATATCGATAGCATATCGATTTGTTCGTTTCGAGAATAACTATTATTATTTTCCATTTCAAGAAAAACTTTTAAAAACGAAACGAGATGACAAGTAAAATTGGTATTTCACTTTAGACATGACATTGATCACCTAATGTTTTCCATGATTCCACGGCTACCTTCAATTTCATCAAACCTTAACGGATAACTCATTGGAATTTGTAGGCATCGTATGATATATTGTACAAATTTAATAATAGATCGTTTCTAGTTTTGAACAAAAAGAAAGTTGAACATAATGTATATCGTTGTTTTGGTAATTATATTGTCTATCGAATGGCAAGATGGCCCTCGGTAGGTACCATTTGAATAAAACTATTTTTTCGTTCGAAATGCGTTCAGAAAATTCCAATTCCTGCTTTAGGTTTTTTTATTGATCTTATCGATGAAATGACTATTACTATGATTTACTGATATCAATTAGTATAGATTTCAACCTAATCAAGGCCACCTGAGCTGAAAAAAACAATGAGGTTTTTTTTAATCGTTAAATAAAAATTTGGCAACACTGTCGTATGTAATTTGAGCCGTAAAATCCAGAAAACATCTAGTTGAAAAATCGAGAAATCGAAATTGATGGCTATTCTGGCGAAACCGGTCAGACATTTTGTTTTAATATGTCTGTCAATCCGAAATTGTGTCTCATATCTATGTACGAAATTTCATTCAAATCGGTTGATAAGTGAAGGAGATATAGGCATGGCCCTAGCCCCATTGTCACCCGGTATATCGTCTAGACTTTCTTATAAGGAACGTTTGCAGCTGGGCATATTTGCCAATATAATCATTATTCTTCATCAAAATAGTAGAACGTAACAAATGATAGATCGCCCTCAGTCTAGATGAAGGACATTTATGTGCTCAATTTTCGAAATAAGCAAGGAATACCATTTAATGAAAAAAAGTTTTTGGCTTCAAACCAACTGGTAAAACGGAGGTATTCTGTTCATATTTATCCTTGGGCTTGGCGATTAGTATAGAAGAAACAATACTTTGTGCAATGTTCTCGATGTCAGATGGAAGATCTTTCGAGTCACTTTTTCCAGGCAATAGCTCTAATTTGTCGAACGAAAGTTTAATTCGTAAATTTCAATTGTTGTGTTTGACTTGAAATAATTTATTTTTACATATGGTATCGCAAAACATCGCGAGGCGACCTCCAACTGCCTATTCATAGTAGCGTTTTCCCATTTTATCCTTGAAATACAGAATTAAATGCAATGTGAATAATAAATTATGAGATGTACCGTACTGAATAGATTATAAATATATTCAGAGTTAGAATTTGGTCAAACGCGTTGATTTTCATTCAGAATAAAATATTTGAGTGCACCTCTTCAATTTTGTGTAGTTATAGTTTCAACTGGTGAAATTGCGTAAAATTATTGCCAGAATTCTAGGTCGGGGATTGAACGTTACCAGAAGTCGGTAAAGTTGTTAGAAAATTGTTCAAATTTGAATGACAAGGTGCAGTTCTGGCGATTTCTTCTTCGCATTATTTAAGGCTTTAAACAGCTATACATTATTCGCCAGAAAGCAGAATGATGGCTAAGTATATATAAAAAAAATATTGCAAGAAGTTGCTGAAGGGGTAAAACTTTTTTTATGCCCTATTGCCAATTTTTTGGATTATTCAATTTTTTAATGAATTAATAATAAATTTCGAGTAGACATAACGGAGGATGAGTGTGAATAATTGTGACGTATAAATAAATACATTAATTAGAATTCGTTTCGGACATCCATCGTCTTCATGGATTTAAAAGGATTTCACGTTTTGAATGCTTGTAACTGCAATCGTCTTCAGGTGGATACTGACAAGTTTAGGTGCTACTGACCAACTTATACGTCTGTCGGTGCAATGGTCCATGTAATTCCGCCATGTGCAGTGGTGCGTTAATTTCGCGCGATCATGAACATATGAAAACCACTAATTGCTCTTTTTGGCAGACCGCAGAGGCGCGAATCTTCACGCCCCACCACACCGCGCGAAATAACACGCACCACTGCACATGGCGGAATTACACGCACCATAGCTTCGACAGACATATAAATTCGTAAGAAGCACCTATACTTGTCTGTATTCACCTGAAGACGATTGCAGATACAAGCATTCGTAACGTCGTGAAAACATTCTAAATCCATTAAGACGATGGACGTCCGAAACGAGAGTAATCAGGCTACCACATCGTCTACAACCTTCAAACAAAATTGTGTTAACTTGTTTCCATCAATTAATTGAGAAATATGATTTTTATCAACAGAAATAAACTAGAAAAAAATCGAATTAAACGGTTTTCTTCACATAAAGGATTCAATATAAAATTGAACCAGAAAATGGTAGATCTCAGGTGAAAAACAACTACTTTCCTGGCAAATACCACGCAGAACATTGAATGATATTCACCTGAAAATCCATGCATACTTCCATATAATATCAATGGACATTGAATGCAAATGTTTCTTTCTGATAAGCTCGATTATGTTTAATTTATGTCGTGTTCACCTAACAATCCGCATACCGGTTTCAGGCTTCTTGGCCCTCATCAGTACGGAGTAGTCAACCAGCCAAAGGTGCAAAGAACTCTGGCTGAAGTGAGACACAACGTAAACAAACCATCATCGATCTTGAACACCTATAGGTACGCCGGAAAAGATAAACTTTAACTGGCGGTACCTAGTGACAGAAAGAAACACTCCGAAAATCCCCACCTCGATAGGTTTCTAAATAAAAGATTCCTTCTCAGTAGGAGTGGCAAGCCCGTCTAGCATATAGTGAAAGAAAAGTGCCATGTGAAGTGGAATGAATAGAAAAATCGAATTAAACGGTTTTCTTCACATAAAGGATTCAATATAAAATTGAACCAGAAAATGGTAGATCTCAGGTGAAAAACAACTACTTTCCTGGCAAATACCACGCAGAACATTGAATGATATTCACCTGAAAATCCAGAAGCCTGAAACCGGTATGCGGATTGTTAGGTGAACACGACATAAATTAAACATAATCGAGCTTATCAGAAAGAAACATTTGCATTCAATGTCCATTGATATTATATGGAAGTATGCATGGATTTTCAGGTGAATATCATTCAATGTTCTGCGTGGTATTTGCCAGGAAAGTAGTTGTTTTTCACCTGAGATCTACCATTTTCTGGTTCAATTTTATATTGAATCCTTTATGTGAAGAAAACCGTTTAATTCGATTTTTCTATTCATTCCACTTCACATGGCACTTTTCTTTCAGAAATAAACTAACTGATCATCTTCATCCTCGTCGCTGGTATAATAAATATCTGTTGTCTCATCAATATCTGTTTCTTGGGAAAACTACGCCGATAAATCAGGTTAGGAGAAATTTGCGGAACAAGTCATGTTCTGGGAAAATTCGGTTTTGTGTTTTGAGGGGTTGTGAGGGTCATTATTCTGAGGTAATATGTTTTGGTGACGTATAGAAGTGTTGTGTAATAGAAAAAAAATACGTGACCCAGCTCGGGATTGAACCCGCGTCCTTGTAGTTTGAAAGCGAGAGCTCATCTTTGTGAGCTACTAGGTTAATTTGAATAAATAAAGTGTTCTACGTTATCTGAGCGCTGGGAGACAGGAGCTCAAACGTGTTTGATCGCCAGCCCCCGCTTCCCGCCCTGGGACTGACTTCTGCCTGAAGAGCTACAGGCTTGTCAGGTAGTAAGGATGGTTCCTATGTAAAAATTTTGCTTGTACCTTATCATTTTTTATTTTCCGTAGCCAGCTTTTGGAATACAATACATTTTGAATTTACTCAAAATGTTGTATATCAAACATGGGGTAAAACTTATTACAGCAGGATTGAATATGTTGGTCTATCCTTCATTCACACGAGTTCAGGATTGGAATATAATGTTAACCAAAGGCTGTACTGAAATTTTTAAATAGTTTTTACCAATATGTTGGCATTATTGTATTGATTAATATGGGTAGCGTTTTTCCATATATGAATTTATTATATATATAGTGAGAAGTTTTCGTGACTGGTTATAATATGAAGTGATGTAATTTAGTGAGGTTGCTGTCACCTGGAGAGCTGAATTAGATGTACTCTTTGGAATTCGTCGAGCTCTCGACAATGTTTATTATCTTTTTCAGGACGACTACAAAATGTTTGATTTATAATGGATATAAATGTACTTAAGAGTGGCTACTTACTAACGTGGGATCAAATTGAAACCAAATGGACAGAATAAATGAATTGAAATGGATGACAGTGACAACTTTCCTGTTTTTTTATTTACAATCAAGAAGGGCAATTCTGAATTTTGGATGATTTATGAATTGTTTCATTCAATTTCAGAAGGTAGGTATAAATTTGACTATGATTATTTAAATCTGTTTTCTTATTCATCGATTCCTCATTCTGATTCATGTATATCGTTTCAAGAAATATCCTCTTTGTTTGATTAGATTCAGTATCTAAAATAATTGTATAGTTATAATTAATTCGATGGTCATTTTTATTTACATGTTCAGATAATGCAGATGCTTCAATGTTAAATTACATGATGGGACCAAAACACTATTCGAAGATAAAAAAGTATACGTTCCACTAAAACGAGATCCCACTTCAACATTACAACTGAAAGCCAACAAAATTATTTCAAAACTCAGAGATTCCAAAATCATTGATAGTTCGATAGCAAAACCGCTATAATTATTTATTCAATAACTTCCCGTTTCTACACACTACCCAAAATTCATAAGTCAACTTTCTTCATGAGACCAATAGTATCTTCTATTGATAGTCCTACCAGTAAACTCTCAATATTTTTTACCAAAATACTAACAAATGCATATAATACAAATAATCCGTACTATGTCAAAGATTCTTTCACATTCAGTGAATTCATTAATGAATTCCAAATTCCAGAAAATTATGTTTTGATCATTCTCGATGTAATTTCTCTCTTTACCAATTCACCTCTTATATTAGTTAAAAAATGTATTAAAAAAAAATAGTGTAATATAAAGAATTATTGTACCCTACATGAATCTTCATTCTTAGAAATTTTTGATTTCATTTTCGATTCAATATATTTAATTTTCAACAATGAATTTGATAAAAAAATTTTGGAACACCCATATATTTCATATATTTTGGCAAATTATGTAATGGATGAATTACTCGATTTATGTGTTGCTCAAGTAGGACTCGACATACCATTCATTAAACGTTATGTAGATGATTTAATTTTATCAGTACCTTCTGATGATAGTATTGAGAAAGTTTTATCTATAATCAATAACTATGACACAAATATTCAGTTCACCGTTGAAAAACAAACGAATAATAGTGTACCATGTTTAGACATGACTCTAATTAGAACTGAATGCAACACAATCATCCCAAAATGGTATCCCAAACCTATTTTTAGTAATAATCAATTTTCATATCATTCACAAAAAATAAAATCAATCAATCAATAGATGTGATCATCTATGAGAACTAGAATTTTAAAAATGACCCTCTAATTTACGACAAGAATGTATGATTGAATTTGAAAAAATATTACTCGGAAATTCTTATCAAAAACACCTCATAAATAAATTAATTTTCAATCCTACATATTTACTAATGGTTCAACCAACCCATCAGAATCCGACATCAAATGAAATGAGACTACCTGATTTTCGTTCTATACCACGATACATGAACTCACAACAAAATTAATAAATGTATAAAAAAAAAAAAATATAATTGCAAAAAAAATTAAAAAAATTTAAAATTACACAAAATGTAAAAAGTCCCCTTGAAAATAAACAAAAATCTAATGTTATTTATGAAATACCTTGTTCCAAAAGATATATTTGTCAATTATCAAAAACATTATATCACATAAAAGCGACTGTAAATGTAACATTAAAGCATGAGCGTTATCTGACAATGTGATTAAAAATGACCATCGAATGAATTATAACAATATAATTATTTTAGATACTGAAACTATTCAAACAAAGAGGATATTTCTTGAAATGATATACATAAATCAGAATAAGGAATCGATGACTAAGAAAACAGATTTAAATAATCTCAGTCAAATTTATACCTACCTCCTGAAATTAAATGAAACAATTCATATATCACCCAGTATTCAGAATTTTCCTGCTTGATTATTAATATAAAAACAGAAAAGTTGTCAGTGTCATCCATTTCAATTCATGTATTCGGTCCGTTTGGTTCCAATTTAATCTCACGTCAGTAAGTAGCCATTCGTAAGTACATTTATATCCATTATAAACCATACATTTTGTAGTCGTCCTAAAGAAGACAATAGACATTGTCGAAAGCTCGACGAATTCCAAAGAGTAAATCTAATTTAGCTCTCCAGTTGACTGCAACCTCACTACTACTTATACACTACTTATTATATATATATATATATATATATATATATATATATATATATATATATATATATATATAATATATATATATATATATATATATATATATATATATATATATATATATATATATATATATATATATATATATATATATATATATATATATATATATATATATATATATATATATATATATATATATATGAAAGAGAGTATCGAGGGGACTGTTAAAAACAAAATGGAAGGAATTTAATGGACATAGCCTTCAGAGAAGGTTAAAGTAGACAGTTTTCGCTCTCGGCCCTCATCAGTACGGTGGAGAGTGCAGGATGAACAAACTTGGTAGAAACGACAAATCAACGAGCAACAAACAGAAGCCAGCCGCTCATTTGTGATTTCGGTCAGCAGACCCTGAATTCAGGGCAACAACAACGTCACCACGAGGCAGCTATAGCTACCTGCGTGACATCCGAGTCCAGGAAAATAAATATGAAAGAGAGTATCGAGGGGACTGTTAAAAATAAAATGGAAGGAATTTAATGGACATAGCCCTCAGAGAGAAGTGTTAACCGTAGTACACGTGTTTCGGGCTCGGCCCTCATCAGTACGGTGGAGAAGTGCAAGGAAGAACAACACTTGGTAGAAAACGACAAATCAACGGAGTCAACAAACAGAAGCCAGCCACTCATTTGTGATTTCGGTCAGCAGACCCTGAATTCCAGGGCAACAACCAACGTCACCACGGAGGCAGCTATAGCTACCTGCGTGACATCCGGATGTTGTTCATCCTTGCACTTCCTCCACCGTACTGATGAGGGCCGAGAGCTCGAAACACGTGTCTACGGTTAACACTTCTCTCTGAGGGCTATGTCCATTAAATTCCTTCCATTTTGTTTTTAACAGTCCCCTCGATACTCTCTTTCATATTTATTTTCCTGGTCTCGGATGTCACGCAGGTAGCTATAGCTGCCTCCGTGGTGACGTTGGTTGTTGCCCTGGAATTCAGGGTCTGCTGACCGAAATCACAAATGAGCGGCTGGCTTCTGTTTGTTGACTCCGTTGATTTGTCGTTTTCTACCAAGTGTTGTTCATCCTTGCACTTCTCCACCGTACTGATGAGGGCCGAGAGCCCGAAACACGTGTCTACGGTTAACACTTCTCTCTGAGGGCTATGTTCATTAAATTCCTTCCATTATATATATATATATATATTTATATATATATATATATATATATATATATATATATATATATATATATATATATATATATATATGGTGTCCCACGACGATTAACACTTTGAGTGCTGACGGCGTCTTTTGACGTCATTCGATACTGGGGTGCGCATGATGTCTTTTTGACGCCGACGGTATAGTCACGTTCTATACTTCAGTACGTTGTTAGCCTGCGAGCAGAGCTGTTGCGCGGGCGTCAGCGTGTAATATAAGTGTGAAATAAACGTCAAATTTAGTTAGTTTGATTTTTGTACAGAAAGTTTGGAAAATCAAGGATTTCGTTGTATGATTTCAAAATTGAAATCTTGGAAAACCTACTTCCAGAAAAACAAACTGAAAAAAATCAACAGCAACCCGCTGATTCGAGTCATATTCCAAAAAAAAAAAACTTTCCAACAGCTACAACCAAAAAGCATGCACATCGTAGATGTACCTATTATGCTAAGAACAAAGTGAAGAAAGATACTGCCCTTACTGTCCTGAAAAGCCTTCCCTATGTGTCGAACCATGTTTTTCGAAATTTCACGAATCTTTGTAAATTTACTGTGTTGATCTGCATGACGTCTTTCGACGCCATCAGCCTCTCCCAGAGAGTTTAATTGGAGGAGGCTGAAGACATCTTTCGACGTTATGGCACATATCACTTTATTTCTGTATTTTTTGCGAAATAAATATTTTTCACGTGTCAATAATGTTCTTCTCATTCATTATTTCGAAAAAAACACTGTCAGCTTCCGGGTGACTGTTACCATATAATGTCAGCACTTAAAGTGTTAAGACAGGGAATATCTCGGAACTCGATAATAGTAGAGAATTGTTATTTTGCGGTTGTAAATTAAAGCAATTGGTGCAGCTTTTTTTGATATTATGTTACCCAATGAGCTTTTTATTTTCGGTCACGTGACATCAGTCACAGTTATTATTTCTATGTTCCTCTCGATAAAATTATTCCAAGAAACTATCACACTTGTGGTCTAAGACTATTAATTTATGAACTACAGGTTCTTCAATATCCTTGGGCACACGACGATTACGACAAACGTCTGAAACGATCAATTGCCAGATTATTAGAGTTTAGGGCCACCCTGTATATGAGGGCAGTCCTATATTTTTCGTGATGAGTAAAACAAGGCAAAATTATAATAATCATTCATATTATATTAACAAACGTAGTCAAAACAAGGCAAAATTATAAAAATCATTCATATTTTATTAACAAACGTAGTCGAAAAACTTTGACATTCTGAAGAAGATGTTCAAAATGTTGTCCGTCTTCGTGCAAATTTTGTCAAAAGATTTCTAGTACATGCGGCCCTAATCATTTCCGGTGTTACAGTTCTACAAGCATCGCTAATACTTCGTCTTAACTCGGCTAAATCTGTAGGCGGGGTTGCATAAGTGATATCTTTCAGATATCCTGAAAGAAAGTAATCTAAAGGTGTCAAGTCTAGCGATCTTTGAGGCCAATGGAAAGGACCGTTTCGTCCAATCCAGCGTTCCGGAAAGTTCCTGTCAAAATAACCTCTGACTCTGTGGTCAAAATGTGGAGGTGCACCATCTTGTTGCCACCACATTGTATTTCGTTCATTTAATAGTATGTCTTCGAATAAGTCTGGAGGGATGTTCTGCAAAAAATTCAAATACCTCTCTCCAGTCAGTGTGCCTCCATAATAGTATGGACCACTCAAACGTCCATTAAACATTCCACACCAAACGTTAACTCCCCACATTCTTTGAAATCGGGTTTCTCTCACCCATTTTGGATTTTCAGCAGACCAGTAATGGGAATTATGTCGATTAACCATTCCGTTAATATGGAATTTCGATTCGTCATTCCACATAATTTTTTTCAAAAAAGACAAATGTTCTTCTCTTTGCACATTCATGTCCGCAATAAATAAACATCGTCGATCAAAATCTTGAGAAAGTGAACCTTGTACTGAGTGTATCTTGAAAGGGTGATATATATGATTTTTTAATGTTATGTGGATAGTTGATAGTTGATTTACTGATACCAAGTTAATGTTCCAAATGTCGAATGGACATATGAGGATAAGCTTGTCGTTTGAACAGGCTTCATTCTAGGTGTTTCTACATCCGCTTTCCCAGTCGGAAGAAAACCTTTGCGTAGCTGTTGTTCCACATATCTAAACGTGTCTTTTCCTGGGATTCGGCGATTGGGATCACGAACTCGATAAAAATCTCCAGCTCGTCTACAATCTCTTTCACATTCACCGTAAATAAGCAGCATATCATCAATACAGTCTGACACTTATTGACAAATCTCTCGATACCACAGCGTACTTGACCAAATGTTTTCATTCGTTCTCCTACTTTTTAATCGAGACTACGACAACACATGAAAACACCTTCTTTCGGATTTCCAAGTTTTTTTTACTATGTTTTTCAACAAAATATGAATATACAGGGTGACCCTAAACTTGAATAATTTGGCAATGGCTCGTTTCAGACGTTTGTCGTAATCGTCGTGGGCCCAAGGATATTGAAGTACCTGTAGTTCTCAAATTAATCGTTTTAGACTACAAGTAAATGAAAATTGTGGCATTTTTTATTTTTTTCTCTTTATTTTTTGAAATTTGTCTGCAATGCCACAATTTTCATTTTCTCATATATATATATATATATATATATATATATATATATTCACAGACGCTATATTTCTCCTTTGTATTTATATTTTGCAAACTTTGTTCACTGGTCGGAGATCAGCGCCTGACTGGAGCCGTCAAATCACGGCGACGCACATACGGGTATTTGAGCAATCTGGACGGCCAAAAATCAATTTTGTAAATTTTACCGCAGGTACAGAGTACCCTCTAGAAGCACAGATGGTTTACGGATATAATGAAATCCATCTCCGGTCCATGGCACACTTCTAGCGATTGTAAGATCAGTTGTCAGTTCGACTCTGACTGTTGCCTTGACCAGACAAATTAGAATAAAATATAGTTAGTTTACGTGATTTAAGTATTGATTCGTATTTATTTAGACTGAAATATAGTTGACCATGGATTGTGGACAGCCAGGTGAGTGTATTTAGTTTTTACAACTGTTTGATATATTATCAGGTTTGCTAATTTCAAAATTAGCTTCTTCGATTGATAGTTTATTTTTACACTTTCTTCAAAATGGTTTCATTTGTATGTAAAAAGTTATATTTCCTGATATTTCCCGGCATTGATTTTGAATTATTTTGGGAGCTTAGGCTGCGTACTTTGAGGAAATAATGAATTTTTTGCGAAAAAGTGCGATTTTGTGAATTATGGCTATTTGAAATAACTGAGTACATACAAAATCGAAAAAATATAACTATTTCATAATTTCTTGTTTGCGTTCTTGAGTGGGTTGTTCTTTTTCAGGGTCCTCAAATGTACGAGTAATGAACAGAAAACAATCATTTACGTTTATGCAGCGTCAAAATTTGAATACCATGAACGAAAAGTTAGAATTTCTTGAAAACCACCTTCTCCAATCGGAAGATTTCTCTACGGATCAAGTTGATGTAATAAAGCATGATCTCTCACGTTTTAAGTCTGAAGTAAAGGCTAGGTGGGCTAAAGCATTAAGAAAAGAAGAATACTTCTTAGAGAAAAATAAGGAATGGCTGCAAGGAACATTTAGTATCCCAAAGGTTAGAAATCGATCGGGTCGACCCTCAAATCCGTTTGAGGCATCAAGCGAGAGGAGTAAAAGAAGAAAAACTGAAGATCTTTGCAAAACAACTAATCTAGAGGTGCTCACCTACGCGACGCAGTCTAAGTTAGGAGAAAGTGGAAGGAGAGATGCTTCCTTAGTTCTGAAAGAAATTATAAGTACCCCAAAACGAGCAAACAAAATATAAAAAAGCATTTTCTCTTATGCAACAAGAAAGTGTCACCTCTCAATTGTCTCCTATGCAGGCTCTTTCCATGTTTGTTGAAGCGGGACTTTCTAGGACGCAGTACGAAATAGTAAGAAGAAGTTATTTCCTCGCTATAGTATTCTACAAAAAGCTAAAATAGAGTGTTACCCTAACAAAGAAGCATATCTAGTAAACGAAACTTGTGCCGAAGTGAAACTGCAAAATTTATTGGACCATACTGCTATTCGATTGATAACGCATTTAGAAGAAGTTTTGAAATCACATGGTGAAATAAACGATACGTTAGTTTTGATATGTAAGTGGGGTTGCGATGGTGCACAACAAGTGCAATACAAACAAAAATTTGGTGGCGATACTGATTCTGATGCCAACTTAGTTCAGAGTTCTTTGTACCCTTCCAGCTGAAATACACCAAAAGCAATAAGGTTATATGGCGAATCTACCCATCTTCATCTCGTTATTGCCGCCCCATACAAATTAGGTTTGTTAAAGAAACCACCGATATAACAATTCAAGAAATAGATTATGTCAAAACTGCCATAAATAATTTACAACAGACTGAAGTTGCAGCGAAAAATAAAAATTACAGTGTTAACTATGTAATGATGTTTACCATGGTCGACGGAAAAGTCTGTAATGCTGCTACAAATACAACATCAACAATGAGATGCTATATCTGTGGTTTAACTTCCAAAGATTTCAATAATTTGAAAATAAAAAGAGAAGCTGATCCAGATACCCTACATTTTGGTCTATCAATTTTACATGCGCGAATCCGCTTCTTTGAGTCAGTCTTACACTTGTCATATAAGTTACCTGTGGAAAAATGGCAATTGAGAACAGATATTGATGAAGCTGCAGTGAAACAAAGAAAAATGCAAATACAGGATGATTTCCGAAAAAAAAATGGGCCTAATAGTATATGTACCTAAACCTGGTTATGGTTACACCAATGATGGTAACAGCAGTCGAAGATTTTTTGGGGACTACGAGTTGGTAGCAGAAATTACTATAATTGACAAAAATTTTATATACAGATCAAAAATAATTTTAGAGGTATTATCGAGTGGGCATAAAGTCAATATGGAAAATGTTTCTGCTTATGCAAAAGAAACTGCAGAGCCTTATGTCTAGTTCTTCCCGTGGCATCCAATGACCCCTACCATGCATAAGATATTAATTCATGGTCCAATGGTTATCGAAAAAGCGTTGCTTCCGATAGGTCAATTATCGGAGGAAGCATCAGAAGCACGTAATAAACATTTCCGAATTTATCGCCAGAGTTTTGCTAGGAAGTTTCCAAGGGTATCTTGCAATTTAGATGTGTTAATTAGGTTATTGCTTAGTTCAGGTCCTATTATAACGGGAATGAGACCAAGGCCTGAAACTAAGAGTAAACCGTTTTCTAAAGAAACATCAACTTTGTTACTCTCGGCTTCACCTTATGTAGGAAATCAGTCGGAATCATCAACGGACGATGAAGAAGAAACAATTGATTCAGACGAAGAAGGGTCGGATGCGTCAAGTTAATATTTTTCCAAATCGTATTTTTTAGAATATCTTAATTTCTGCTGCTCCCCTGTATCCCTGTATCAATGTGTATATTTTTTTGCTTTCTCTATAAAATATAAGTATAAATATCCTAAATTTACTTAATTCTTCCTGAAGTGTAATTATTAATACATATTTAATTTTGACCGCCCAGATTGCTCGAATACCCGTCTGTGCGACGTTCGGAAAAAGTATAATTGATCTTGATGATAGTACATGAGATCTATTATCGTCATAATCCATTTCCACAATATTTAACATTAAATTCTAGAAAAAACTATATCCTCGAAATTCAGTGGAATCTGTGTCCTCGCTAGCTCAGATGGTTAGAATATCGACTAGAGATCCAAAGGTCGCAGGTTCGATTCCTGCTCGAGGAGGGTTTTTTAACACAATTTGCATTTACTTATATATATTATTATGATGATGTTATTATTATAATTGTTATTGATAGTTTTTATTATTTTTATTTTATTTAATAACTAGTCATCATAATAAAATATTTTCCATTTGTTATGATACATTATTTGATCACATGATTTATTTTTATTTGAAAATTTTGAAAGGAGAAATACCTATTATAACAGTAATAAAATATCCGGGTATGTAGCTTACTCTTTTTCAAATACTCTTCTACCTGTATTCTCTACCCCATCCCAGATCAGTCGGTACGCCTATGGAAATATGATATTCCTCCTTCCCATGGTAGGATTCAGTGGTGACCATCTTGTTGCTCTGCTTGAAGTCAATTTTCAATGTACTGTTTTATATAAATATTTGTGGTTATGTTATCAAACAGATGAATGATGAATGCAGAAAATAGTCGAATGATGTTTCTTCAATTCGAAAAAATCCTTGAAAAATTACCTAGCCTGCGAAATCTATCTCAATTTCAATAATTTTACGAAGCAATGAAATAAAAATGTCAAAAACTTTGCTCATGCGCAATAAAGTAACTAGTAAATATAAGTTTGTGAGTTATACTCAGTTTATGAGCATGAATAAGAAATCAGTAGATAAAAGTCATCAGAAATACCCGAAAGGAATGTCTGATACGAATACGATCAGTTTGTTCAGTTTTGATTTGAAAAGTACCTGTTATTCGTTTCTCTTGAGTATTCTTGTGAATCTTGGAAGTGTTCTTCGGATATTGGAGTTTGCAGCTTCACTGTGGAAGGTTCCCTTGTTGTTGGCAACGTCACGGATAGGTTTTTTTCTTGTTAGTTTCTACGCTTATTTGTCTCTGCATATGTTTCATATTGTATAATGATTGATTTGCTTCCCTCCTTCTTGTTTTTTCACATTTATTGATTATCAAAATTTGTTAGGCTTTTTTTTCAAACATAATTTTTCATCTTCTCTAAAGCTTGTTTATTTTCTTCTTGGCAACCATCACTTTTTATTTATTCTCACAAATTTTTGGTTTTTGCTCACTTTTGGGACACTTTTTCTTATTCTAAACTATTCCATGGATTTTATTACAATTACATTTCTATAGCTTACATAATATATACAGAGTTTGTTAAAATTCATATTTGACAATTTTCTGTATTTGATCGTTTTTTATATTTAATCGTTTCCCATCGAAATGTTTTGACATGTCACTCTCATGTTTCCTTCTGATTTGATTTTATCATACATGATGTTCCCACATGAATATTATTTTGTCTACTTGAGATCTAAAGTTTATTCGTGATTTTTTATTTCTATATTTTTTTATAGGTTGTGCAAATTGAATGTATTTTTGCCAACATACTTATGACAATAGAGAAACTCTACTGCTAAACTGTTGAGACATGTGCGTCGACTAGAACATGGTACAAAGTTCCAGAAAAGCAAAATGTACAGAATAATTGCAAAACACACCTAGCAGGTATTTATGCGATATATAAGTATCATTATATCACTTATAATTCTTTTTACATTGTACAAATATTTCTCATCATATCAATTTATATATATATATATAAATACATAATATATATATATATATATATATATATATATATATATATATATATATATATATATATATATATATATATATTATATATATATATATATATATATATATATATATTTTTTTTTAAAAATTTATATTCAATATTTTTGAGAATATTTATTTTTCAACATTAAATCTTAGGTTTACGTAACTAAACAAAATTGACATTATGTACGTTTGTTTGTGAATCATGAATACAATCATTCATTAAAGACAAAAAATTATAATCATAATTATATTGCACTTCACCATCGATTTTTGGCGAAAAAGAAATATCCACAATCAGTATTTATACTTTTTGAACATTTCAATTTTTAACCGAGCTAGGAAATAGACAGTTGGTGTACAGAAGGAATGTGTGGATAAATGAAATAAAAATCGGGGAAAATCAGATAATAATGGCGTGTGCCGTCGTCTATACTATATTAAACTATTTTGCCAATGGTATGAACCCATTATCAGAGTACTCAATTTCATTTCAGCTGAAGATATGATTCCATTCTCGACAATCCATCACCTTCAATTCTGATATGCCCAAAAGTGAAGGTGGACCATTTCCAGAAAAATATATTTATCAGCTAGAAATTCTACAGGAGCTCAACAAACTCCTATCTACTGCTATATCTGAAATGTCGTTTTTATTTTATGAGCTTCACAATCAATAGCAGGAAACTGCATATACAAGGCATAAACTGGAATACAATCACCTTTTACTACTCTTTGTCCAACCAAAATTAGATGACCCATTCTGAAAACATATTTCCCTTAACCCATGGATTATTAGTATTATCGTCACACTGCAGGCTATAAACGTGTATTTGACGTCCATAACAAATGACCAGCTATTACAGAAAAATGTATGATTAATAAAACGAGAATAACATGTACCTGCATGTCTTGAAAGTCGTGCATTTTTTCCTTAGTATAAACCGCCATGAACCACATTAACTAACATATTTCAAACGGAAAATGCTAAATAAAACCGATTAACAAAAAATCTGAAGTTTTTTCTGGTACCATCTATTTCTCAGATGTTCTAAACAGTTTCAGCGGTGGTTTGGAACAAAACCCTCCTTGGTGAAGAGTGAGACAGACAGAAATCCCGATACGAATGTTATATTTCGTGTGTCGAAAGTAAAGGCTTCCTTGGGGAGAGAGAAACGAAAGGGATAAGAAACATTACCGACTGATCTACTCGAAGATATCCCGAATTAATCCGGAATATTATTCCGGGACAAGAAACTCTGTTTGGCAAACACTGGATATAGAAGTTGAAGAAAATTTGCATCGTAATGATTTGGTGTAATTATTTTATTGTGTTTCAACTGTTTTTGACTAAGAATCTCGACTCGTTTCCTGCTCTTGCGGCAACTCCTTGTCCCTTTGAGGAACAGAGAGGTAGCTCTTCGTCTTGGAGAAATCGCTAGAAGTATTTCACGAAACGTTCCAATGAATTTAAGGAGAGGTGTCAGTGTAGATAGGGTTTTCACTTGCAATAAAATGTATAAAGCCAAATTTCCACATTTCGTTTTACTTAAATTTAGAATTCCGATGTAAATAAATGGAGCTGGGCTCAGCAAATGCAAATTCCATCCTCAACTGAATTTGCATTATCTATTCATAGAAAATATGGAAATATTTCGTGAATTTGAAGTATCAAGGTGAAATATTATCTATCATTATATCCCTGAATGATTTTAATATTATAACAATGAGACGTTGCATTGGCATTGAGGTCCTGCAAAGATCATCTGTTCCCAAACTAACTACTATGGACCTGGCCCCTCTGGTAACACGGGTTCTCTGAGATGAAAAAAATTACCACAAGTTTCATGTGGCAAATTCCACAAATCCTCTGAACTTCTTTCCGGAAATAAATAGAAGAAATAAACAAAATCTCAGCCCACATTACTTGCGTCACACATCATTGTCATAGGTTTTTTCAAGTCAATAAAAACTTTTTAACAAAAAATTAAACTGACGAAAAAATCAACTGAAAAGCAAAAAATAAAATAAACTTTTTAGTCTAATGATAATTGAGCTCCTAAACTAATGTAAGTAACTGATTTTGAGTCGGCGCCAAACAAACTAGCAATTGAATTAGGTGAAGCGTAAAATGATGGCAGCGAGGTGCACGGCTGCGTTTTGTTGACTTCTTTCATAGATAATGATCTTCGATAATTGTTTGTTTGGCGCCGACTCAAAATCAGTTACTTACATTAGCTTAGAAGCTCAATTATCATTTAGACTTAGAAGGTTTATTTTATTTTTTGCTTTCCAGTTGATTTTTTCGTCGGTTTAATTTTTTGTTAAAAAGTTTTTATTAGGTATGGCTGTTTTCAGAATGCCCTGAAAGAGTAGTATATACCTGCAAAGTTGCCATATCTACCACTCAAGATGTAGCCGCTAGAGGGCAGATGTGTCGTTTTTGTATCATCAAATATTTCAAGAATGTTCTCTTCAAGAGTGTCACAAGTAAGTTGTCGTTGTATCATATCGTGAAATCATCTGTGTTGCTTTGTGCAAGAGTGTATTATTTCTTCAGGAAACACCATTGCCCAAAGGTAAGAGTATTTTTCATTCTCAGTTTTGATGTAAGAACGTACTATTTTGTTTCATGTCAGTATTGTACGGGAAGCAAAAGGCGTCCTGTTATACTTTATTTTGATTCATGAAGTTTTTGCACAATAATTGCGAGACATCAATTGTACTATTTCAATTCATGCCACTATTGCCAATACGAATTTTGTCCTCAGACAAAGTGGTTTTGAATAAATTTGTTTCATGACACAATTCCAAGGAAGAGTTGGCCCCTTTTTAGGAAAATTTGTAGTTTCATTTTGGAATGTGTCATTATTGTCAGTAAAACGATCTACTGTTTGCAAGTTTCCACTGTGACACTGATCAATCACGTATCGCATCCGCCGACCCCCCAAATAGGCCTGCAGAAGAGATAATCTTCAGTAACTTCAATTACCACTATAACATTTCCACTGATGACTTTGATCTAATTTTCGTGTTGTGTTGCTTATGAGAATGCATGAGAAACACAGAAAGTAAACTTGAAGGCAAGTTATGATCAGCATTTGGGTGAAAAAAAGCTATCAAGAAAAGATAAGGAGAATGACAAACATACACCAGTGGGTAAAGGTGTTTCAGCAGTTTACAATTCACAAGCTGTCATGCCATTACCAGAAGGCGACTGTTCAGTTTTTTTCTATTCGTCTGAATTGAATGTCCCAAACTTTACGATGACTTATTTTCAAAAAAACACTAAATGTTAGGTTTGGGATGAATTGCACAGCCACCGTGGAGCAAACCAACTCGGTTCATATATTCTTAGCCGCATACATATTTGATCTCCAACACCCACAAATTTCTAATCAAAGGCCATAATCAAAACTAAGGTGATTCTGTGCACACTTAGATTGGAAAGGAAATTGAAACAAGCTTTCGAAAGTGGACCAATTTATACACGAGGCTCATTTCATTGATCAGAACACAAAAAGAAGGAGTGAACCATTTTCTGTAAATAAACTTTTTTGATACAAACCTTCAACCTCTGATAATGATCTTCTGCCTATCCTAGAAAATATAATAAATCAACCTGAGTTCAGAGACATTCTCTGAGTTCGTTTTTTCATAGGGAGACAGACTTTATGAATGCCATAATCATAAGAAAAGCAAAGCTTCGAAAAACAATTCCGTTCGTCCAAAAGCCTGAAATTTCTGATGCAAAAAAATTACCTCATGTGACTTATTGATGAGAAGAATGTATTGAAGAAAGTTAACAAAACATTCTATGACAGTCTTTGAAATTGAATTGAATTGGGCTCGGTATTGGGACCTGTGCTTTTTATACTATATATTAACGATCCTGATAAATTACCCATACATGGGTCACTCACAATATATGCAGATGACACTTCGATGATCATATCCGATAAATGCAATGAAATACTTGCTGCCAAATCCATGCAAGCCCTGCAACTAGTAAGTGACAAGACTAGAGCAAATAGAGCTCTTCTGAATGTTGATAAAACTAATGCAATCAGATTTCATTATCGTCAAAAAAAATATAATGAGTTCATTTTAAAAGCTGATGAGTCATCAAATCCAATTTCCATAGATACAGGTAATGTAAAATTTTCAGGGGTTCTTATCGATAAATGCTCAGATTGGCCCAATGACTGCGAAATATTGAAATCTAAAATATACTCATACTCTTATCAACTCAGAAACCTAAAAAATATTCTAAACAGAGAACAACTCCTGAATCCTAATTCTTGTCAAATTGACAGTCGTCTCCGCTACGGTATATGCTTTTGAGGCTTATCCAGCTCTTCAGCAGACTTGTAAATACTAACAGTACCTCTACTCCTTATCTTGAAATCATGTCTTTATGCTTTTGATAACAAAGATAAATTCCATACTGATAGTTCACGCCATGGACTTAATACCAGACGTAAAGACAATTTTTAAATAACTCTTAATAGGATGAATATAACTGAACACTCGCCCAAAATTACAGCACTCTGACTCTATAACGCCCTAACTGATGAAATTAAACAAAATCAAAAAATCATTGAAACTGCTGTTACAAAGAAAATGCTATTATTCAGTGGAAGAGTATCTTTCCCAAAATATCTGAAAATAGCTAAGTGCAGGTATGCAGTGTGATTCAAAAGTACTTTGACAAACTTAGGAGGTGATTCCTCACAATATTCTAATATGAATTGTCCAAATAAATATATGTCCGGAAACACTTCGTTTCCAAGATACAGGGTGTTAAACTTTTAGTTTTTTCAAGTAACTTTCTAAATACTGACCTTAATTAAACGAAAATTGGTATTGAGAGGTTTTTTGAGGTGTCGATTTCGAACCTGATGTTATCATTGCTCTTACTCGAAGAGACGCCACCTACACGTCATTTTTTTTGAGGTTCATAACTATTTTGAGCTTACTTTAGCACATTTTTCGGTGAAAAATCAATTCCTATATCATATCTACGTAAGAAAGCTACCCTTGTTACAAGTCGCTATAAGCAACCGTTTTCTAGAAAATTTCAAGTTGATTATCTTATAATCGATGCGTGTTGAAGTTATTACCATTATTTTGCATTTTCCACAAGAATGCTTAGGAAATGAATTTGACCTTTAAGTAAGTAGTTTTGGTAATTACATATTTTGTGACAGTTGAACGTTTTGTTGTTTTGTTGAAGTTTCTGTAAGTTTTAAAATACTAATTTTGAAAAAATGGATTATTTAAACAATAATGCTCATTCAGCAGAAATGCAATTCGTTTATGGCCTTGCCTTGCCAGCTCCAACATTTACCAGTCTCCACCGTCGTTTGGCAGAAATAGGTAGCTTTAAGAGGGCAGCTGATATTATTGGAAGACCACGAACAGTCCGAACCCCAGAATTGGAAGAAGCTCTTTTGAACTCTCTCGATGAGAATCCAGAAACAAGTACAAGAATAATTGCTGGAGCACTCAATTATACTCAGTCCACAGTTTAGAGAATTATCCACGATCAACAATTTTATCCATACCATATTCAAAGGGTACAAGCTTTTTTGCCACGAGACTTTTCCCAACGCATTACCATGTGTCAGTGGTTTCTGAGAAAATTGGCTGAAAATCCTCAATTTTCAAGATATTTACTCTTCACGGACGAGGCAGACTTCTCCTGAAATGCTAACACAAACTTCCATAGCAACCATGTTTGGGCTCTGGAAAATCCGCACGCAGTTAGTGAAAGACATTATCAGTATCAATTTTCTGTAAAAGTATGGGGCGGCAATAATTGATAATTACTTGATAGGTCCTTTCTTTCTTCCGTTTCGACTGAATGGCGCAACTTACAGAGACTTTTTAGAAAATGAATTGCCAGGACTACTTCAGAATATACCATTAGAAATTCGTATCCGCATGTGGTTTATGCATGATGAGACTCCGGCCCATTTCAGCGTTGTGGCTAGGGAATTCCTTAACACTGTCTATCCAAATTGATGGATCGGTAGGGGTGTAGAAGAACCTAACCAGGAGTGGGCACCAAGGTCCCTAGATCTAAACCTGCTAGATTTTTATTTTTGGGGACATTTGGAGTCCCTAGTTTATAAAACTCCAGTAGCAAACGAGAAAGATCTAAGAAACAGATAAGTAGACGCCTGTGAAACAATAAGAAACACACCAATAATTTTTGAGCGGGTACGAGATTCAATGACTAGCATACTGAATGCCTGTATCTTCACTGAAGGTGGACACTTTGAACAATTTTTTTGAATACAATTCAGTTTCCTTCATTTTATTTTATTCTACATATTCAAAATTTCTTGGAATAAAATTTTATTAAAACAAATACAGATTTTGCAACCTTGCTACAAAAAAACTATTTCAAACGAGTTAAAATAAATTCTTGTAAAAAATGCAAAATGATGGTAATAACTTCAACACGCATCGATTATCAAATAATCGACTTGAAATTTTCATGTCCAAATATCTAGAAAACGGTTGCTCATAGCGACTTGTAACAAGGGAAACTCTTGCAAGTAGATATGATAGAGAAATTGATTTTTTTACTGACAATCATCTCATGTATTAAAAATCGCATATTCCAAAGTACAATTGTCAGTTTGACAGCGGCAAAAGTTAGCTGCAACTTTTACAGCGACAAATGCACTAGTGGTTTTTTCACTTAATCATTTGTTTATCAATTATCGCGGTGTTGTTTGCCAAAATAAATGAAGTTTGCATTGATATGTTTCTGAATTTCTTATTCATTAAATTGTCCTGCCGAATTACACTCGATGTTTGTATTAATATCGGGTAAATTTGTGTTGTTCAAATTCTAAACTGCTTCCTTTAGCAATTTGACTCAAAAAACTGTCAACCTAAAAACGCTCCACCTTTGGTGTCGTGCTTCTAATAGTTGACAGTTTTTCTCGTCTAATTGCTAGGCAACAGTTTTTCATTGAACAACCCACATTTACCTAATCAAATACAAACCTATCGGGCAATTATAAGTAAAAAATGTGCTAGAAGTACGCTCAAAAAAGTTATGATCTTCAAAAAAGAAAAAGACGTGTAGGTGGCGCCATCTACGAGTAAGAGCAATAATAACGTTAGGTTCAAGTTCAACACCTCAATTAACGTCCCAATACCAATTTTCGTTCAATTAAATTCAGTACTCCGAAAGTTATTTGAAAAAAAGAAAATAAAAATAAAACTATAACACCCTTCATCTTGGAAACGAAGCGTTTCCGGACATATATTTATTTGGACAATTCATATCAGAATATTGTGAGGAATCACCTCCTGAAGTTTGTCAAATACTCTTGAATATTTTCTTTCTTCTTCTATTTGTAAGTTCATACAACATTTGTATATTTTGTAATCTACCTACTTGTTCCCATTTGACTATTCCTATACAATTTTGTAATTGTCCACTGGGAAATTGAATACATGAAATAAAATGAAACTGCATTATCAGTATCAATTAGTATTATATCAGAAACAGTATTATTTGGTTGTTTCGATTTGATTCTGTATTATCATCTGTTGCCTGAGAAAATAAAATATATTGCCTCTGTCTGTGATTTGTCCTGATAACAAAATGTCTGTGCCTCTCCAAAACCCAATCTTTTGATTCAAACTGGAGTAGTAATGATATAATAAAGGTTTAACTGCTTGTTTGGAATGAAATAACCTTCGCAAGGATGACATAACTCAATATACTCAAATGCAGACTAGTGGAAATAACGACATACTTTGACATACTAAAAAAAAACTATTTAGAATTTCAACTTTTTATACTTATTCTCCTCAAAACAAAAGAAAAACGTCAGGTCTCTTCCATAGAAAAAGTTCAATCGGTGGATGGATATTTATTTTCAAATACATTTAATTCCACTTTGAAACTATAAAATCACTTGTCTGAAAAATCAGGCTTCTTGATATATGACGTTGTTGAAAGGAGTGAGCGATATCCGAAGTATACAGAAACAAACCTTCGTTTGTAAGTATAGGCCAACCGATAGAGCAAAATATAAATTATTTCCACATTTAAATAAAATTCGCAAATAACCTGTTCTACTTTTGGAAGATAGTTCGTAGATGAAAACCCCGTTGGCGGCCTCAGCAAAATCACTTTGTGGAATTTTTTTAACAAGAACTATTGTAAAAAATTATCACTTTTTTGGTTTTTTACAAATATCCTCAAAAGTATTGGTGGAATAGTTTCACACTCGATTGAACTTTTGTAGATAATTCGAAAATTTACAAAAGGGTTTTTTGTGCCACCGAAAAAACCTCTAAAAAAAGACCATTTGTAAAAAAAAAAATTCTATAAATATAAACCTGGACAAACAATCTTGCGAAATGATGAATAATAAATGTAGTCCAACTGTGAGCAAAATTATTTCTGTCCGATAGTAGTTTTTGCACAATCACGTTTTAAACAACTTAAGGGCTTATCTTGCAAAATGCGCCGATTCGAGAGAAATCGCCGTATTCTAATTCTGTGAACGGCATCTGGAAGTGGAGATCAATATCTACAATTTGTTCATTTTGGATTTTCACTTGAGAGGTGGTAAATATGTTGAAAATGTCAATGAAAGTTGCTCCAAACGTTCGAAGGTTCGCACGATATCATGTGCACCAACGTATAAGCAACCCGCCGCTGGCTCGTTCCCCCACTACCGCTACTCGACTCTGCCTCGAGCGCACTTTCAACCGTTTGGAGCAACATTCAAGTGACATTTTCAACACATTTCCCATTTCTCAGGTGCAAATCCAAAATAAACAAATTATAGATATTGGTTTCTACTTCCAGCTGACATCTACATAATTTGAATACCATGATTTCCCTTAAATCAGCGCATTTTGCAAGATAGGCCCTTAAATTGTTTATAACGCGATTGTGCAAAATCTACACATTGGACAGGAACCATCTTGCGCATAGTTGAACTACATCTTATTATCTATCATATCCCGCAAGATTGTTGGTCCAGCTTGAGATTTATAAAAATTATGAATTAAAAAAAAATGGTATTTTTTTAGAGGTTTTACGGATTTTCTCGTGAAAAATTCACCAATCCGGACGCAGATACAACCATTATGTAGTTTTTTAATCCTCTACAAAAGTTCCATCGAGTGTCGATTATTTCAATACTTTTTGAGAAGATTGTAAAAAAACAAAAAAGTTATAATTTTTTACAATATTTCATGTTAAAAAAATTCTACAAAGAGATTTTGATGGGGCCGACACCGGGGTTTTCATCTACGGACTATCTTTTAAAAGGTAGTGTAGGCTATTTCCGTCTTTTTTCTAGGTGGGACAAAAACCTCTATTGGTTTGCCTATCACAGCTATAACCAATAAGAAATTACAAAATAATTCTGATTTTTTCTTACCTTATTTCTTGAGAATATTCAGAACTTGAATCGTTATGAAGTTCAAGGAAATGCTTTATCATTTATCCATCTGCCCTCTGCCTTTGAGATTCCAGCAAAACGGTCACTCGACTCTGAATAACTAATAGCGAGTTTATTCAATCTAAATTCGAGAATGGGAAAGGAACGAGTGTGGCGATGTGCGGTTTGCCGATATTCGAAACCCGCACGATGGACATCGGCCAAACTCCAAAGCATTTAATGCTTCAAAGAACTTCTTTTGTCATCTCTGTGATCCCAAATCTCTAATAGATTGCTAGCAGTCATCAAAAGTTTTCCACTCCTCTTCGATGTGATCGCGAGTTCGCTAGGTATCTAGTATTAGAATATTTTTTCATTAGATTTTTTTTGTTTCAATTTTGTTTAACGACCCAACAAACATCATAGCTAAAATTTGCATTATTTAGACCTCCGAATAGGTTGGCATCCAATTTGCAATTGATAATATGAACGCGCTATGAATCTGAACTAGGCTAGTCGTAATTATTTGCATAAAATTTTCGTAATATTTCGATTCTAATTGTGGAAAACGGTGGTACTCATGAGATTGAATTTGCAGAGAGAAGACAGATGGAATTCTGTCAACTCATTCCATGAAACGCTCATGCGGTCGCTCGAATCATTTTTGTTTTGTTTTTTGTTTGTGAAAAACCTCTTGACAGAACATACAGGCGAGATAGCAAAGGAAACGTAAACACGTTACACTTAATGTGGTAGAGACATTTTTTAAATTTCTTGAATGTTTGGCTGAGCATATGATTTCACTATTATCTCCTGTAATTTATAAAAATAAAAAAAAAATAGTATATAAACGTAAATACTTGTATCAAGTCATACAATTTTATTAACATATTTCTAGTTTTATTACACATACTTGCTGCACTTTATATTTTTTGAATCTTCATTGCGAAATTGCAATAACGAGACAATAAAACTCACGTCTGATTTAAAACAAAAAAACAAATAACAAATATATGTTCTACTTTGATCCGGAATCTTACATGCGCAATAGAAATATTCAATTCCACAACGCTCATGTGCTACAAATACCCGAATAATTTCAAAGATCTAGCGGAGCTGCCGTAAAACGAGGTACTATCAAGCCAGAGGTCCGGGGTTCAATCCTCAACACCACCATGTTTTTTTCTCAATAAGTTTCCCTTTGAAAGTTGACGTTTTCAATTTCATCACATTTGATTGTTATACATAAGAAAGAATGTCCAAAAAATTATATAATCATCTAAACACACGTTATATAAAAATGTTAAAGAAACAAAAATATCTTCTACGTTTTACCACTCAACGATGATATCCGACTTGTATTCGTATAGTTATCCTACCGCTCATGTATCATTTTAAATTTCCCGCAAGCAGGACAGTAGTTCGGATGGTTCCGAACACCTTCGGAATCGTATGAGCAGGGGCTAGACGCCTATCACCCAGACTCGTATATAATAGAAAGAGACAGAGAGAGAGACAGAGAAAATAGCATGAAGGGGGCATAACGCTTTTTTCTTAAGTGACGATTTCTACCATTCAACACCTATTTTTTGAAAGCACCAAACAATAAATATACAAAATGAAAAAGTTTTCTGAAGGCTATTTTTATTTAAATACTCTGAAAATATATTTTTCTCCAAGTGTGTTATTTTCGGTAATACTTTCAGAAATAGACACCGTACAATTCTGAAAAGAAAGTTAGTGAATCCTTATACCTGGTCTTTTTGAACGATATTTCAAACATGCTGAAACATGTTCCTACTTGGTAGTAGATTCTGATAAAAAAGTCTATGAGAGACAGATAGGTGGAGAAATAGATATACGGACGCACTGCTAGACGTACGGACTTACTGACAGTTGAAGAGGCAAGTGGTTTCTCAGGAATTTATATTTTTTTCATCCTTATTGATCCGAATCTGAATATAAAAGGACTAAATGATGATATGAACGATTTTTGAATGATGATGATGAAACATATATGTCCGCAACAAAAATTGAATTTTACTCTAGGTATGCTGATGAAATATAGAGAAAGTATTGAAGATTACGTTAGTGTCGTTATTGTTTCAGCAAAGGCGTTTAATTTCAAGACCTTGGGAGGTAAGCTTATATGAATCATTTGGTCGGGAATATTAGATGAACAACTCAGCAGAAATCAGCAAATTGATAGGGCGATTGAAAGAATCACCCAGTCAGAAAGTGTTCTACATAAAAATAATCAATAAATCCAGATGTGAAAACAATGGAAACGAGAAACAAACAAGAACATCCAAAATTCAAATGCACAGTTAATCGAGTTAAATGCTATTTGGACATCATACTGTCGAAGGAACAAAGTACCCAAAATGAAAGAAGTATTACCTTTCTGAAGTTCCGGAGAATCAGACGATTATGAAAATGGGTGCTTGGGAGAAATATCAGTTCTATTTCAAATCACAATTCATGGGCGATAAATCTCACCATAGGAACGTCTGAGAAAAAAAAACTTACTATAAAATTTGATACTGGAGCCAAACAATTATCTCGAGTTCGGATTACAAAAATCATTCGAAACATAAATATCTTATCCAAAGAACAAGTGCAGAATCGGTTGGATCAGGAAGAAGTCACTCAATATACTTGAGATTTCAGATAATATTGACAGTCCTGTTGAAGGAATGAAAAAAATGGCAAATTTGAGATGTTTCATAGTTGATATAAATGAAAATTCATTGGGAGGCCCAGCTTTGAAAATACTACAAATCGTGCAGCATAGAAAGCATAATTATATATTCCCAATTGTACAAACAATATCTGAATTGTACAAATGAACCTTGAAGAAAAATATCGAAAAAAAAAGTCTGTACTATTCAACGCAGGCCTTTAATATTTCAAGTTTTTTTGAAAATCCATTGATATTTTTTTTTCCATTACACTTTTTGCAACAGTAACCATTCCAGGATTTACTGGAGAGAGCGACATGTTTGTTAGCGCTGTCCGAACCGATTGGACTTCGTCTTTAATTAGCAAAGACAAAGAGAGTCAAACCCGTATTGTCAATGAATAGGTATCGTTTATGTACAAATTCAGCCCTCCCGATACTATTCTCGTTACTCTCCTATTTTTCATCTCTCTCCATCAACATTTCCCTAATTCATGGAGTGAAAGAGATAAAGGAGTGAAACGTTCAAATCAAGCTCGGTAACAGGGGAGGAGGCAACTCAAGTTTCGACGGGTTCTACAAAAATCGAACTATACCACTTAATAGGGATTTTCTGTGAAGATAAATAGTATAGAAATGAGTTGAAAAACTTAAACCCTACTACTGAAAAATCACGCTCTAAGAATTATGAAACAAGAAAATATTCCCATCTGAAATTGGTATGTACAAACTATTCAATATTTATCATCTATTGAATAAACAACTTACACGTAATTGATTTGTTGAAAATATAAACAGGATGTTCATATAATCACATGTGGAATCATCTGCGACTGAAAGATAAACTTTGGTCACTATCGTCCATCGTCAAGATGACCACTTGTGGGGTATTCATGTTGAAAAGGGAAACATTCTCAATTGAATATTGAAAGAAAGAATTTTCTGTGAATTGAAAAATCCACGATTAAAATGAAGTTATTTTTTGTGAATGTCTAACAGAAAACAACTACTTCCCCGGCTAAAGCCACGCTGGACATTGAACTACATCTGATAGATATTTTGAAAAGGCCCTAACTCAAAAGAAAAATATTTTTATCAATATTTAATTGAGAATGTTTCCCTTTTTTACACGTAATATATTTTAATGTATTTAATACATATTCATAGTAGTGTACATAGGATAGCCGTGGTAGTATGCCTCTTTGCCCGATAGCTTATTTATTTATTTATTAAATACAAGAGTTGAAGTTGAACTTTTTAACTCTTTTTAGCTAATTTGGAGGGTTATTTGTCAAATTACATTTAAGAGATATGTGAATACGTTAATACACACATATGTACATGATATTTATATATACATTTATATTGAATGGACTTCATGTGAAGATAAATTCTTGTGCAAATATTTGGTGGTTCAATGCGTAGAACATGTCCAGTGAGTTCTTGAATGCATTGAGAGATGGAGATGATACAACAGCAGGAGGTAGATTGTTCCACAGAGCGAAGGCACGATTGAAAAGAGTGTATTCCCTAACACACTTATTAAAGCGCTGGTGTTTCAGCTTGAGGGGATGGCCACAGAGCCGATCATCATTGTTCAATTCGTATAGCACAGACAAGTCCACAGTGTACCGGTTTGTTAGAATTTTGTATATCTCTATCAAATCACCGCAGGCACGTCTCCAGTAGTGGGTGGGAAGATTGAGTGCTTGTAGGCAGTTCGAGTAAGGTATGTTTTTGAGTTCGTAGGCACATTTGGTTGAACGGCGCTGGACACTTTCTAACAGTTTTATATCGCGAATAAGCCAGGGCCACCACACGGATACTGCAAATTCCGTTAACGGACGGATATATGTCTTGTAAAGGGATACTATGAGCGATGATGATGGGTTGGAGAATGATTTATTAATCATGTATTGCATGCTGTTAGATTTTTTCACTACATTGTTGACGTGGGCGGACCAACTCAGATCACATGTTGTCGTTATTCCAAGATCAAGATGTGAGGCTACTTCAGGTAGTAAGATATTTGACATAAAATAGTGGGTGTGAGGGTTGTTGAATCCAAAGTGCATAACGACACATTTATGATCTTGGAGTGGTAGCTTCCATCTGGTACTCCATTGGGATATTTTTATGATGTCCGACTGGATCGTGTCGTCGGCCGGGTTTTTTGTGGGGACGTTGAATATTTTGAGTTCGTCGGCGAAGAATAGACTTAGGGATGTTATTTCTCCAGCTAAGTCACTTATGTAAAGTAGGAAAAGGATAGAGCCAAGAACACTTCCTTGGATCACTCCACTGGTAACTTTTTTTGTTGCGGATAGTTTTTCGCCAACACGGTCTTGGAAAGTTGACTGTGATAGGAAGGTATCCAGCCAGCGCAGTAGTTTGCCCCTAATTCCCAGGTGTTCCAGTTTAAGAAGTAACAAATTATGTGGTACTTTGTCGAATGCCCTACAGATGTCAAAGTAAATAGCGTCGACTGGCAAGTGGGAATCAAGATTTCGAGAAATATAATCAGTAGCCAGTAACATATTGGAGGTAACAGATCTGTGCGGCATAAATCCATGTTGGTTTGGAGGAAGAAGATTGTTTTTTAACGCGAAGTCCAAGATCTCCCTTGATATGATCTTCTCCAGGAGTTTACGAGGTATGGAAGCCGTATTTATGGGTCGATAATTTTCGGGAAGTAGTTTATTGCCTTTTTTGAATATAGGGGTTATATTGGTGATAAGCCCATGATACTGGTAATACACAGTTTGTGAATGAGTTTTCCATGATCATTGTTAGGGGTTCAGCTAGTTGTATAGCACAGTTACGCAATATAAAGGGGTGAAGATTATCGGGACCAGGGCAGGATATAACTTTGCGTTCGGATAAGAGAGAGAGAGTGATGTCTTGGGTAATTGTAACCTCTTCGAGGGAGTTCGGATTTCTGGTTGATGGGTCGAGTTGAGGTCGACTAACCGATGAGTCATCGGAGAAATTCTTAATGAATTCGTTGGCAAAGAGATTTGCGACTTCCAAATGGTCAGTTACGAATGCATCGTTGTGTTCCAGGATTGGGGTAGAGACTATGGATGATAATTGGCTTCTGACATAGCTATACACGGCTTTGGGACCCCTCGTTGGCAGATTGTTTTCGTACGATCGTCGAGAGTCACGTAGTTCAGATGTGAGGCTATTCGAAAATTGTCTAGGGATTTGGTAATTTTCGTCGCTGGGATGTCTGCAATATCGCTGCCATAATGCTTCTTTATGTTTGATGTCCAGTGTTGAGGTTCTAGTTATCCGTGGTTTTTTTTAGGTGAACCGGTTTGCTGTAGAGGCGCAGAAGCCGCAACTAACCCGCTCAGATGATCCTCAAAGGTCGAACACTGGTCCCTGGTATTTCGACCCCTCGAAAAATCTGCCCAGTTGATGTGTGACAAGTCGGAGTTCACGGTGTCGAAGTTTGCTTTCCAGATGTTTCTCCGGTGTTTGATATTGTTTGAGGTGGTGACCTGGATATTTGCTACGAGACATATGTGATCTGAAATACCAACTGGTGGCCTTGTGATCGCTTACTGCTGTTAGAATGTATTGTTTTGTTAGGGTAGGTGGCATATGACCACTGCTATCCTCTGAACATCACTATGAATATGAATTCAATACATTAAAATATATTACGCGGAAGTTGTTCATTCAATAGATGATAAATATCGAATAGTTTGTACATAACAATTTCAGATAAGAATATTTTCTTGTTTCATAATTTTTAGAGCGTAATTTTGAAATGGGCGGGTTTTATTTAGTTTTTGAACTTATTTTCATTTCAAACTTCTTAGAACGCGATTTTTCAGTAGTCGGGTTTCAGTTTATGAACTCATTTGTATTTCATACTTTTTAGAGCGTGATTTTTCAGTAGGCGGGTTGAATTTACCTTTTATTTAAATTATTTTGTGGTTATAGTTTCGTGATGAAGTATTTGCAGAGCCGCTCAAAATTTTTTTTGGGGTTTCATTGTTTACATGTCCTAGGTAATATACCTCGTGGAGGTACTCCCAGCTTATGTCATTATTATTACACGTTTTGTTTTTTCAGAATAATCTAACATATGTTCCATGGTCTATAATGAAATACGTATTCATTATATCTGTATTTTGGATAGGTTCGGAGATAGAGATATGTTTGGCTCACATCTGAGGCGTGATTTTAGGAATGATTCCCCATTATCGGATGCATGCAAGCATAGCAGCAAGCAACAGCCACCAATATATATATATATCTTTGAAATGTGCTTATTAAGCCCTTTCATTTGATACCCAACACGGCATCATTAAAAAAATATATTTCTCAGTTCATGACCTTATGTCCTCTATAAGGCACCATATTCAATTTCATGTGACGTCACATATCATTCAACCAGCGGATGATCAGGACGCTTTCAACGATACCTCATTTGTCAAATCATGATAAGTAGTTCAGAAGTTATGAGGAAACAGATACCTGTCAAAATCATAACCCTCCTTTTTGCTTTGCCGTAGTCGGTTAGAAAGTATGTATTGTAACATTCTTAGACGAATAAATTATCTTAAGTTCCTACTTGACTAATTCCAATGAGATGAATAATGGGGATTGCTCGGCACCATATGATTTTTACGACTTTAATTCTCTGTAATTATTTTCTGATTTTGAAAACTTTTCCAATACCCAAGCTTATTTTTTAACCCAACAAAAACCGGAGGAGGTTCTCTGTCGACGCGTTTTATGTGAGATCACGCATAACTTTTTAGAGAATTCCTCGATTTCAATTATTTTCATTTTATTGGATATGGCATACTTCGAAGTTGGTTCCATTCATATGCGTAAAAAAATTACCCCTGAGGGTAGGAAAATAGGGGATGATTTATTGGCAACCCACTGAATATTTACTTGTTAACTTATTCTACCACACATAACTTTGTACTGGGTTATTCGATTTGAAATACTCTTTTTTTTATTGAATAAGGTTTACCTCGAAGTTAGTCCCACTGAAAGGAAAAATCCACCCCTGAGGGTATCAAAATAGGGGATGACTAATTTTTCATCTGTGAACTGATTTTGTTGAAACTTGGCTCATATATATGTATATAACTGAAACTACAACAAAATGGAGATATGGAGTTAATTGAGTAGGTAGTAATCATTGCATTTAAGCCCTCAAAAATTAAAAAAGCAAAAAATAATATAAAACTTTTTAGTCCTGATAACTAAGCTCCTGAACTCATGTAAGTAACCAAATTTTGAAACAGCGCCAAACAAACAATCAACGTAGATCATTAAATTTACTTTGAAGATATAATTAAAAGGCCCCCGCGCATCCCGCTACCATCATTTTATGCTTTGATTAATCTGCTTGTTTGTGTTTGGTGCCGACTCAAAATTGATTACATTAGTTAGGAGCTTAGTTATTAGGACTAGAAAGTTTTATTTTATTTTGAGTATCTGTTTTCGTCGGTTTGATTTTTCTTGTTGAAAAGTATTTTTTTGTTCATTTTTTTATCACATGTTTTTATCATATTTGAGATACCTGAACAGCTTAACTGTAGCACAGTGCAGCAGCTAACGCCATCTGCACTCAACTACTGCAACTAAAACATCACTAACTCTGAATGTCATCCTGAATCCCAGGATAGAAATATCTACAATAAGAGACAGACATCTGTAACATTCTTGATAGTCAGCCATCATTCCATTAAAAAAGAAAAATGTCTTTTTCCTCAAGCAGCTGACTACAAAAACCTATACAATGGGTATGTTGGTGATATCCAAAAAAATACACCTATTGTATAGGTTTTTGTAGTCAGCTGTCTTGAGGGAATAACACATTTTTTATTATTAATGAAATTATGACAGGCTATCAAGAATGCTTACAGATTTCTGTCGCTTATTGCAGATAATTCAGAGTATTATAATCGGGATATAATCTTTTGATCTACATGAAATGGCACAAGGGAATGTATTGATAGGGTTTAGACAGTTTCGAGCAGTAAGGATGGGACTGCGCTGGAACATGTTTTGAAGTGATTTGTTTATAGTTATAATGTTCGAGATCATTAATCGACATTTTAATATGGGAGTTGATTACAAAAAAATTCCGTCGTCCTGGGGTCAAAGTGAAATTTTCAATATCCATTTCTTTCAACTCGGAGGAAACTTACAATATTTGGATTTCGAAATACATAAATTTCAACAGCGCGAAGGTAATATGATTTGACATTTGAATAATATTCAAATTCGTGTATGTTTAGTTGTCTTCACCACAATTATACATTAATGAACCAAATCGACCATTTACAGGTTTTATATGGCCGATTCCGGTGTATGTTTAGTTGCATATATAACAATTATGCATTAAAAGAGGAATTGAAGATTAAGAGGGGTCAGTAACGATCGATTCCGTGTAGATTGAATAGACAAGTTAATACGAGGTCGCCGGAAAATTTTTACGTGATGTTATAAATCAGACGTCAATATCTGCGACTCAAAGATAAATTAGATAAACTTTTGTTCAAGATAACCTCTTGGAGTATTCATGTTGGGAAGGTAAACATTCTCAGTTGAATTTTGATAAAAAGATTTTTCTGAATATCGAAGAATCCACGATAAAAATAATTGTTAGTTATTAACAAATTTCAGGTGTATATGTATTAGTTTTTGTAGATATATTTTCCCAGTTTTTTTCGAAATTCAAGTAATTAGCTATTACCTCTGACAAGCAGAAATGAATCCACTCAGATTAATCTATTCTGACTTGAATTATTAGTTTTGTTGACGTCAACAATGATTGAAACGTACTAATTCTGTTAAATAACGTAAGGATGCTGATTCTGCTGGATGTTCAGTCACCAGTCCTGATAAAAATACAATTAACATATGTTTTCCGGGTCATATATATGATAATTTCAGAATTCATAAAAATCCTCAAATTATGATAAAATGTGGTGTAGTGTTGATGGTACTGATAGGGAAAGACTAGCATCAGTGACTTGGTCCCAGACCTCTTCACAAGCCTTTGTTCCTACAATCATTAAATACCATTTTATCTCATTATCTTCTTGTTTGGACCACCTTGAGGACCTAATTGAGGTCTCCATTGCAGAGAGTACAAGTATTGCCCATGCAATATGGTATTTCCTAAGACTAGTTTCTCAGCCTGTCGAATGCTCCACATTTGCCCAATAAGTAAAGAGAGTTTTGCTACTTTTATATCTAGCACGCTATGTCCTCCTCGACTCTCTTCAGATGCTTTCTGAAGGCTGCAGTGGCCGGCCAGGATAAATACGAGTCGAAGTTCTGCATGGTTCAGCTTCTGTATCTCGGACATTCTCCTTTAGTAAAACCCCGATATTATTGCGGTCTGAAGGTAATTCAGTAAACTGTAGACAACTATTACTTTCTCAGAACAGTCATTCATTTGTTTTTCTGATTCAGTTTCCACATCACTTACATCTGCTTGGAAGATAGTGGCGAAAGGATCTGCCTGCCCTTTCTCCAGTTTTGATCTACATGGAAAGCAAACCAAACTTTCTAGAGGAAAGATTACCCGTTTTTTTTCACTTCCTTCTAACTGGGATTTCCAAAGAGATCCATTTTTCCCACCCGATCTATTCTGTCCGCTGTCGGGATCACTTTGATTTCGGGAATATTTTTTCCATCTTTGTAATCTCAGTGTGTCCTGGAACTCCAGAATATCGCATTTTCATCGATTTTTCTCGGGGTTACAAATTCAACGTGAGCAATTTCCCCTAATTGGCGGCACAATACTTTCTAAATTTTCTGATGGGAATTTGAGTAATTCTACAAAAAAACTCAATGGGCCTTGGTGTAGAAAACGTTGTACAAAATGTGTGTGTATGTACTTTATGTTGAAAATCGATCCCACCAAATTGCATTCTAATAAAAAAAGAATTCAAAAGGAAGTATAAGTAAATGCGTATAGTGGTTATTGCTATTCTTCTCTCATATTTATGATATTTTCCCATCATCTGGAATGAAATGGTATTTCAATGAACCCCTTGATGTGCGTTACGCCTCTGGTTTCAGTAATTCCAGTGTTCTTGAAGAGTTGATCTGCCCGTATGTTCTTTGACACACCGAAAGGGTTGCTATGTATTTCAAGAATTTGAATTAACAAAGGGCTGAGGTCTCTTTCGACGAAGTAAGGGTGGCATTTTTATTTTCCTCGCTGAACTCCATACAGGTAGTTATTGTAAAAAATATTACAAATTTTTTCGTTGGCAAAGAAAATGCCACAAATGCCCGTTCTTTATTGTTTTGCGGTTCAGATGCGGGTCTGTTTGAAGAACATTTTTCCGAATGCTGTGGATGTTCTGAGTTGTTTGTATACCATTACTTTCAAATTCTGTCTATGCGGCAAATTTTTTTCAAATTTCGATGTTCAGAAGAAAGTCGATGTTCAGAAGAACATGAATATCAGGAAATCAAGTGAAATAACCCATTGCACCTCAATTAAAATGGTATAGTTTCTTATGAGAAGTGAAAGTGATCTCTTTCGTTGGTGAAGCTGTCTGAAGGAAAAAAAATAAAATTGATATTTCTTCAGCGATGGTTTGAAAAGGAAATAAAGAAAGTTCCTCGATTTGTTTTCAGTTTTATCATCTTCTACAAATTGGAAATTATAAACCACAGTAGATTCGTGATTGTTTTGCGATAAAACCACAATAGCTCTTTCAAAATGACATGTCAACACATTCAATTAAATTGATTGATAAGGGATTTTGAGCTCATACATGCAGTGATTTGATTTGGAATTCAAATATATACCCTTTTCAGCATGTTAATGAGCCAAGTAAGGCAGTGAATGATTCAATACCCATATTCTCAGACAATCAATAAATTTTGTGGAGTAGTGGTTGAGTAACCAGACTGTCACGCGAAGTCAAGCAACATTGGGCGCGGTTCGTACTTGGATGAGTGACCGCTTGGTAACACCGTGTGCCATCGTTATCTTTTTGACATTTATTTAATGATCATAGATAAAAAAAATATCTATTCAATATTTCGATAATCAATGAGAACCACTTCCAAACATACTTTTTTTTCAGACTGTCACGTGAAAGGTTCCGATTTGATCTGCAGGGGATTTTTTTCGTCAAAATCACTTCCAAATCAAAAAATATTTTATTTATTGTGACAAAATTATAGTGAGTTCAAAAGCAGTAATAATTAGTATGAATGAATGAATCTTAAAACGTTTTCTCCGATTTTGAAACGAGAAGAATTGTTGTAACTTTCCACGTTAAAAATTATGTAACATGAATTCTGGTAGTTTTATTCAGGTTTAAATGTGATTGTGGATATTCTCATCAAATATAATTCGTGCTAGAGGAAGGTTTTATTGCATTTTTTTTTATTTCCCTCAAGCATTTTGCCTCCAGATAATTCAACTCGTTGCAATTTGCGGCCTCATTATCAAAGGAATGAACCACGAAGCGAAGCCAAGCTTGATTATAAGTCCACAATTCGCACTCAGTGAAATTTCCGAGCAAAATGCTTACTCGAAAATATGAAAAAATTGAGGATAAAACCCCTAGCCCATATATTACCCTCGATAAAACCTCTAGCACTTATGATATTCCCTCGAAAAATCCCTCAAGCAAATGAATATTCACATCTCAACTGGTTTTTTCAGTTTTCATTAAATTTGAATAGCCGAAATATCATAAGGTAGATAAAACGCGAAAAAAATTAGAAGGAAAACCGAAAAATAAACAACTTCTAAATATAGAAATAATCTACCATTGTGATTTTTATGAAATAATGTCAAATCTGACAGGTGTAGCCGATCGATAGGAAACAATCGTAAATGTCATTTTGCATTATTTCCGATAAAAAAATATGTTTCTTGTTTTGAATGAAAATAAAATGTACCTTGCAGTTCTTTTAAATGCAACCAAACAAGCAATTTTCCGCAGTTTCTGTGTGAAGATTGCTTCTCATACATATGAATTCTATATTTCATCAAGTTCAGTCTCTTGAAACTTGAAATATCAACTGCATTTAACAAATCATAGTTCCATTTCAATATTGACGTGAAGATACACCTGCAACACTTTTATTGATAAACATGAATGACAAACGAATTGCTACTGGATTGCCTAGTCCTATCACCTGAGAATCCATGCATACTTCCATATAATATCAATGGACATTGAATGCAAATGTTTCTTTCTGATAAGCTCGATTATGTTCAATTTATGTCGTGTTCACCTAACAATCCGCATACCGGTTTCAGGCTTCTTGGCCCTCATCAGTACGGAGTAGTCAACCAGCCAAAGGTCCAAAGAACTCTGGCTGAAGTGAGACACAACGTAAACAAACAATCATCGAGCTTGTAACACCTATAGGTACGCCGGGAAAGATAAACTTTAACTGGCGGTACCTAGTGACAGAAAGAAACACTCGAAAATCCTCGATAGGTTTCTAAATAAAAGATTCCTTCTCAGTAGAGTGGCAAGCCCGTCTAGCATATAGTGAAAGATAAGTGCCATGTGAAGTGGAATGAATAGAAAAATCGAATTTAAACGGTTTTCTTATCAGAAAGAAACATTTGCATTCAATGTCCATTGATATTATATGGAAGTATGCATGGATTTTCAGGTGAATATCATTCAACGTTCTGCGTGGTATTTGCCAGGAAAGTAGTTGTTTTTCACTTGAGATCTGTCATTCTCTGGTTCAATTTTATATTGAACCCTTTATGTGAAGAAAACCGTTTAAATTCGATTTTTCTATTCATTCCACTTCACATGGCACTTATCTTTCACTATATGCTAGACGGGCTTGCCACTCCCACTGAGAAGGAATCTTTCATTCAGAAACCTATCGAGGTGGGAGATTTTCGGAGTGTTTCTTTCTGTCACTAGGTACCGCCAGTTAAAGTTTATCTTTTCCGGCGTACCTATAGGTGTTACAAGCTCGATGATGGTTTGTTTACGTTGTGTCTCACTTCAGCCAGAGTTAGTTGGGCCTTTGGCTGGTTGACTACTCCGTACTGATGAGGGCCAAGAAGCCTGAAACCGTATGCGGGTTGTTAGGTGAACACGACATAAATTGAACATAATCGAGCTTATCAGGAAGAAACATTTGCATTCAATGTCCATTGATATTATATGGAAGTATGCATGGATTTTCAGGTGAATATCATTCAACGTTCTGCGTGGTATTTGCCAGTAAGTAGTTGTTTTTCACCTGAGATCTACCATTCTCTGGTTCAATTTTATATTGAATCCTTTATGTGAAGAAAACCGTTTAAATTCGATTTTTCTATTCATTCCACTTCACATGGCACTTATCTTTCACTATACACTTATCTTTCACTACGGGCTTGCCACTCCTACTGAGAAGGAATCTTTTATTTAGAAACCCATCGAGGTGGGAGATTTTCGGAGTGTTTCTTTCTGTCACTAGGTACCGCCAGTTAAAGTTTATCTTCTCCGGCGTACCTATAGGTGTTACAAGCTCGATGATGGATTATTTACGTTGTGTCTCACTTCAGCCAGAGTTCTTTGGACCTTTGGCTGGTTGACTACTCCGTACTATGAGGGCCAAGAAGCCTGAAACCGGTATGCGGATTGTTAGGTGAACACGACATAAATTGAACATAATCGAGCTTATCAGAAAGAAACATTTGCATTCAATGTCCATTGATATTATATGGAAGTATGCATGGATTTTCAGGTGAATATCATTCAACGTTCTGCGTGGTATTTGCCAGGAAAGTAGTTGTTCTTCACCTGAGATCTACCATTCTCTGGTTCAATTTATATTGAATCCTTTATGTGAAGAAAACCGTTTAAATCGATTTTTTCTATTCAAGTTTTATAATATTTTCATCGGAAAAATTGAAGAATTACGCTGCTAGGTCAGCAACCCATGTCTTGTTTTATTCTTCAAATACTATTTTGTTGCAGTGGCGATGTTTTCTCTTTGATAATTTCGATTTTTGGAACGTTCTTTAAAATAGTGTTTATATGTTTCATCTAGACAGCTTGAAAATAACCTATCAAGTAAGTAGATATGTTAAAAGTTTGTTTCAAACATGTACCATTCATCACCAATAGGCACGAGTCAGACGTATATTCTAGGTAGTATGTACTTTCTTCCTATATATTTTGAAAATAAATATTTTAAATGGACTTATTCCAAATGTTAAAAAAATTTGTTGAAGAAAAATTACATCAATAGTAATTACCATAACTCAAGGTTAAAATACCACGGGCCGCCTACCGTTACCTATATTTTTAGTAAAATTGTATTTTTATTGAGAATATTTTTTATTTAAGGAGAATTTTTTGTTTTCTACTCCTCCACTTCGCGTATGTTGGATTTGAAGGAAAATTTTTCATTTTCTACTCATATAATTGAAATTTTCAAACAAAAATAAAAACACATTTTGAAATGGAAATCACAAATAGTAAATTTATTCCAGCATACGATAGATAATTATTTCTTTCGTTGAAACTTTGAACACATGTCTCACATTGGGAACTCTAAGTTCATTTCCCGAACAAATTGGTGGAGTACAAAGACAAACGTTTTTCTCAAATGTACATCTTATTGCTCGTGGCTTTGCTTTCCTTCCGAATAACAATTCCTCAGACTACCTTTTGACATTTTTCGGTACCATTATTTCAAAATTTCACATACGTATACATCACATCGTATATTCAAGAAACCACAATTTTTATTGGGTTATTGGCACATGCGGAAAAAAGGTGATAGTCAAACAATGAGAAAAAAAATTAATCTCATCATAATAAATGAATTATAGGTCATTGTAGTCAATTTTCCAGTGAAAGCTGAAAATGGTCTGAACCAAAATGTTTTTTTGTTGGTAGGTTCGGAAAAATGTGTAGATTAATATTCTGAAATGTTCTCGAGCCTAGTGGGTCACCTTCATTTTTCTAATTTAAAAATCAAAAATGAGTTTTATGATATGTTTTTCCAAATTCCGCTAGGCTAGATAACTTCACAGATTATTGAAGTACGCACTTTTCCCAACCTGGTACAAAAAAAAATCACCTTCGTCCAAAGCATTTTAAAGTAGATGTCTGTATTTACTGGCCTATTATTTACCCATCATTCACGGAGTGCAACTAATTGAAATATATTTTCGAATATATACATAGTTACTGAAATTTCAGAGATAAAACCATTATAAAAAATGGTAACTGGCCTGCAATAATTACAGGCCCATATCATTGATCTCAAACATCGGAGAAATACTACTCAGAGAGAGAATCCCTAGAAAGAAGTTATCCATCCCTCTGCATTTTGTCGACCTCGCAAAGACGTTCGATACAGTAAGCCATCAAAAACTGTTAGAAACACTCGAACTTATGGGACTGAGAACTAGTATTTTGTCATTATGAAAAGCTATATGGAAAGAAGACGACAAGGTGGACAATTGAGCAAATTCCATACTTGTTGAATACGGTGTTCCCTAGGGCACGGTTCTAGAACCAATACTGTTCAGTTTTCATATAAACAACCTATATAACACATCGTCTGAAGGAAAAGTAATCAGCTTTGCAGATGACACGGTGATTTATTACAAGACTTCTTGAAAATAAAAACATGGTTTGACTCTATACTTCTCACAATAAATTTTGAGAAAACCAAATGTGTCTTTTTCACTGCAAATAAAAATAAATTGCCCACCTCAAATAGTCTGGTGATAAGGGAAAACAATAGCATCATAGCAACTCCTGTAGTGCAGAATATCAAATATCTGGGTGTCTACTTGGACAGCCTCATGAAATGGGACATTCATATTGGTGAACTGCTACAAAAACTGAGAAGCCTAGTTTCGATTTTCGAACATATGAAAAACATTCTTCAAACAAAGAACTTGAGAACATCATATTTCGCCCCGGTGGAGTCTCAGCTCAGATATGGCATAATTGCATGGGGTGGAGCTTATAATAACCACATGAAAGCAGTGAAAATTGTACAAAAATTGATATTGAGAATTATATATTGAAAAAATAGGACTTACCCGAGATGCGATTCATCTTGGACGCAAACAAACATTATTGAGTAACCTGATCCTAAAAAGAAGAAAAGCACTAATAAAGAGTGTTTTCCTCATATATACGATACAAGACAAGGTGCTACCTGCCTTTCGGTTCCATTTGTTTCAAAAACGATCTCTCAAAGATCCGCCTCATTCTTGAAACTCAGAATGTATAATGCTCTACCTATCGACTTAAAAACAATTAATTCAATCCCGTTATTCAAATTCAGATGAAAAGTGGATATCAAGCAAAAACGCACCTTTTCTTACAAGATGATCGACATCAAAAATACTTACTTCAATACAAACTAAATGAAATTGTCTGACTATAATTTGATCAACTAGGAATCTTCGAATAGCAGCCCCGTATAACTGTAACTCGAATTGGAAGATGGTTGTCACAAGTCTTACTTTTCAGACACTTTCCAAAACGAGTTCAGGAATGTGGGAATGGTTATATTTAGGCTTTGAATTCACATTTAAATATGATTTGAATAAATAACACCTCTGAATCGAAGCAAATGAAATGAACCACCACTCACAAGTAGTTCCTTACACTTTTGTGTATTACTTTTATTCAAATTCAAATTATTTGTATATTTGTATACTTTTTCTATAAAACTGGAATTAACATCATTATTATAGCCTTGTTTGTCTTTTTTCGGAAACAAGCGTCAATCCTGACATTTTAAATATGATTTGAATAAATAAACACCTCTGTAATCGAAGCATAATGAAATGAACCACCACTCACAAGTAGTTCCTTCTACTTTTGTGGTATCACTGTTTATTCGATTTCAAATTATTAGTATATTTGTATATTTTTGCTATAAAACTGGAATAAACATTATTATTATAGACTTGTTTGTCTTTTTTCGAAGACAATCGTCAATCCTGACATATATGTTTTGAATGTACAAAGCCTTATTCGAAAATCAATCGACCTCCTGGAACTTGAAATGAGTACTATCAATTTGAGTTTTATCTGTTTGAAAGAGACACATTGAAATACACTCTCGCTGCAAACATATAAGAGGTGTCCAACTTAGTAGTTTCTATTGTAGAACTTTATATCAAAAAGGTGGTGTTGCCATTTTTTCAAAAATCGATCTGAACTGTGAAAAACTTTCTTCAGAGAAATACTGCTCAGACAAGCACATAAAAATTTGCGGACTTTCAGTGCGCATCAATAACATCAAAACTGTTCTCTCAATATGCTCCAGGTTGCTAGATGGAGAAAAAGATAATTTTTTTAGGAATATCGCATCTGTTTTAGATTCTGTTAACAAACCAGAAATTATTATCATTATGACTGGGGATTTCAATATTGACTCCTCCAGCAAATCTCGCAACAAAAATGATTTCACTTAACTATGCGGTATTATGAAAGTGTTCAATTTACATTCCAAAATCAATTGGCCAACTCGAGTTACGTCACATTCATGCACCCTGATAGACCATTATTTCACAAACATGCCCCATCCTCTGATATGTGTGCTTGACAATAAAATTTCCGATCACGGGTCAATCTTCATCGAATCGGGAAAAAAATTCAATCTGGGAATTGTAATACTTCTCAGACTCGAAAAAGCTTCAAATAAGCACTTTCCCCTCATTATTTTTCAATGCACTGAATCGGGAAGATTGGACCGAACTATATTAAGAAATTAACATAAACTTGGCTTCGAAAATGTTCACAAAACATATTTGTCTTACTTTGACGAATACTTTCCACTCGAAAAATTTCATAACCATACTGAAACTAACAAAAACCTACTTTTACGGATGAAATCAAAATATCAAGTAGCGTTATTAAAGAATATTATCTTGAAATCCAGCTTCTTGATCTTGACAGAGCAATATGAAGCTCAAAAAAAGCAACACGAACTACTTATAAAAAATACAATGAAATTATACTTCCAAAACAAATTAACAGCTCCCAAGATACTTGTAAGCTACACTGGAAGTAGTACATGAATCATCTAACCGACAAAAATAACAAAAAAATATAAGTATCCTACAAGATGGTCATATTATTAAAGATCCCACTCAGGTCGCAAATGTTTCAAACAGTTTCTTCGTCAATGCACCACTTGGAAAAAACTGCAGCCACTCGTAATCAGGCTTCTCTTTCTTCTGAAGCGCAAATTAAGAAATTAAAAATCATCTGGTTTTGATGAAATTCTAGCATTTTTACTAAAAAAATCCATTGAATATATTATCGAACCCATCACCTTCATAGTTAATCTTTCTTTTCAAACAGGTGAATTTCTACAATCACTGAAGATTGGAAAGATCGTACCATTGTATGAAAAATCGGATAGACAAAACATAGAAAATTATAGACCAGTGACAGTACCCTCAAGTCTGTTATAGATCTTTGAGGTCAGCTTCCTGGACCGCCTCATGAACTTCCTTATGAGCGAAGAAATTTCGACGAACAGTCAACATGGTTTCCGTTCAGAAGATCCACGAATACTGCTGCCATAGCGTATATTGGAAAATTAGTCAAAATGAATGACGCGGGCGAGTGTCCTGCTGGGATTTTCTGCGATCTCGGCAGGGCATTCGACTGTGTTAATCATAGTATACTCCTGTCAGAAATTCATCACTACGGAATTCGAGTAACTGCACATAATTGGGTGTCTTACTTTCTAGAAAATAGGTAACAATATGTTAGCCTCACATCCGTGGAGAACGGACACATGACAAAAATCAAATCTGATTCTACGAAATGTGTCGCAGGGGTACCTCAAGGTTTCGCAATGGGACCAATTATGTTTCTGTTATACGTTAACAAGATTGATAAGCCAACTGATGACGCTTTTTTATCATTTACGCAGATGACACCTCTCTATTGATTTCCGATGAAAATGACGATATCCTTACTTCTGAATGTGACAGTCTGGTGAATAATATTTTCCAATGGTGTCAATCAGTTGAGCTCTTTTTCAATATCAAAAAAACTCAATTAATCCGTTTTCACAATCAACTAAAATACTGTCCTCGAATGGATATTCAATTGAATGAATCAACTTTACAAAATACAGAAACAACAACATTTCTCGGTATCACCTCAGACGAGAAACTCCATTGGAAAGACCATTGTCAAGCAGTCATGAGTAAATTGAACTCTCTGGGTTATATGCTTAGAGCCTTGAAGCCAATTCTGCTACAAAACCAGCTACTTCTTGTATATCACAGCTTGGCCGCATCAACGTTGAGATACGGAATATGCTTGTGGGGTAACTCTACGTTACCCAATGACGTATTTGTCTCTCAAAAAACTCATAAAAATAATTGCTGGCATGAAACTTGCAGAGCAATATTTAGAGAGCTACGTGTTTTAACTGACCCGTCCCTATTGATACTGGAACTGTGCTTATTTGTATTCAATAACAAAAAACTTTTCAAGGAGAAAAAAAACATTCACTACAAACAAACCAGACAAAAAAATCATTATTATGTACCTTATTGTAAATAGTAGGTTACAGGAAATGCTCCTTCACACCTTGGCTTACAAATTTTCAACAGACTTCCATGCAACATAAAAAATGTAACTTCTACGAGTTTCAAAAAATCTGAAGGAATTTTTAATCGACAAAAGTTTTTATACATTGTCCGAGTTTGGGTACTGTGTGTTTGTGTGTTTAATTTATTTTTCTGCGTTTAATTTTTTTTAAGGTCTAGGTTGAGTGAGGTTTAGTTAGAAATACAATTGACAAAAATCGACTATTCTTATACAATGTATATTTGTCTTTAAAGAAAATTAATGCTACTTACCTACCTACTTACTTACTCAATATGGTTGATCGGGCACTATACAGTGCTTCTCAAAAGTCCCTCCCCCCCTCTTATTTTTTGAACGATTATACATAAACAAGTGAAATATGGAAACTGAATATTGAAGGTTGTAAACTTCCCTACTAGTGATGATAGATGACGAAATCGTCAAAGATGACGTCACAAGGCCATTGTGACCAATTATTTTAAATGGAATCCTACGGCAAGCGACACCTCTTTTAAAAGGTATCGTAAAAACCTATTCAATGATATTCATTTTGTTTGTGTTTATGGCAGTTTTGGCAACTCGCTTCAACAAAACGCAAAGCTGTGATGAATTAAATCACTTAATACTAAAATTCCAAATTCAAGCTCCGCCTCTGGATAGTTGTCAAATAAGCTGACGTTTTTGTTAGTCTCCCTAATTCGACGTTTTTGTAATTGTCCAAGTTTTTGTACATTTAATAATTTGTGTATTGTTGATCGAACGTTCAACTGTTTTAGCAGCTTTTGGTACTTTTGATATTTTTGTACATTTCAATAATTTGTTAAACTGTTGTGAGCCGAACGTTTAAGTGCTTCGAAAAGCGAAATGGTACGTGCTTTAGGTGATAAAGTAGCAGCGATCCTAATTCTTGGTGAAACTGGACAAAATATTCATGCAGCAGAACGCATTTTCAATGAGAGGTTTCCCGATCGCCCCGTTTCGAGGACTTATTTAATTAAGGGAGCTTCTTCGTAAGTTTGAAGTAACGGGTAGTATTAATGATACGAAACAATCTGGCAGACCACAAATTTCTGATGAGAAAAAAATTGATATACTGGCAGAAGTAATAGTTAATCTCACTTCTTCAACAACTCACGTTGCATCTACCTGTGGAGTCAGTCGCAGTACAGTACACAGGGTGTTGAAAAAAAACCAAATTTCATCCATACAAATTAAAAATGGGTCATCAACTCTCAGACGACGACCCAGAGCGAAGACTAGAATTTTTTGAAAATATGGAAACTAAAATCAACCAACAGCCAGACTTTGTCAAAAAAATTTGTTTTAGTGACGAAAGTACTTTCTATCCAAATGTAAATGTAAATACACAGAATGTGAGGTATTGGAGTGACTCAAATCCTCACCTGTTTCGTGAAACACATACCCAATTTCCCCAGAAGGTGAATGTTTGGGCAGGTATCCTGGGAAACCACATCGGTTAGCCTCTTTTTTTGAATACTCATTTAACTGGTGAGGTTAATCCGGAGCTGTTGCAAAACGCAATAGACCCGTTAATCCTTGAAATTTTGAAAGATAATCCAGAATAACATTCCAACAGGATGGTGCTCCTCTACACTATTACAGTGCAGTACGACGGTATTTGGATGAGGAGTATCGTGGTAGATGAATTGGACGACGAGGTTCAACGGAATGGCCAGCTCGATCACCGGACTTCACACCTTTGCATTTTTTTCTGTGGGGGTACCTTAAATCGAAGGTTTACGCCACTGAACCTGACAATATTGACCTTTCAAAACAACGTATTGTTGCAGAATGTGAGGCTGTTTCCGCAGACACATTTGCAAAAGTACGAGAAGAGTTTAAAAATAGGATATTCCACTGTAAGGAAGTGAATGGAGGCCACTTCGAGCAATTTCTTCAAGTAAATACTGATTCTTAAATCTGTAATGAATATCATACTGAATGGATTTTAAATTTTAATGTTTACCAATGAGCCATTGAAACTGCCATAAACAAAACAAAATAAGTATCATTGAATAGGTTTTTTCGATACCTTTTAAAAGAGGTGTCGCTTGCCGTAGGGTTCCATTTAAAATTATTGGTCACAATGGCCTTGTGACGTCATCTTTGACGATTTCGTCATCTATCATCACTAGTAGGGAAGTTTACAACCTTTAATATTCAATTTCCAAATTTTACTTGTTTATGTATAATCCTTCCGAAAATAGGAGGGGGGAAGGGGACTTTTGAGAAGCACGGTATATAGAAATACACAATTATGTGAAAATCGATCATATTTGCATTTACTCAAGCACCAATCTCATTGGGATAAACATTAATTTCTTGTGTTGATAAAACAAATTCTAAATTATATTATAACCGAAAATGGAATACAACAAAATGGAAGAGCCTTTGAATATTATATTTTGAAAAATTCATTTTTTTCCATACAATGCAGTACCATCGTGTAACAAACCCTTGATATCAATGTGGCATGAGGAAGATGTTGAAGGTATACGATTACAAACACCCACTCATAAATTAATCTACCTTATTGCCAATATTCTCGACCAGGACAAGTCATCAGCCGCGTCGTAATCCTCAACAGCCCGCATACTTCCTTGAAAACGGTTATCAGCTTACACATCGGCATAAATTCAAACAGTGGCTTGTGTTCGCGAAGGACCGACCGCCACCCCTTTCTCGAGGGTCATTGTAAACTGACGAGGGTGTAAATAAACCACCCACCCCGCCCGTTTTTACGCTCCCCGTTCATCTTAAGTAACCCTTTACGTAGTCGCTAAGGTCCTTTTATTATATCGAAGACGGCCCAGCAAGAAGCTCGCAGCTCGCTTGATTAAATTTAGTGGATTGTAGACAGTCGACAGTGTGGATATCCACACCACTATCGCCAGGTATGAATTGATGTTATGCTGATGTTGGGGTTATATTGGTCGATAATATCTGTACATGATTATTTTGTGGAAAGCCCATTTCATGCTGGATTTGAATCTAGAATAGTCTCGAGAATTGGGCCATAAAACAATCGACAAATAGTCTGGAAATTAAATACAAATGCACTAAAAAGGAAAAAAAACATTTCTTTCATCGTTTGATCTAGGTTATTCTTCTTCCTATTGAGTAACAGATTCGAAATATTGCCACGCAAGATAACCTATTTTGTATCCGCTGTAAGCTTTTTAATCTTTTACTCACAGAATATCCTTGATCAATCAATGAAAGAAATAATGTTTTTCGCTTCACTAAATTTGTATAAATAAAAGCTTTATTTTTTTTTTCAAATTTCTAGTTGTTTTTATTACCAACTAGTAAAAGCTTGTTTTTTTCGTTCATTTATTATTTATTTCTGATATTTATAATGTTAAATAACTAGTTTAGTAATCTCTATCTGATTTATTGTTGAATTTGAATCATAATCTCCGACCCCAAGAACCCCTAGATACCAATTTTGAATGGAATCGGACCATATGACAAACATTGTTTGCCATATGGGAGCTGCCATTTTGTTTTTTTTTCTCCTAACAAAAAATTAATGATGTATTGTCACCGGAATTATGTACACCTGCCAAATTTCAAATCAATCGAACGATTAGAATAGTCAAATTCAACTTGCAAGATTTGATTACAGACAGACACCGGACAGGTAAAACTGAAATAAAAGCTGTAAAAAAAATCTTCGCCCCAGAAACCCCTAACATACCAATTTTGAATAGAATCGGGCCATAATCACAAAACCTGTCCGCCATTTTGGAGCCGCCATATTGAATTCTTGAAAATCATAATCTCCGACCCTGAAATCCCCTACATACCAAATTTTGAATAGAATCGGGCCATACCACAAAACTCTTTCTGCCATTTTGGAGCCGCCATATTGAATTTTTGTATTTTGATAAGCAAATCATAATCTCCGACCCCCAAATCCTAGATGCCAAATTTTGAATAGAATCGGACCATAATCACAAAAATTGTCCGCCATATTGGAGCCGCAAGTTTGTTTTTTTCCTCAAAAAAATGTTTGTACTGCATTGTCACCCGAATTATTTCCACCTACCAAATTTCGAATCAATCGGACGATTGGAAATGGGTCAAATTTAACCACCGGGACAGGTGAAACTGAATAAAAGCTTGTAAAAATATGTATTTTTGTCAGATAATTTCATTCGATTGGATGCATTGCCGAAATATTGAATAATCATTAACTATTCAACTGATGATTTAAAAATAATATTATTATTACTATTGTTATTTTAGAATGTTGTTGTCTATTCGAGGAGAATAGACAGGCGTCGAGACCCGGCGATAAGAGAATTCGATATCGAAGCTCATCACGGAAACCGATGGAAAAAAAACAAACGTAAATAATAGCACATAGAATTCGCAAATATATAATGAATCATATAAAAGAAATAAAATAAGACCAGAAGATATACCAACCAGGGTTAAAGGAACTGAAAAGGGAAAACGTACTGTGAAAAGGAGAAAACAAGGTGATAAGCGAGAAGATGAAATCCGTAGGAGACAATTGTAAGCAGTTGTAAAACTAACATCGTCATGTCTGTCCTGGAAATGAAGACTGACAACGAATCATAACTAATACATGAATGCAAGCACTTATTGAAAGATAAACAGGAACAAGTGAATTGAAAACGCGATGAAGCTAGGAGCGAAGGTGTGTAGATTGGAACTGGATAATACACTAAAACAGGAAAATATAATGGGAAATAGAAAGAAGATAAAAACTGTTTAGCAAAAAATTAAACCTAAACCAAAAAAGAAACTAAGAAGTGAAAAATAATATAAACCTTTTTAGTCTTAATAACTAAGCTCATAAACTAATGTATGTAACAAATTTTGAGTCGGCGCCAAACAAACAAGGAAATGAATTACGTGGAGCGTAAAATGAACACAGTGGGGTGCACGGAGGCGGCGCGTCCATTCGCCGGAAATTGTCGAGAGTTCTCGATGTCAATATCAGCTGTAACGAAGTTACTATTTTCCCCGCTATATTTATCAGGCAAAAGCTCCCTGTAAGGAATTAAACTCCGCTTGACAGTAATAATCGGTCTAGAAATGCCATTCGTGTTCGTGATGAATCCGTGGATTACATATATCCTAATAAACAGACTAAACGCCTTCCGGGAAAATAACGCCAGGCGTAGCTAAAATAGCACGCACGAGTATAACCTGCGCCGGCTATCCACTCTCGAGAAAACATTTTTATAAAACAAGCTGGGCTATGTTCAAACGCCGACGAGACATTTCAGTCATCCGATAGAAGCCCCAGCCCCTTGGAATTCCACAAGGAGTGAGCGGAACACATTTCAATCATCCGATAGAAGCCACCAAGTACAGTTGAGTCGAGACAGAGACGCACGCACCGAGCTGACGTCACAGCACGAAGGATTTTACAAGCTGGGTAATTATTCTGTGAAAGTATACTTTGTATCGAAATCGACAGAGTCCACGAAACCGTTTCGACATATTTCAAAGTATTAGTAGCTTGCCGAGCCCAGCAGAAGCAGCATAGAGAAATTAAAAAGGAGAGAGTGTCAGTAGGATAGGAAATAGCGAGATTAGTGTTTCTGCGCCACCCACCCGCGCAGAGAGAGAGAAACGACGCCATTGGTAACAATGTCAGCTGTCATCTTGAGGAATTAACTGAACAGAAAGAAGAAGAGTGTCACTTGACATTTGAAAGATCATTTAGGTGATGCCCGATGTCCATTTTGTTGTTTGATTTCATTCAACGAAGTTCTGATTTATGTGTTACATATTCATTGCGAACACTTTTTGCTTCAATTAATCTGATATTTTTATTTTAGTAATCATATTGTGTTAAGTTTTTTAGTGATGTTTAATACTAAGTATCAATAATTAAATTATATTCTAGGTTGTCATAGAATAATACTTGGAGCAGACTTACGAGAGAAGGGAGAGAAGAAAGCTTTTCTTCTTTAATTGATAAAGAGGTAATGGTGTACTTAATTACGTATGGAATAAAGTTTTAACTAAAATTATTTCTAGGTCACTAAGGATGTCTTTACCAGGCAACCACAAATATAAGTGTTCAGTGTGTCCAAATATATTCTACTGGCCAATTAGAGATGAACATTTTAAAAATAAGAAATTTTTCAATTTCCCTTCGATTGCGAACAACGAAAAAGTGGTGTGAACAATTGAAGGTGTCTTATGCTACTAAAGAGATGCATTTATGTGAAGATCATTTTAATGATGATGCATTCACAAATACCATGAAAAATAGACTATGTAAATATGCATTACCATTTGCCTGTAAGTCGAAACAAAAAATTAATATTATTTCAAATATTATTTGTAGTGATGCATTTGTAGGAACTTCTGAAACGCAAACATTACCCAATATTTGTGAGGAAAGGTGTGTTTCCCCTGAGATGAAGGGACGCAGAATAGGGATCTTACATTCAATTAATGAGACGAGGGCAAAGAACTTGACCCCTAAAAAGAGAAAACTTTATCAGACAACCGTTAAACAACGTAAACAGATTTCATAATTAAGAAGTAACCTTAAACATTCTAAAAGAAAATTGAAATATGCTGTAAATCTTGCTCGAAAAATATTATTTTCAAATTTTAAAGCAGATAATGTAGATTCACTAGGTATCGAGTTCATTAAACATAGTTTGGAAAATTCAAAAAAAAAGAAACCAAGCTGGACGAAGCAGGATAAAGTTTTGTCGTTAGCACTATATAAGAAGGGGCCTAAGGCTTATAAGTTTTTAGGTAGATGCTTAACATTACCAAGCAAATCCACTATGAATAATATTTTAAGGGATGTTAAGCTTGAACCTGGCGTAAATAATAATATATTTCAAAAACTGTCAAGTAGAGTCAAATCAATGAAGGAAATCGACAAAAACTGTGTCCTCTTATTTGACGAAATTTCCTTGTCCAAACAGTTGGTACTGGACACAGTTAATGATAAAATTGTGGGATATGTGGATTTAGGGAATGAATTAGACGAAAAAGGTAGTAGCCGATCATGCTCTTGTCTTTATGCTTCATGGCATAACAGAGCGTGAAAACAACCGTGGCTTACTATTTTACAGCCAGTCAAGTTAAAACCAATGATTCAATATTAATTTTGAATGAAGTCATTTCAGCCATTCAAGACATAGGTTTAAATATTTTAGCAACTGTGTGTGATTTAGGTAGTACCTTTAGATCTGCTTTAAAAATTTTACGACATCGAAAGTGCCTAGTTCCTGCACATTTAGACATTCACTCTGCACAGCTGAAAGTTGTTCTGTGGAAGAATCTAAAATGTGTCCAAAATCTAAGGAAAGTTTAAAAGTTAAAAACATAAGACAATGCTCAGAAAGTACTGCTTCTGCACCATATTTTATTTCAAATAATCAAAAAATTTATACATTGTTTGACCCACCACATTTGCTTAAATGTACCAGAAATGCTTTTTTTAAATATAATATATATTTTGATAAACATAAAATAGCCAGGTCCCAATATATTAAGTCTGCTTTTTATTTAGACAGGAAGAAGAGGTTTCAAACAATGTATAAAATAAAAGAACAGGATTTTGATGTAAGCCGTAACAATAAAAATAAAATGAAAGTGTCTAGAGCAGCTAAACTGATGAGTCACACAGTTGCTGCAGCAATAGAGAGCATGATTGGTAGTGCTCCAGAACAGCTTCCTGCGGAAGCTATTTACACTGCTGAATTTGTTGAAGACATTGACAGTCTGTTTGACAGTTTAAATAGCCATTCACCAAAATTTAATTCCAAAGCTCTCAGAAGATGTTTGTCTTTAAAGTCCCAACATATTAAATTTTGGAAGGAAATACTGCCGAAAATTAAAAGTTGGGAATTTCATAACATGCACAGTGATGAAATTAAAAACACTTTACCGTTCAAAGTTTGCTGGATGTTCACTATAAATGGAGTAATGGAAGTTTTTAGTATCTGCCAGAAAATTGGTATGAAATTTTTAAGAACCAGATTACTAACAACAGATCCATTAGAAAATCTTTTTGCTTCCATAAGGCAATACTATGCAGCAGATACCAATCCAAACTGCTTTCAATTTATATCTGGACTAAAAACTTCCATATTGAATAATTTAATAGAATCTAGAAATATTAATTCTAACTGTGAGGCTGATGAGAGCAGCATTTTAGAAAACATGGTGTCTTTTCTTGAGTCCACCGATAATGTTAGAAATACAGTTCCGTCTATTGAAGAGTTCCAGAACATTGTTGTGTGTACGCCTAATTTACAAGAAAGTAAATTTGTGTTGCAGGTTATCTCATTCGAAAATTAATTACATCCAAATTACTGGAGTGCGAAGAGTGTATAGCAAATTTGACAGTGGCTAACTGGGAACCATGCCACACATTCACCATGATGAAAGAGCATGATGCTAAACAAAGGTTAAATTATGCAAATGAAAATTCAACTCTTTTTTTAGCACAAGTTTATGACATCATATATTCCGCTCTGCCAGTTTATGGCCATGTTGAAAACATTATGCGGAAATTGAAATGTACAATTGTCAATCATATAAACACAGACTGGTTTACTTGCAAAATGCACATTGATAACATATTTTTGAAATTAATTAATATTTGTGTTCCATTTATTATAAGAAAATATTTAAATGACAATGCACCAAAAAAAAATAAAGGGTTTTGGAAAAAGAAGAAGCAATAATTGTAATCATACATAGTTGATTTGTTCTTCTCTGTATACATTTTAGATCTCAATTTTTTATGCTTGCGAACCATTTCAGTTCATGATTGTTTTTTTGTTGGTTACATGGCAAAGCGGCTGTAGACGAATGTTTGTTACCTACATAAGTATATCTTCAAACGAATAAAGACGCTATCATTATTATTATTATTATTAAATATCGAAAACATGTAATGAAATTACATAGATTTTTAACACCATTGTTCTAAATGTTGTATATGTTATTATGTCGTATGTATATAAATGTATGTTAACCAAAGGAATAATTTAAATAAACATATTTTGATAAAGTACCATTTTATTATCCTATTTGAATACTCCCAACCATAATTCCCATGTTCTGAAAATACTGTTCGTATTGGGGCACTGTTTGTCTTTCAACCATGTTAGTAATTGAATTGTTCAAGTACTCTTCAAAAGAAATTAAGGAAATCATTTTTATGATAGATACCCTTACTTGGTGGCATTTATCAATAATAAAAAAAAGTACACTGTACTTCTTGAAAATAAAGACCTATTATTATTATTAAGTAGCAAAAGTTCCACAATATATTATTGAAAACTTGAGAATATCAAAAATTATTGTCGATTTTTTCAAGCTTTCATCGATATATTGTGAGAATTTTTGACACACTTTATTGATAAAAATAAAAACACCACCCTAACTGGTTTTAAATTTACCGCTTACTTTTAGTTTACCCACCCGCGTAGTGTGTCGCTAGTGTTTAAGGCGCCTGACGTCACCACTGTTTTGACTCTCTCTCCTTTTTAATTTCTCTATGAGAAGCAGTCACGCGTCCGAATAGTATCCAGAGTGAGAGCCAAAGACCGAAGCAGTCCACGACCGTCCCGAGCGTTGCCGAAGGAGTAGGATCGGAGTTTGGGTAAATATTGTATATCGGAAATATTTTGTAAGTACCACAGATGCGATGTGCGCATGATCGTAAGAGGCACATATTTATTTCAATGCTGTGCTGGTAATTTCTGCATACGAGTCCGTACGATACCCCGCCCCCTCCGCAAGAGCTTTTGGTTGCTAAGTTTACCCCGCTTGCTTGAAAACACCCTCCCCGCTTTCTCTGTATATAGTGCTTGCCATGTGTTTATTTGTTGTGATAACTTGAGGCCGCCGTCAGCCGCCCTTCCTGTATTTCTTCATTTTTAATATACCTGTTTATCCTGTTTTTAGTATTCTTTCATTGAGTAGAATTTAAACATCTAGTGCGCAGTCGCCACCCAGGTCCGAAACCCAGTTGAAGGCAATTAAAGCCTGCCTTGCTGGCCCTGTTATAGTGTCACGACTATATTGACCCCTGGAGTGCCTTTCTTCACTGAGACTGCCCGGAGCAAAAGCTTCCTTTTCCACTATAAACCAAAAGGTGGCGCCCGAGAAAAACCGATAATGGTGAAAAGCGCCAAAGTTTGATAATAGGGGGAGAAACCTCTTTACACAGCGAACCGAACGGGCACATACGTGAGGGCACACGTCGTTGTGAGTGGTCGTGCGGAATGCGCATTTTTGGAATATTATTGTTTATCGCTGGAGATTTCACGTTGCATTTTCAGTTATTTTATTTTGATCATTTCTTTAAAGTACTAACATTGGCTTAAGAGCTTAGTTATTAAGACTAAAAAGCTTCATTTTATTTTTTGCTTTCCAGTTTCTTTTTTCGTTGGATTAATTTTTTGTTAAGAAGTTTTTATTTTCAATTTTGTTGTTGCTTTAATCTACTAATTGCTACCTACTTGATTTGGATTACATTTGAAATACTTACTTACCTATCTTACTTCAACTATAAACTGTTTCATACTGGCCGCGTAGAATTTTATAATTTTTGTGACAACTATTACAAATTAACTCACCCCTTCAGGGACGGAATTTCTAAAAAGACTGAAACACATGTTTTTTCATTGGTAATGAAAACCTCAAATACCAATTTTTATAACCCTACCTTGAAAACTAACGGAATCCTCAAACAAACTCTCACCCCTTTAGGAATTGCATTTATGAAAACACTGAAACATTTATTTCTTTATCCCTTACAAAGACCTCAAATACCAATTTTGAAGACCCTAACTTGAAAACTAATGGAACCTCCATACAAACTTCCACCCCCCATTTCACCCCTTTAGGGATTGAATCTCTAATTACACATTTCTTCTACTTGTAACAAAGACATTAAATACCAATTTTTATGACGCCAACTTGGAAACTAACGGAATTCCTATACAAACTTCCAATCCCAATTCAATCCCCATATTACTCGCTTAGAGGTTGAATTTCTGAAAACACCGAAACACGTATTTGTAGCAAAGACCCCCAAATCCAATTTCCATTATCCTATTTTCAAAACTAATTGTACAGACTTTCAAACCCTATTTCACCCCTTTAGGGTTGAATTTTCAAAAACCTTGAAACACAGTTATTTTTATTTGTGAAGAACAGCCCAAATACTGATTTGCATGACTCTAATTGAAAATCAACTGTACTTACACTTTCAGCTTCCTTCTCATCCACCTCTTCACCTCTTTAGGAATGGAATATCAAAAAAACATATACTGTAAAAAATTTGGCTCTTAGGTCCGACGGTTTGGTCTGGGCGTTGATCGTATATCAGTCAATCAGTGAGTCAATTAATCAGGAAATGTAATTATATATGTAGGTACATATTACCCCAAACACGAGCTAGCTGCTGTGAACCTTTGAGGAGATCCCTCGACTTCTTCCGTCTCCATCATCAGATCAACTCCGGGCCTCCATTATGTTGTAGTATCATCAGAACTATATATGAGTGCCAAGTTTCAACAGTATCGGTTCACTGGTGGAAAATCAATAAATCATCTCCCATTTTTCTACCCTTAGAGATGTTTTTTTTTTAATTTGAATTTTACCAACTTTGAAGCATACCCTATACAATAAAAGAGGATCATCTAAATCGGATAACCCAGGAGAAAGTTATGCGAGCTAGAATCGGTTAACAAGTAAAAATTCAGAGGGTGAACAACAATCATCCTCCATTTTCCTACCCTTAGGAGTAGATTTTCTCAAATCTAAAGGTACCAACTACCATTAAAAAACATCAAAATCGAACTACTCTGCAAAAAGGTAAGCGTGGTCATACATGAAAAAAAATATATACGAGTCGACTAGAGAACCTCCTCCTTTTTTTGCGGTTAATAAAAGATCTGCTGAAAACTTACAAGGAAGCAAAAGTGAAATATTGGGAAAACGACACAGGGAAGAAGGGACACAAGAGCGATATAAATAAAGAACACACTGGAAGAAACAAAAAACGAGGAAACCAAAAAATTCCAAATTGAGACATGGAATATAATTTTTCTTATTTTGACATTTAAAGTGACACTTTTCAAAACTCGTTGACGTTATCAATTGTTCCACTTTTCATCATCAGTTGCGAAAATGAGATTATTTGCAACTGGTGATGAAATAGTTATTTGTGCAACTAGTTGGGAAAATCACTATTTTTCGTAATGAGCGAATTTATGCAGAACGAGCAAAGCGAGTTGCGCAAACGAAAGCTGGTCACGAAAAATAGGGTTTTCCAACGTGTTTCGCACAATGTTTTTTCTAATTTTTATATGTGATCCTTTTTAATTCGAATTGAAAGTATAAAAATATATATTTGAAAACTGGTGATAAAAAGTAAAAAATTTGATAACGTCAACGAGTTTTGAAAAGTGTCACTTTGAATGTCAAAATTAGAAAAAGTTAATTTCACCACCAGTTGCATAAAATACAGGAATGAAATTTGTTATAATTTTGAGGCTAAACTACTTGAAGTACTTCTTCATTGTTATTATATTCTCTGTACATATGAAGATTGAATTTTATTCGAATTCAATACATAATATGTATGGTAAAAACTAATTATAAATGTCAATAACATAATTTGAACATTTGGTGATATTGACCCCAGCTGACAACGTTGTTTTTTTTGTAGCATTCATTTCCGTTTTTTCCATGGAAGTCTCTCCAAGGATGAGAACTCGCTTTTAACGCACTAAAAAGTAAAAAGTACATAAAAAACTTTCTCACTTACGTTGAAGTATGGTAATGCGACAATCAATATCGTCCAGTTGGACAAGCAGTCTAAGGAGCAAGATATCAAAAACTTGCTCTGATATCATCAAAACCTGGCGAGGGTTCGAATCCCCTACCTGACGATTTGATTTTTTCATTTTTCCCATCGAAATTTAGCAATGACTTCTTTACTTGAATATTCAATCCAAAACTGAATCATTTCTTAATTCCAAAGTGAAAAATAAAATAAAAATCGTCAGGTGTGGGCATTCGAACCCTTCCAAACTTTTGAGATCCAGAGCTCAGATCCCGCGCCTTAGATCGCTCGGCTAACTGGACGATATTAATTGCCAAACGTAAATTACCATACTTTAACGTAAGTGATGAAGTTCTCTATATACTTTTGTACCTGATACCTGTAGAAGGGCCCCGCTGTCAAGCTCGCAAGTACGCATACGTTCTCAACTACATATCACACTATTCATACTTAAAATTTCAGCTTTACTAAAATGAGGTGGTTTGCCGGCTCTGGGATTATGTTCCTCAAAGATACGTTACCAAAAAGCACCCCATGCTTTTCGGCATAGTCGTTGAATATTAAAATTATTTTTTAATTTTTAGTGCGTTGAAAGCGCGTTCTTCAGTTTTTTTTCAATATATGTTTTTTATATTTTTAACTTGAATTAAAAAGGATCACATATCAAAATTAGGAAAAATATTGTGTGGAACAGGTTGGAAAACCCCCTTTTTTTCGTAACTCGCTGCACAAATAAATAAAGTAGTTTGGGAAAGGAAGAACTAATGAAGACATAATGCAGCAGAACGTGAACATATTTGTGATCACCGAAACAAAATAGAAAGGAAAATGATTGAAGAAAAGGAAGAAGCATAGGAAGTGGTTGGAAGTAATCGCCTCGAACAGACTACTAATAATAGTGAAAATAAAACTGTTTAGTGGAGAAATATGGACCATAATAACAAAACATAGAAAAAACAGGGACACAAAAAAGAAGAGAATGACAAATTTTTTAAGAAGTTGCAAAAGAAGACATTGGAATAATGCAAGTAGGAGTAGCGAATAGGCGTAAAGCAATCAATGGAAAAATGAAGGATGAAAAAAATATTAATAATAGTGGGGAAGGATTCATTTGAGTATGTATTGAAAATAACCCAATCATAATAAACACAAAATTCAAACATAGGATCATACACAAATATACTTTCTAGTGAGTAAAAACATATGGAAAAGAGTAAAAAATCAAAGTTTAAAAGGGGGAAAAGATTGAACGTAATAATAAAACTAGAGAGAACGAAGTACGAGAGATTAAACGATCAAAACTTGGTGGAATTCTGATATTTTTTTTAAGAAATTTAATGATCTCAAAACTCAACTCAACTCAACTCAAAATTAGTTAATCACATTAGCTTAGGAGCTTAGTTATTAGGACTGGGAAGGGTTATTTTTGCTTTTCAGTTTTTTTCGTCAGTTTAATTTTTTGTTGAAGAGTTTTTATTTCCTAATTTTTTGTGTTAAAAATCTACTAATCACTACCTACCCAATTGATAATTGAGGTATCCATTATGTTGTAATGTTATCGGAACTACATATGTGTGCCAAGTTTCAATTTTCGGTTCACACGTGAAAAATAAATCATCCCCCATTTGTCTACCCTTAGGGGTAGATTATTTTTTTTCAAATCCACTTATGACCAATTCCGAGGTTTACCCTATACAATAAAAAATAATCATCTTAATCGGATAATCCAGTATAAAGTTATGCCTAATAGAATCGTATAACGGGCCAAAATTCAGAGGATGAACGATCAATATCCTCTCTTTTGCTACCGTTAGGGTTGGATTTTTTTTTCAAATCCGAATGAGACCAACTTAGGGGTTCACCCTATCCAATGAGAAAAAATCATCCAAATCGGACTACTTTGTGAAAAGATTTGCGTGGTCATACATAAAAAAAACTATACGCGTCGCCTCCTCCTTTTTTTCGTCGGTTAGAAAAAATAAGAGAGTAAAGGGAAAAATAAAATGCTTCAAAGCAAATCAAAGCAAAAGAAGGAAGATGTCAAAAAAACAGAGTAATGATAAAAGGTAAACAACATATAATCAAAAGAGGAAACACGAGAAAATCCGACTGGTGGACACATGTATTAAATTGATAATTAATATGAGAATTATTTTTATTTGAGTGATTGCATAGTTTCGGTGGCAACTTAACATAAGCACCAAATAAGCAGTTTTAAAGGACATAGTTCAACAAGGGGTCTCTGAAAAATACTATTATTTGTCTTCACCGTCGCCACTATCACAATTCCATCCGCCCTTGGATGTGTATAATCACCATATCCAATAATAGTGATTGACAAAAAAAATTAAATTTTCATGTCAATGGAATTGTGATGATCGAGAAATATAAAGAAAAAGAGCCTTTCTTCATTTCCGTTATGTAATTTCTCACCTGAATTGAATGAAACTGTTTGCATATAATTTCTACAAGCTCAAAAATAAATCATAAAACAAATTTTTAATTTATATATATATATATATATATATATATTCACCCAACTGAATCTACAAAGGAAATTGATTGAAACAGATAATTTTATATTTTCAGACTTGAGGATAACAAAAATTATTACCAAATAAAAATTTTAAATTTTCCATAAATTCTCATAAACAGATATCATAATACACATTCAAACCAATCCAAAGTAGCCACGTAAAACAGTATGATAAATAGATTATTTTTCTTTGAAAATAATATTTTCCATAAGGTTATAGTTTAAGCTCAATAGATGATATTCTTTCGAAAAACTTAATAATAATAAACCCCACCGGAAGTTTTTCCTGAAATACATAATTTTATAGTTATCATAAATTTCGATCGAATAAAAAAACAACTCTTTTTTAAC